>SJYT01082573.1:736686-944478 GCA_006410635.1 Cephalophus harveyi
CGGCCCTTCCCCCCCGGGGGCCCTGGTTTTGGGGGGGGGGGGGGGGGGGGGGAGTCTCCTTCCCCGCAGCTTAAGACTGCTTTCCAGGTGAGGGCGCCGAGGCTCCCCGGAAATCAGGAGGAACTCCGAGCTCCGGCTGATCGTGGGCGCGCACAGCTAGACAGGCTGGAGCTGAGCCGTACCCAAACTCCGGGCGCCGGGCCTCGGGCCGGGCGGGGCGGCGACGTGAGGGGCGGTGCCGGGCCTGATTGGTGCGTCGGGTGGAGGTGGGGCCAGGAGAGCTCCGCTGCGGCGGCGACGGAGCCGGGAGCCGGGGCCGGAGCCGGGAGCCAGGCGGTGGCCGAGGCGGCAACAAGTGCCGGAGCTGAGCCGAGGCTGGGGCCGAGCCAAGCCGAGGCGGAGCCACCCCGCCGCCGGGTTGCCCCATAGCGGGCGCCACGCATGGAGCGAGAGCGGCGGTGGTCGCCGGGCTGAGCCGCGCGGAGCGGCCGGGACGTGGATGCAGCCGCGATCTCCCGCCCCCGCCCCCGCCCCGCCGAGCAGGAGCTGCTCCCGGACAAGGTAGGGCCGGGCGGGTGTGCACGCCTCACCTCCGCAGGCCGGCCGCGCGCCCTCCTCTCTGTGTGGTCCCCGGCTTCCCCGCCACGGGACCCTCCTCTCTCCCTCCACCATCCGCTTCCTCGAGGGTGCCGGCTTCGCACCGGCGCGCCAGCGGAGGAATCAGACTCTAGGTGTCTTCCTGCCGCATCTTGGCGTCCCGGTCCTCTCCCTCGTCCCCCCCCCCTCCTGCTACCTTCTTGGTCCTAGAGGAAGAGGTTAACGAAACCCGCGGCAGCGTGTCTTTCGAGCCTCTTGCACCATTCCACACCTCCCCTCCTAGGACTCTGGAACATCCCCCGCTCCTCCCCGCTGCACCCCAACTTCCGGGGGAGCCCTCGCCGGGGTGATGCAGGCGTTGGGAAAAGGGGGCGTCAGAGGCCCTGGCGTCCTCATCTGGGTTGCACAGGTGTTTTGGGGAGGGGCCCCTGCTTGATCTCACGCTGCACCCCCGCACCCCACCCTCGTACTGCGCTGCCTCCCGTGCCGCATGGGGAGATCAGGTGTTCCGAGAGCCGCGAGCAGTCGCTCCCCACCCCCATCCACCCGCCACGGCCAACCTCTGGTCCCTAAAGGCTGGTTTCTGTGAAACTTAGAAACCTTTCGCGTTGACCTCTACAGAAATATTCCACGCCGCTGGCGAATGATTAACCAGGCTACTTGACCGAAACCTGGGATTGGAGGGGGGGGGGAAGGGTGGGTGCTGCTGCGGGAGCGGGTCTAGCCGGCCTCCGCGAACCACCTTGCGTGGGGGTGTGGGCGTGGAGGGGTGCGGACTCTGCGAAGGCCGTGACTGCAGGTCCTGGAGGCTGCCCCGCGACGGCAGGCGGACCCTTCTGGAGCCTGTAAAACCGAGTCACCTTAATTTCCAGGCCACGGTATTTTCCACTCAGGGCTGGGGAGCTCCAGAACCCACTTTCTCCCCATCAAGTGAGGAGGAGCGGCCGAGATATTCAGCACGAGTGTCACGACATGAAAGCAGATCTCTGAAAATAATGTATATATTTTAAACCTGGACTGAAGAGGAGGCTCCTTCTCCTTAAAACAGAGGGGTGATTTGTCTTTTCTCCCCTGCTCTCCACCCATGGCCTCCTGAATCTCCCTAACTTCGCAGAACGGTAGTTTTGAACAATGCTACCAGTCTCCTGCCGCTCTCTTGTAGCCTTGCTGTAGATTTTCAGATTGCAAAGGCAGTTGGTGAATATGGGCTTCTACTTGTTATAACAAATCCTTCCAGTGTAATGTAGCCCCAGGAGGTAAGGGGATAGTTAAAGAGGTGGCCGATAGGGCCTGGACTGGAACTAGGAAGGCGGAGACCCAGCCCAGCTCAGCCCTGAGGTCTCATGGTTTCTCGCTTGTGGATCTGACGGCTGACCCGGAGGGAGGGTAGGGCCGTCACTTCTTCCCTCAGTCCTAGTTCCCTCTTCTCCTTCTTTTGAATTGCAGGCAGATTCTTTACCGTCTGAGCCACCAGGGAAGCCACCTTCTTTTGAATAGAAGTTATTAATAAGCTTGGTGGAATTTGAGAGAGTGTCACACAGAGTCCCAGGGCTCTTAAACCAGATTAGATTTTAAGACCAGGGAAGAGTCCCACACAATTTAGCAACTAAACAACAGGATGATGTTTGCCAGACTCCTCGCTCTATATCATCGGGGCTTGTTTGTGTTCTCAGTTGCTCAGTGTTGTCTGATTCTTTGTGAGAGTCAATGGAAGCCATGGACTGCATGTAGCCCACCAGGCTCCTCTGTCCATGGGATTATCCCAGCAAGAATACTGGATTGGGTTGCCATTTCCTCCTCCAAGTGATCCTCCCAACCCAGGGATCGAACCTATGTCTCCTGTGGCTTCTGTGTTGGCAGGCGGATTCTTTTATCACTGAGCCACTTGGGAAACCCATCATGGGGGTTAAGAAATGCTTAGTAAGTGGTGGTCATTGTATAATCAGTACAGAAGTTTCTCCAGGCGCCAGCTTCTCCTTAACAAAAACAGTAACCATTTAGATTTGTTGGAGACTGAAATCAGCCAAATTTGGCAGATGGCAGATAGATTTTGAAATCCAGGGAATGAGGTAATCTTTTGAGGAAAATAAGCATAATATGCTTGTAAAAGTTATAAATTTTTTTCTGGGTTTCTGATGGAGAGTTGAGTGTACATAGGTAGCTTGTAATTTTGAAGATTTCCTTGTTTTTTGCTTTTTAAAGCCCACAATTTAGATTTCTTTGAGATGCTAAAGATTTGCTAAAAATAAGAACGTGAAACTGATAATTCATGGTTGATTTTTCATTGTACATTTACTCAGATGTGTGGCTTTTTTTTTTTTTTAAGGTTACGCTAGGAAATGAATGAGAATCCAAAAAAGTTGATAATCATTTTGCTTTATCTTACCTGATGCATTGTTGGTATAAAACTAAGATGTTCTGGTTAGAAGTGTGTGGGACTTTTTCAGCTGACGTAGGGTTAAGCGAAAAAGTGAATCCTTTGTTTCACAAACTTTGAAACTGTAAGAGAGGAAAATTTTTTTTTTCCCTTCTAAGTTCTTTGGCTGATCTAATAATTAAATTGATCTCAGACAGATTAATCAGAGAAAAACATTTCTATGTACGGGGATTAAAAACATGCCACCCAAAGAAGTGCCCACAGCAGGCAGCTTTCATACCTTTTCGACAAGAAAACAAATTTGTGAAGAATTGACAAAACAAAGGGGTTTGGTTTTAGGGTAACTAATCAGCAAAGGAGTAACAAGGTTTGTTTGTGCAACCTTCTCAGCCCTGAATTCCCTATCTCTGGTGATAAGGATGCCTTCTATTCTCCTGGTGCAGGGAGGGTACCTTCTTATAGAAGATTGATCTGCTTTCAGGGGAACAGAGGGAGTCAGTGTGTCCTCACACTGGCTGGTCTCTCAAGTAACTTTAATTCAAAATAATCATTGTGTCAAACTGACATATTTAAGGGTGGCATATTCTGTTTCCCTTCAAAACTTCAAAGTTTTAGTGTTTTCTGACAATGCTGTTTTTTTTTTGGTTTCCTCCCCCGACCATAATTTCAGTTCAGTCGCTCAGTCGTGTCCAACTCTTTGGGACCCCATGAACTGCATAATTTAGGAATGCTGAACCAGAGCTGTGAATGTATTTAAGGCACACCCTGTTCATAACATACTGGGTCAGTGCTTTTCATTCAATATACCTGGCCTGTTGGCTGTGCCTAGTCGCTCAGTTTACAACTCTCTGCGACCCCATGAACTGCAGCCCACCAGACTCCTCTGTCCCAGGAATTCTCCAGGTAGAATACTGGACCTGGGTTGCCTTGCCTTCTTCCAGGGTATCCTCCCAACCCAGGCATCGAACTCAGGCTTAATTGGCCATATTTGACTCTACTTAGATTTTTTTTTTTTTTAACAGTTTTATTAGGCAGGTTCTTAAAGACTTTAAAAATTAATACATGCAAATGGTTACTTTTAGAAATGTTGCAGTTCTTGCATCTGGGATAATATTGGGTTATGTAATCTTGCAGCGTGCCCAACAGTGATGCATGAGTTACCAATGCTGAAAAATTCTCATAAAGTCCTTTTGGTCTTATTTGCAAATACTCAGGAGGAATTAAAATCATTTCAGTCAATTGCCTGGCCTTTTTGGTGTGTACAGGTTGTTAAAACATGAATTAAGCTGGGCTCTGAATTTGAAGGTTGGGTTTCCTGGCTTGCATAATCCATGGCACCTAGTAAAGACATACCACCCAACACGTGTGGAGTCAGCTGTCCCTCCACACTTCCCCCGAGATGGGATAACTGTAACTAGACGCTTGCCAAACTGTCTCCAAATTGTGGGTGAATAAATTCCTCTCTCAGGAGAGACAATTACCTCTTGACTAAAGAGGAACATGGATGTGTGGGGTAAGGCTTGGAGCAAATTGATGTAACAATTTCATCATCACCAGCTGATGATGAGACTTTGCTAGTCTGAACAAAGCTTTGGTGGGAAGAACTTGTTACTTTATGGAGAGTTTATTAATCGGACATACGTGGCACAATGACTTTACTGCTGGGAAAAGTTGTTTGAGTTTTCTGTTACAACTTGCATTGAGATTTATACTCACTGCCTTAATGCCCCTACTGTGAGTTTTATGCTCTTTGCCCACCAACTTTGTCTTCTTGCCTTGTCTTAGTTTTTGCAACAAAATCCAAACTTCTCTTGGGGGTCAGCACTGTTGATAAAGTTACAACATATGTCTTGAAATATTTTGTTTAGTTTTATTTAGGTACTTCCTTGGTAGGAGGCTATCTATGGGGTCACACAGAGTCAGACAGGACTAAAGACTGAAGCGACTTAGCAGCAGCATAGATAACTCTAAGGATTTTGTTACAAATTACTTTCTCTGCATCTATGAACATTCCTTTAGAGCAAGGTTTAAAATTATTTTCATTCTGATGTGGCTACAGAGGGGAAATTCCCAGTAGTAAGGAAATTGATACTTTCTACTTTTCATTCTGTAACATTTAAAAATAGATTTATTGTTCTAATGCCTCCACTCTGGTGGAATTAGGATGTACTTCATTTACCAAAATGTTTTGAAAAACCAACTGTCCAAGGGAGTCAATTCTAGAGTGTGGTCAGTTCTGTCAAGTGGTTGTGTGATATTTAGTGGTTAAAGAGCATGAACTTGGAGGTAGTGGTGATGTTTAGTTGCTAAGTCATGTGCAACTTTCTGGGACCCCATGGACTGTAGCCCTCCAGGCTCCTCTGTCCATGGGATTTCCCAGACAAGAATACTGGAATGGATTGCCATTTCTGTCTCCAGGGGATTTTCCCCACTCAGGGATTTAACCCATGTCTCCTGCATTGACAGACGGATTACTGCTGAGCCACCTGGGAGACCTTAAAGTATGTAAAGTGCTCTAATATAAAGTGTGCAGCTCATGTGTGTCCACTGCTAAATCAAGAAAATTATTTCAGTACCCCAGAAGGTCCCTGTGCCACTTTCTAGTCAGTCTCCAGCCCCTAGAGGGAACCATTATTCTGACTTACATCATCTTAGATGTGATGCATATCATCATATGTTGGTTTTGCCTTTCGTAAACTCCATTTAAGTAGCATTTCCAGACTGACACAGTGTGTAGTCTTGTGAGACAGACCTGGATTTGAGTTTCATTTTTGCCACTTACTCTGATGTGATTACTGTGTTCTAAGCCTCAGTTTCCTCATTAGAGAAATAGGGGAGATTACCTCAGATTTGCTAAGAAAATTAATTTGATGATACACTTAAAATACTTAGCACTGTGCCTGGCGTACAGTTTCCTTTGTCCTCCTTTTATTTCTTTAAAAAGATGGTAACTAAAGCAACTGTATCTTCTGTATTTTAATATACTGTTTCACTAAATAAAAGCTGTGTAGGTCTTCTGTTGAAAGTTAGAAGCCAGATCTTTGTTGAGTCAACACATTGCTGTTGTAGCATTCAGCTTAAATGGGACCTATTATTTGTTGATAGTTGATCACCTATCATTTTTGATATGTCCTCTGTAAGTCATAAAATAACAGTCTTTGAAATGTCCCTTTTAGAGCTGATTAGTCACCTGTGTGATGTGAGCTAAGATGCAGTGATGACAGCTGGTTCACACATGTCTGTGAAACCCGTGGAAGAGTTTGATTTAGATAAGAGACATCATTAAGTGCCCAGGGTATCCAGAACAATGTTTTACTGCCTTACGTTTTGTAAAATAATTATTTCAGAGTGAAAGCACAGGGCCAGTTGTTAATTGCATGCTTCAGACAACCCATTTAAAACAGTTTCAAGTTTTATAGTCTTCCTTTATGAATGATATTGTATATTCAGTGGTCTCATGTGATAAGAGACATCATTAAGTGCCCAGGGTATCCAGAACAATGTTTTACTGCCTTACGTTTTGTAAAATAATTATTTCAGAGTGAAAGCACAGGGCCAGTTGTTAATTGCATGCTTCAGACAACCCATTTAAAACAGTTTCAAGTTTTATAGTCTTCCTTTATGAATGATATTGTATATTCAATGGTCTCATGTTGCCAGTGTTTGTGCTTTTTAAAAATATATACATATATACTTTGTATTTTTGGAACCATTTTTTAAGTGTATCTTGATAGTACTATGGCATTCTTTCTAAAAGAATTTTTGTTATGTTTATTTAGGGAAGCAATCAAGATCAAGTGAAGAGAATGAAGTTAATTCCATCTCTATTGGTTAAGATCCTTCTAGGTGTTTTTTTTCTACATCTGTATACTTACAGAATGAGACTAGGAAAAGCCTGTTGCCAATCAAATATAAAGCAGATTATATGGGCCTTGCTAGTGGTGCCTGGCTGAGAGGACAGAAGGTTTTGAAGGCCTGGATTCAGATCCATCCTCACTCTGGCCCTACTTGTGTCTGGACCATGCAGTCCCCAGAGGCTCCATCATGGAGACCCCTGGTCTCCAGATTACAGTGGCCAAGGGGGAAAACCTGTCCTTGGACAATCCCACCACCTACCACCCAAGATCTCAAGATGATTTATAACAAAAGGGTCACTTCGTTCACTTAGCCAGCATGCAGTGAGTGAGCACTTAGTGGATGCCTAGCACGATGCTTGGCTCCTTGTGTATTCCTCAATGGGCCAGGCACAGTGCTTGCCATCAAGGAGTTAGCAATCTGGTTGGAACTCTAACCGGAAACCGTTGAAGGAGCACTCTGATAGAGAGAGGTGCAAGGAGAGTGCAGAGCTGGGGGCAGCCAAGAAAGGCTCCGGAGGAAGTTGAGTTGGGGCTTAGCCTTGATGGATGAATAAATAACTTAGGGGCAGAGAAAGGAGGGCGGAGGCGGTGGGAACGCAGGCTTGTGGCCCTTTTTCAGGGAAGTAGCGGGTGATCCCGTGGGTTTGGAGGGCAGGGTTCTTTAGGGAGAGATCATAGGACACCATGCAGCCTTGGTGACTGTGAAGAAGTGGTGCCTGGTCAGGGAGGTCGTGGGGAGCCATGGAAAGCCCTTGCAGAGACGACATGAGGACATGTCATGGTAAGGCTTGCGGTTATCAGGAAGATGAGCTTGAGCCAGAGAGGTGGGTGTGAGGGAGTTGTGACTGTGGGCCCAGGTCATTTCATGGTCTCCTAATGGGGCTCCCTGCTTCCCATTTGCCCCACAACAGTCTGTTTTCAGGAAGAAGCTGGGGGCATCTTTAAAAACGGAAACTGTATTACATAACTTCTTCACTTGGAACCCTCCGGTGGCCCCAAGTCTCCCTCAGAGTAAAGCCAACACTCTCTGCCACATGTTGGGCCCTTGGTTCAGTTCACCTCCTCCACCTCAGTTGCAGCTGGAAGTCAATTCTGACTCCACGTTGAAAGCGTTTCTTTGACTTGCTCTCCGTTGCTTTTGTTATTGTAATCATACATGATGGCTTGTCTCAGAGAAACCTGCCCCTCTGCCTGCCTGTTAAGCTGAAGTGCCTTTGTTCAGATCCCTGTCCGCCTGGAGATGGTGGGAAGAAAGAAATTAACACATCCCCCTGTCCCAGGCTTGCTATTCTAGAAGATGTTTGCCTTTCTACTTTGTTTCCTCCCCTCCCTCCCCCCATCTTGGATCCATAAAAGAACCTGGCATCCAAACCTGACAAGATGGGTATTTGAGACTTTAGTCTGCCATCTTGGTCAGCCGGCTCTCCGAATAAAGTCGTGTTCCTTGGCCCAACACCTCATCTCTTGGATTTATTGGCCTGTGTGGTGGCGAGGACAAGCTTGGACCTGGTGACATTAGCTCTCCCCCAACTCAAGTCTCTGCAGCCAGGCTGGCCTTCGGGCTCTCCTGTCTCTGGCCTTTACATCGGCTGTCCCCTCTTCTTGGAATTGCCTCCCCTTGCTCCTGCCCCACAACCTACTCTCTGAAAAGAGAGGCTGTCTCTAACCCTTTCCTTCCTTTCCCCTGTACTGTGCCTTTTATTTCGTCTAAGCACTATCAACCTTGTGATAATCAGCCACATAACTTCATTCTTCTTGGTCTGTTTGAAACATTGCTTGGTTTAACTAGGTGCTTGATATGTGTTGAATTAGGTCACTTCATCACTCTTGCTGGGGGAAGACTGAGGGCCCAAACCAGGCCAGGGATGGTACAGTATTAAAGTATGTGTGTGTGTGTATGTGTGAGATTTATTTGAAAGTGAGAGAGAAAAAGATTCTCATAGTGGATGGCTGGAGATTTGGAAGGCAGGTGTGAAGGAAGTGGGCTCCACACCCGAGTACATCTGGACGTTTCTTAGAGGGACACCAGAGGCTGTAGTGTGTGGCAGAGGGCCTGGAGGACAGGAGTGTAAGGTGAAGGAAGACCCAGCGTAGGCCTGAGCCCAGAACTGTGGAGAGGGCCCACTTGGGGCGATGGGGCCAGGATCAGAGGCTGCCAAGATGTATAAGAACCAGTAGAGAATTGGGGATAGGAGATGGTCTTGAACTTGTGGTGGGGTAGGGGTGGTGGCCAGCAGTGTTAGGTGCTCTGGGAAGTCAGGAGAGGCTGTGGACTCTGAAGTTTCTAGAGGGTGAAGGAGATGGGAAAGTCGAGGTGCAACAAAGGGGTGTGGTGAGGCAGAGAACATTTTCTGGAAGTTGATGGAGAAGGGAAAGCGCAGCCTGTCCCTGGAGCCACTGGAGAGGGAGCACATTGAGGTGGGGGATGAAGTGGAGATTGTTGCTGATACAGGAGCCCAGGCAGCAGCGAGGGCTCTCGCAGGGGAGGGCGGTCTTGGGGGGGCTGGGGAGTGCCTTACTGAAAAGGGAGACTGGTCCATGTGGAGAACTAGAAGTAGGTTTTGGTCCCTGAGCTGATATTAAGTATCTTTGTATCCATGGCAACCCACTTAGCTTGTTCCCTCCTCATCCCCACCTCCTGCATAATAAGAGAAAACCTGCGCAGCCAGGCTTACGTGTGGATTGTTTGAATCCTATGCAGCCACCAATATGAAAGTGTTAACACTCCAGTAAGGTTATTTCCACGGACCATAAACTTGCTAAGGCTTATAATTTGTGCTTCAGAATTCTGTTGTTGTTTATTTTCTTTGAAAAGCACTTAACATCCAGATGCTTCTTAAAGTGCTTCTTGTTTTTTTGAATCCTGATCAGGAAGTAACACAGTTGTTTTTTAAAAAAGGCAAAACAAAAACCAGCTTCATGTCTGGGTGTAGATTGTTCAGTGGGAAGCCTGGTGTTGTTTTCAGGATCAAGTCTGTGTACCTAACAATGAAAGGGTCAAAGTGGGTTTGTTACAAATACCATCCTCTCTCTATTATTTAACATTTGGAACTAATACCATGTATTTTACTTTTTTTAATTTATGGCTAAATTTGATGCTTGTTTATAAGGAACTTAATGTAGGTTTTATTCTTTAAAGTAAATGAGATGCATCCCTTTTATTTTTCTTCTCCCTTCATGACATAAGGAGTTATTTTTCTTCAAATGAACTTAAAATATCTCTCATGAATACTCCTATTTTTAACTGACTGCTTCTCTCTTTTGAATTTTTTCAAGGTTCTGATGGATCCTCTTAAAAAAAAAAAAAAAGCCTCTTTATAATAGAAACTTTTAAACAAGTGCAGATACAGAGAGTGACATAATGAAGCCCCAGGGAGCCATCACTGGTTTCAGCAAGATGGTCCCCCTTTTTGGTCCCTGCCCCATAGGCGACTGAGATGCTGTGTGGGCACCACCGAGAGTGAGAGGGCAAGCTCATGTGGCCCTCCAGGTGTGGGTGTGGGAGTCACTGGTGTGGAGATGGTGGAATTGGGAGTCATTGGTGTAGGGATGGTGTACGTTCTGGGAGTGACTGGACACCTCGAGGGAGAAAGATGTGAGCAGAGGGTACATATGGCACTGAGAAATGCCTGGATTGCTGTGTCCAAGATGTTTTCAAGGAAGTGGTGGTAACCTATGGTATATGAAGGTGACATTCACAGAGACACTTAAAATTAGATGATTAGGTGATTTAAGAAAACAAACTTATGGTTCCCAAGGGTAAGGGGGTGGAAGGATAAACTGAGAGATCAGGATTGACATATACACACTGTGTGTGTGTGTAGTCGCTCAGTCGTGTCCAACTATTTGCAACCCCACGGACCGTAGCCTGCCAGGCTTCTCTGTCCATGGGATTCTCCAGGCAAGAATACTGAAGTGGGTTGCCATGCCCTTCTCCAGAGGATTTTCCCTCATGCAGGGATTGAACCCTCATCTCCTGCATCACAGGCAGATTCTTTACCATTTGAACTACAGGGAAATAGTACACACACTACTGGAAGGAAATGGGAACCCACTCCATTGTTCTGAGTCATCGGTGTAGAGATGGTGTACGTTCTGGGAGTGACTGGACACCTCGAGGGAGAAAGATGTGAGCAGAGGGTACATATGGCACTGAGAAATGCCTGGATTGCTGTGTCCAAGATGTTTTCAAGGAAGTGGTGGTAACCTATGGTATATGAAGGTGACATTCACAGAGACACTTAAAATTAGATGATTAGGTGATTTAAGAAAACAAACTTATGGTTCCCAGGGGTAAGGGGGTGGAAGGATAAACTGAGAGATCAGGATTGACATATACACACTGTGTGTGTGTGTAGTCGCTCAGTCGTGTCCAACTATTTGCAACCCCACGGACCGTAGCCTGCCAGGCTTCTCTGTCCATGGGATTCTCCAGGCAAGAATACTGAAGTGGGTTGCCATGCCCTTCTCCAGAGGATTTTCCCTCATGCAGGGATTGAACCCTCATCTCCTGCATCACAGGCAGATTCTTTACCATTTGAACTACAGGGAAATAGTACACACACTACTGGAAGGAAATGGGAACCCACTCCATTGTTCATGCCTGGAGAATCCCAGGGACGGGGGAGCCTGGTAGGCTGCCATCTATGGGGTTGCATAGAGTCGGACACGACTGAAGTGACTTAGCAGCAGCAGCAGCAGCAGATACAAAATGGATGGGCATACTGTGTATAGCACAGGGAGCTCTATTTGACACTCTGTGATGACCTATAGGGGAAAGGAATATAAGAAAAGGGTGGATATATGTATAACTGATTCTCCTTGCTGTACACCTGAAACTAACACAACATTGTAAATCAACTATATTCCAATAAAAATACAATAAAACTGAGTGATTTAAACTACTTGGTTAAAGAGGCCCAATTTCTAAGCTGCTCAGCAGTGTGCTCATATACTGAGCAAACAACATGTTCTCTTTTATTTTGGCAACACAAATTTTTCTTGGCAGGTGGCCAGAGAAAGCGATGTTACTATTTCATCCCTTCTTTAAATATGTACACATTAAGTCTTGGTTGAACAGCTTTTCCTTTAATAGGACATTTGGACAAAAGGCCAAAATGTCACTGTTTTGAGGATGTATATTTTAAATCCATGTGATTTATTTTGATATTTAAAAAAACCTAAAAACAGCCCTCAGGCACCTGTTAGTAACTTGTTGACAATTAACCAACATTTGAGAAACAGAGAAGAGGCAGGAAAGAAATCTGGGAGATGGAGGCTGGAAGAGAGGGGAACCACTGTGCTTGTTTGGTATCCTGTCCTGAAGTTGCCACCCGAGGGCCACTTATCACTAGAAAGGTTGTCTTCTGGGATGAGACTGCCCCCACTCAGGAGAAGTGGAATCCCAGGGGGCTTGCATTTTAATTGGATGTGCTGTGTGCAAGCGGCAGAGCCTGGCACTCACCATTTGGGGTGCTTTGACCTCCCAGTTACAGCCTGTAGGTTGGGGAGCCTCTTGTTCATGCCTCCCTCAGGGTTGAGGAGAATGGCTCTCAGCTCACCTGGCACTGTTCAGGTTGGGACATGCTGCTGGAGGTTGGGTGGTTCTGGATAACTAGCTCTTGGTACTCCATTTGAGGGGCTTCAGTTTTGGGGAATCCCAGATGCTAGAAGGAGAGTAGATTAAATACAGTGCACTGGGGGAACTGAGCCTGTCCTTGAGGAGGAGGTGGGATTTGAACCTGTAACTTTAAGCCTGGGGGAAGGATTGCGAAGTAAGAGAATGGATATTTCCGGCTGGGAGAAGCCAGCATAAGCTGTGGTGTGGATGAGGACCACAATTGTTTTTAAGGGGTGCTGTGTCCCAGGAGGTTTTGAGGATGGCATGCTGGGGTCTTGGATGGGGTCTTCGTGAGAGTGCTTAAGGAGGAAGGGCTGCGTCATGCTCCTCCGTCCTGGCTGTGCCAGCTCTGCAGCTCTGTGCCTGAATTCAAGTTTGGCAGTAGCTTAGATGGACTTGCAGGCTGGGAGCAGCCCATCTGGGGTCCCTGTTCATGCCCCCTCCCTCCACTCTCTATCTTGGGAACCTTGAATAAGTTTCTGGAAGCAGATCATTTATCTGTAAAATAAGGATACCTCAGTAACCATTGTATATCCCCTTGGGTCTTTGGCATGCATCCAGGCACATGGACCAGTGTTACTGAGTCCAAGCTTGTACTATTTACTGCATGACAGGGCAGTCAATTGAGAGACAAGATGCTGAGGCAAGGGGTAGTGACTTTATATGGAAAGTCAGCAGATAGAGAAGATGGTGGGCTAGTGTCCCAGAGAATCATCTTGCCCAAGTTAGAATTTGGGCTTCTTTCATAGTAAAAGGGGAGAGGATGTGGTAGGTTATTGCAGACTTCTTGGTGTCAGAATCCTTTTGTTCTTGCAGCTGTCCACATAGGTGTCTTAAAGTTCACGATGCTCCTGCAAACCTTCAGCAAGACAAATGTATTCTCTGTTCTGCAACTTTTTATCTTTGTATGATTAGGAAGTGTTATAACTTTAAGGGTTAGAGCTTTGAGAATAGGCTATCCTGTATATTTCAGGCTATAGGCAACATACTTTTTGTTGTGGTTCAGTTGCAAAGTTGTGTCTTACTCTTGGCCCTTGGGCACACTTCCAGGCAAATGGACCAGTGTTACTGTGTCCAAGCTCGTACTGTTCACTACATGACAATCACAATTCTGAGTGATTCAGGCAGTTATCTCAAAGCTGCTTCTTTAAGAGACTCCAAATGTTTGAGCAGGGAGTCCTGGAGCCTGAAGCCTGGTACTTTATGCTCATTGGTGTCCCCTTCATTGTACCCAAGGGGAAATACTCTTTAAGGAAATTTGTCACTGGGAAACCTTCATACAAATAGGCAAGAAATTGAGACTTCCCAAGGCAATATATTAAATTACTTAAGTTAAACACAGTGAATGTCACTAGTATTAATGCAGTCCCAACTTGCAGCATATTCAAACAATATTTATTTGGGGAGATTATATTTTTATTTTGGAGATAAATGTAAACAGATGTAAACTTTGGTTTTGCAAGAGTTGATGGAGATGCTTTCAAACCCTACAATTCATGGGGGCAAGAATTACCAAATTTAATAGAACTGGGAAGGGCATTGGTTGATTTGAAAGTTTGTAGAGTACCTTTTGCCTGGGGGAGAGCATGGCAACCCACTCCAGTATTCTTGCCTGGAGAATCCCAGTGGATCAAAAAGCCTGGCTGGCTGCAGTCTATGGGGTTGCAAAAAGTCAGACATGACTGAGCGACTAAGCACAGCACCGCACCGAGTACCTTTTGGAAGTGATATCGGTGAATCTCTGTGATGGTAGTAGATTGAATTTGGCTGCTCAAATGCTTAACATTAAAGTGATTGTCTTAAAAATCTAAAAGTTTTACTTTATGGTCATTTATTACTGTCTGTGAAATTAAGTGGTGAAGAATGATATGATTTTGAAAGTCAGTCCAGAAACTTTGAGGAGAGTCAATTTTTGATTTTGTTAACTTAGACTTTGAGTTTTTCATGCATTTTACTACGTAAAATGACAATAATCTCTTTTCAGTGATAGGTGAAAATATTCTTTCTCAGTTGATTTCACCAGCTTTTCTCTATACATACCCGTAGACAGGAGCCCACATAGCAAGCACCAGATTCTCTCCTCCCCTCCCCATTTCTGTCCACCTAGATCACCAGGCCGTGGCTGACAGCCTGCTTGTTTCCAGAAGCACTTACACAAGGTCAGATTGATAACTTAGTTTATATACTTTATATTAAATAATGATAACTTCGTTTCCAGTCCAGTATTTTTATTAATTTTTAATTACCTTTTCCCCATCCCTTGGACCTGTGTTTGTTTACAGATTTGTTTAATTGTATGAGACAGATGTTTCCAGAGATTTTTTTTAAATTAAAAACAATTTAAAAATTATTATTTATTTACTTTTGACTACATTGGTCATTGTTGCTATGGGTGGCCTTTCTCTAGCTGGGGTGAGCCGGGGCTACTCTCTAGTTGCATGCACGGGCTTCTCATTGCGGCGGCTTCGCTTGTTGCAGAGCACAAACTCCAGGGCTCGCAGGCTCAGTAATTGTGGCACTTGGGCTTAGTTGCCCCGTGGCACGTGGAATCTTCCTGGACTAGGGATCGAACCCATGTCCCCCGCCTTGGCAGGTAGATTCCTAATGGCTGGCCCTCCTGGGAAGTCCTCCTGGGATTTTTAGGTGATGTCCTGCGTTGAGATGACACCCAGTGATGTTGTCCTTGTGGACGAGGCACGGAGGGGAAACCCCAGGATGATAGTTGTGAAGAAAAGCGGCCTGGCCTGACACACAGTCAGGGGCCAGGGAGGGTCTCTGGGGGACCTGGAGATACAGGGCCTGTGTGTGAAATGACTCCACAATGCTTTGTGTGGAGCAAAAGAGGAAAACGGGGAAAGAATAAAGCTTTTATTTAGTCCTTGTTCCTTTACTGCCCCTCCCCGGTTACGTCCTTCTTGTCCTCAGCCAGACACTAGATAGACAGAAATGGAACCGCCCAGCTCCTGCTCCTAATGCCCACGTGCCCTGTGAGGTGGGTCAGACTCCTTCCCCACGAGGTGTGATAAGTCAGTGTTAAGGCGCAAAGAGGAAGTAAGAAAACCACAGGCGGGGGCGGGGGAGACGGGGGTGTGGGGGTGTTTCTGCTCAGGGAAGGTGCCGCAGGAGGTGGTGCGGCCTTGCTCTTCATGTTGATAGCCCAGAATCAAAGCTGTGAGAAGACGGCCTTGTCGGTGATGGGGATTCTCAGTGCTGGCCTCCTCCCTGGGCTGACCTCGGGTGAGGCTCTGTGCCTTCCGACGCCTTGGTTTCCTCTCCTCTACAGGAGAAGGTTGGAGTCCCTGGGGTCTAAGGCCCTGGAAAAGAAATCCTTATAGCTTCTGTGGGCAACAAACTCAGGATAGGGTCTGTGTGTGGAATGCACGTGCATGTTCTGGAGAGAGGGTACAGTTTGTGGCCAACATTGCTCTTCCATCACCTTTTTTTTTTTTTGTTGCAGACTATCCCTTCCTCACAGAGCCTGGGGAGCTGGGCTGCTGGCCGGCTGGGAGCTCACCTCTGGCAGGTGGCCGGTGCGGGGACCGGGCTGGAATCCCTGCTGTTTCTGGCTGTGGTGCCAGAGTGAAGGGAAGGGCGAGGAAAAGCAGCATTTTCTCTTCGTAAAAGCTCTTGCTTGACAAAAGGGTTTGCCCAACAGGTTTGTTAGACTAGGCCGGTGGAAGCGCTGCCAGTCTCTCATTCCTCGGTGTGGATTAACTCCTGCCACGCAGGCGGCAGGGACTCCACCCTCCGGTGCCCGCCCGAGCGGACCAGGATCTCTGGGCACCTTCAACCAGGGACCGGCTCCCAGCTGGAGATTTTATCTACATTATTCCTTTCTCATGCTTCTCAAAAAACTCGACTGCCTGGCTTTCTTTGGAACTACCTGCATGTTCCCGGGTATCCACAAATGCAGTGACTTCACTTCCTAAGTCTTTTTTTTTTTTTTAATTGCAGCTTTATTTGAGGATTCTTGAAATCTTCTGAGCAACGAGGTTGCGTGGTAGAAGGAGTAAGAGTTTAGACTCGGGGTCAGGGTCCAAGGTCCAAGTCCTGGCTCTACTCAGATTAGCTTTGTAACCTCAGGCTAATGGTTTCATGTTTTTGAGCTTGTGATGGGTTAGTTGAGAAAATCCTGACGTAAAAAATGGGCAAAGGGTGTGAGGAGTGGGAAGTCAGGAGGGAAGTACAGCAATGACGAGGCGTCAGTTAAAACATGCAGAGGTTGTTTTTGTGTGAAGATTTAAAAGAAGGACAAGGTCCACAGTCAGTGTGGAGACCTCTGTGCTCTCTGGTGTTGTACAGTCTGGCTTTTTTTTTTTTTATGAGGAAGGACATGGAATAACTTGATTGTTCTCTTTGTAATTTTTTTCAAAGGAAATAATAAGACAGTGTACAAAGACACACAAATGAGGTTGTTCATCAGATTTTTTTTTTTCTCCCAATTATACAGAAAGTCCGGAGAAGGCAATGGCACCCCACTCTAGTACTCTTGCCTGGACAATCCCATGGACGGAGGAGCCTGGTGGGCTGCAGTCCATGGGGTCGCTAAGAGTCGGACACCACTGAGTGACTTCACTTTCACTTTTCAGTTTCATGCATTGGAGAAGGAAATGGCAACCCACTCCAGTGTTCTTGCCTGGAGAATCCCAGGGACGGGGGATACTGGTGGGCTGCCGTCTATGGGGTCGCACAGAGTCGGGGACACGACTGAAGCGACTTAGCAGCTGCAGGGAAAGTCAGAAACAACTCATGAGTTAGTGATTGGGTAGTAGCAGTGTTACTCGCTCAGTTGTGTCTGACTCTTTGCAATCCCATGGACTGCAGCCTGCCAGGCTCCTCTGTCCATGGGATTCTCCAGGCAAGAACACTGACTGGAGTGGATTTCCATGCCCTCCTCCAGAGGATCTTCCTGACCCAGGGATAGAACCTGGGTCTCCTGCGTTGCAGGCAGATTCTTTACCGTTTGAGCTACAGGGAAGACAGGCCAAATGCCTGTACTCCGTCAGAGGTACTTTAGAGATCTGTTGGTGGCTTAGTGGGTAAAGAATCCGCCTGCAGTGCAGGAGATGCAGGTTTAATCTCTGGGTCGGGAAGATCCCCTAGAGGAGGGCATGGCAACCCACTCAGGTATTCTTGCCTGGAGAATCCCATGGACACAGGAGCCTGGCAGGCTGCAGTCCATGGGATCACAAAGAGTTGGACATGACTGAAGCAACTGAGCATGCATGCATGATAGAAGGTGAGTCACTCAGATCATGCTGCCTTCCCCTGTCCAAATCTGCTTTACAAAAATTAAATCTCTGAACACAATAGCCAATTGTCTTTGTAATGAACTTGGAGGTCAAATTTGGAGCTGTTCTTCATTTTTTCCCTTATTTCATATTCCTGTGAGATTTAGTCAGGCTTTTTTTTTTTTTTTAGATAGAGGGGCTGTGAAAGCACATTGTGGCTATCTCTCTGGCAACAACACTTGTTACTTAGATATAGGCATGGTGCACGCTTATCCCATGGAGAGCCCTTGGGCTTATCTTCTTTCTCCAATCGCTTCAGAACCTACCTGGCCACAGACTGGCTGCTGCTCTCCTAGCAGACACCCCACCCCACCGCTTGCCTGCCCTGCTTCTCCTCACTTCTCTGAAATCTACCCTGTTTGAAGCTCCACTCAGGTCCTGCCTCATCCTCTGCTGTTGACAAATGTACTATCACGTATTTATTACTTATTTATTAGTTTGCTATACAGGACCCATGTTTTATACACTTTCCATCTAACTTCAGACTCAAATAATGATGTTCATGGTTGGAAATGACTTCAGGTTGGTGATAGAGAGATCTCTAACTTGTACCTGTTTTTAACTATTGTCTGTCAGCTCCCAGTCCACCCTTTGTCGTCTGATCTATGAAAATGGATCAGAGCTCTTCAAATATTTTTCCTTTGCCTTCTCTCAAGTTGAAGGCTCTGAAGAGGATGTTACAGGAGAAGGAGGTTTTCCTTCCTGCTTTCCAGAGTCTAAAACCAGGCTCCTACAGAGCCTGATGGTTTTCCCGTGGGCTTGCAGGCTGCAGCTTTCCGCAGTGTGTGCCCACCTTGTCCTGTCTGCAGCTCTCGTGGCTGTGATAGACTGGGGAGCCTGAGCCCAACCCAGCTTGCTGCTTCTCCTCAGTCCCCACGTGTATATATGGGAGCCTGGTGGTCCTGACCGTCTAGAGAGCTGGCCACGTATGTTTGTCCTGAGCAGGGGCCCTGAGCACTTCCTGTCTGGGCCATGCATTGTCATGCTAAGCTCCTGCAGAGGGAGGTCTCTCCAGCTCCTGGGTCCAGTGTTAGCCGGACTTCCTGTGTGGATAGGACTCCCTCTGCACCCTTGTTCTCTCCGCCTAGCTCCCAGCAGTCTCCAAAGTTTGCTTCCTGTCTCCCTCCTGTCTCACTCTGTCTCCCTCCGCATGGGGATTCTTGTATTTCAGGCTTTTTACCGGCACCCTAGAGGGTTATTCCTGCTTTTCTGGTGACTGGACCATCCTGGGCACCCAGGAACTGCCTCCTGTACCTTCTTCAACAAGATACAAACATTGCTTCCATGTTTGTCCTGTTTGGGGTACCTTTCATCTAGTATAAGGCACGCTTTAGAGTTCTATTCCATCTTTGTTGTTTAATCACTAAATCATGTCTGACTTTTTTGCAACCTTATGGACCATAGCCCATCAGGCTTCTCTCTCCATGGGATTCTCCAGGCAAGAATACTGGAGTGGATTGCCATGCCCTCTTCCAGGGGATCTTCCCAACCCGGGGATTGAACCCTCGTCTTCTGCGTCTCCTGCATTGGCAGGAGATTCATTACCACTGAGCCACCAGGAGATAGTTACTCAATTATCATATTTTCAAACTTCCCCTGCTTGAATTATGGTGTGGTTTCTTCCTCCTGGTTGGACCCAGACTGAAATACATCCCATGTAACCCAACTCAGCAAACATATGGATGAGCCAGAGAGAAGTCCAGGAGTTTCTCTGAGGACTTGTTGAGAGCCTGCCAGATTATGCTGGTTTGTACATAGGTTCTAGAGCTTGACGTGGAGAAACTTCCCA
Organism: Cephalophus harveyi; assembly: GCA_006410635.1. Lineage (NCBI taxonomy): Eukaryota > Metazoa > Chordata > Mammalia > Artiodactyla > Bovidae > Cephalophus > Cephalophus harveyi. The sequence continues at coordinate 756,218 of SJYT01082573.1, forward strand.
AGCCATACCCATGTACAGGCTCTTACAAGGACTTCCAAAACATGTTAAGCGCCCCAGGAAGTGACTGCCTGCATTGCAACATTTCTTTTCTAATGGTTTCCCGCCTGGGTAAATAGGTGCCCCCAAGCTTTCAGACTGAACCAGGAGCCTTTGTTTAGGCACGTTCACTTCGTCCCTCTGCTTTTATGGCCTTGGTGGAACTAGCAATTGCTGGAGGTCCGTCTGCCTCCAATGCGGGAGACCCGGGTTCGATCCCTGGGTCGGGAAGATCCCCTGGAGAAGGAAATGGCAATCTACTCCAGTATTCTTGCCTGGAGAATCCCATGGACAGAGGAGGCTTGTAGGTTACAGTCCATGGGGTCGCAAAGAGTCGGACACGACTGAGCGACTTCACCTCACCTCACCTCACCACCCCCCTATCAGAAAGGAGTGTGGAGGTCCCTCTGGGGCTGGAATGGAGGGGATTGCCTGGATGCTCTGCTGGTGGAGGGATGAAGCCTTCATAGACTCTCTGCTGGATCCCACATGCCTGCATTCCCACTCAGGTGGGTGCAGGGCTGCCTGTGGGCCTGGGTGGGGCTTTCACCACAGTTTACCTCTTCAGATCTAGCCCCTACCCTCCCAGGTCTAATATGGACTTACTACTAATAGTCTTATCGCCTATAACTCTAGAAAAGCCTTTACATTTTTTCTACTCTAGTACTTAAAAAAGTGAGACAGGTTTCTATAAACACATAGGTCATTGAGCAGCACACTTATAGTTCCCAGTGTCTTCTCTTTGGAGAAGGGTCATGTGTATTTATTTAATCTAATTTCTACTGAAACAGCTATATTCAGTGAACTCAACCAGATGACCAAAATACCTGTTTGTTCAACAAATGCGGAATAACTCTCAGATGCTACAGCCTGGGGTAGTGGCGTTGCAGGGTGAAGACCTTGACCACAGAGGGTACCCTCGCTCCTGGATGCTTCAGGAGTGATGCTTGACTGAATTGAGGAGTAGAAGAAGCTCTTCAGGAAGGCATGGCAGACAGAGGGCACTCTGCGGATGGCAGAGGGAAACTGGGACTGTCTGGAAGAGACTGTGTTTGTTGTGGTCGGAGGTGAAGGTGTCCATGGTGTGGCGGTGGGGGATGCTGGCAGGAGGGGCTGCAGAGGAAGCACAGAGCATCATCAAGGGACTAGAGGGCATGTGAGTGAGAAGATGGAGAGGTGAGGCTGGTGTTGAGGCTGGGGCATATCCTTGGGCAAGAGGTCTCACAGAAGAGGGGCAGAGGCCATGAGGCCCTGAGCTCTGGGAGTGGAGGAAAGAGGCGTTTTAGAAGACAGCACGGTTATATTTAGGCTGTGGGGAAGCAGTGCCACGGTGGTGGCGGTGACCACACCAGGAACAGCAGGAGCAGGGCTGTGTGTACAAGGGCTGAAGACTGAGTTGTTGGGAAACAGGGATATTTGGGAGCTGCGGGAAATAAGGCCTTGGGCTCCTACGGTCGCCAGCCGCAGAGCCTGATTGGAATAGAGGGGAGCTGAGGAGGAGGTGACATTACTGAGGTGGGAACACAGATGTAGAGAGCAAAGGAAGAAGCAGCTCACTGCTGCTGGGGAGTGCACGCGGGCAGTCGATCCAAGGCGAACGCGGGACCCAGGAGGAGAGACTCCACACACGCTGAATACCTGGAGTTAGCTGGCTCAGCTTGTGACCCTTGGTTTCTTGTGTTGCTGCTGCTGTTATTTATTTATTTTCGGCTGTGCTGGGTCTTCGTTGCTGTGTGGGCTTTTCTCTAGTTGTGGCAGGCGGGGGCTACTCTTCAGTGCAGTGAGTGGGCCTCTCACTGCGGTGGCCTCTTCTGCGGAGCACAGGCTCTAGGGTGCACAGGCTTCAGCACTTGTGGCACACAAGCTCGGTCACTCCACGGAACGTGGGATCTTCCTGGATCAGGGGTCGAACCCGTGTCTCTCCTGCATTGGCCGACGGATTCTTTATCACTGAGCCACCAGGGAAGCCCTGTTGGTTTGGGTTTTTTTGGGAGGGGGGGTCCTCCTTTTGGAGTAACTTTTAAGGTGATGGATAGAAGGGTTTCTAGAGGGAGAATATTTATAAAGAGGCAGAGAACGACAGAACTTGAGAAATGGGCTTAGTGTTTGGTGGAGGAACCAAACCCATCAAAGAAAACTATTGAATGCCTGTTTTACACTAGGCAACACCCTGGTGTGGCAGGTTATATCATCACTTCACAAGTGAGGAAACTGAGGCTCAGACAAGTCAAGTAACTTCTCGGTCACACAGCTAGTAGTAGGGTAGCATTAGCAGAATTTAACTCTGGGTTGTTTGGCTCCAGGTGCCATACTAATTTTCCAAAGTGCAGGTGGGTCTGGAATATACCTGTCCTCAAACATCTACCAGCTTTGTTTTATAATGACACAATGTTATACACTGAAGATCTCGAACCCTGACCAGTTTTAGTAAAGGCAGGGGCAAGATGGCCTCTGGGAAGGTTAATCTCTATCATTGTTTACTAAATTTTCTTCTTTCTGCTTTTCTGAGAATCTGAGCATGTTTATGTGAAGAATGATCTCAGTGTTTGATTTTATTTTAAGTGGTAAGTACCACTTGAGACTTCCCTGGGGCTTCCCTGGTGGCTTAGATGGTAAAGAATCTGCCTGGAATGTGGAAGACCTGGGTTTGATCACCAGGTCAGGAAGATCCCCTGGAGGAGAGCATGGCTATCCACTCCAATTCTTTTGCCTGGAGAATTCCATGGGTAGAGGAGCCTGATGGGCTACGGTCTATGGGGTCACAAACGGTCAGACATTACTGAACGGCTAAATACACACCATTTGAGAAAATCAGCCACATTGGGCTTTAGGGGAACTGTAATCAGTGGGGATCAGAGCTTGTCCTGCAGACACTTAGATGTATGTCGCCTCTGGGGACATATAGGTGAATAGATTCATCATGTATACTTTTCCCTTTAAATTTTGAACGTGAAGCTACTACTGCGACTTATGAACCAAATTCCTTGAATTCAGTTGATCGTTGTTCTGACTTACAGACCAGAAAATGTCAGACATATGTTCCGTCTAGGTGAGGTTGTTGAGGGCATCTTGGGAGGCCCCAGCTCCAGTCCTGACAAGAACTGCGGCCAGGCTTCTTGCTTCCATTAAGGAACAAGCTCTAGGTACGGTCCCACTCTTATGGCCCCACCAAGATGCTGCACTTACACCCTTATCACTCAGCCGTCTGCCCTGAGCACTGGAAGGTATTCCCTGTCTCCCCCAGAACCACTTAGCTGCAAGCTCTCCCTCTCTCTTCCTGAGCAGAACCTGAAAAGGTCTGGCAAGGACCAAGCAACAGATGTTCGCAGCCTGGGAGGTAAGGATTTAGGAAAGCCACTCTCGCCCGGGTTCTGGAGTGAGGACGGAGGAGGTTGGGCAGGCTGCTGACGTCCAAGTCCCCTGTCTCTGTGTGATATAGCAGCAGGTTTGGGCTCTAGATCCTTGAAGGATTTGTGTATCCTGTTTGGGGAAGAGAATGAGCAGGAAGCAGGATCCTCCCTGGACACGGAGGCTGCTAGCTCAAACTCTTGTGACTGAATCAGCAACTTGGATTTCCAGCCTCCGAGCCTCAGCCTGACTGGATTGGATGGCTGGTCATTTCATTGCATGATTACAAGAAGGTCCTGCCTTTCTTTTATCCTTAACATTGGTTCTAGGGATGGGGGAGCATAGGCACAGGTTTTGGATTTGGTCTCAGTGTGGTTGCTGGCTCTGTCCCTGACTAGCTATTGGTGACCATCTATCTAACATACCTGAGCCCCTTGGTGTGGGTGAGTGAGTCCCTGACTTAGAGTTTTGTGAGAATAAGTCCTTGTGGCTGGCAATGGCCACATTAAAATGTCTTCTGGCCAGTGCTTTGCTTTCAGAACTGGAGGGAACCTTTTAGAGTCATCCTCTTTTGTGATGCCAGTCTGGCATCCAGGAATGAAACACTGGGATTATTTAAACTGCATATAGGGGTATAAAATGACCATTCAGTAAGGGTTACTTATGACCCCACCCTACCTCCCGTATCTGACTTTGTCTGATGGTAGTTTTGAGGGTTCAAATGTATACATATAAAGCTTTAACATTTTAAAATAATTTTTTAAGAAGATAAACCATTGAAAACCAGACCATCATCTTTTTAGTCCCTTTCATCATAAGCCTGTGCTGCAGTGTTCGCTTGTATCATGGTTTAAAACTCAGATAATGGAGCTGAACTGCTTAGATTTGAATCCTGGTTCTGCCATCAGAGGTTAAAGCGTCTGCCTCCAATGCAGGAGACCTGGGTTCGATCCCTGGGTTGGGAAGATCCTGGAGAAGGAAATGGCAACCCACTCCAGTATTCTTGCCTGGAGAATCCCATGAAAGGAGGATCCTGGTGGGCTACAGTCCACGGGGTCGCAAAGAGTTGGACACGACTGAGCGACTTCACTTTCACTTTTCTGCCATCTGCCAGCTGTGTGACCTTGGACCAGTTCAATCACCTCTCTGAGTATCTGCCTCATAACATCACTGGTGCCTAGCATATAGCCAATGGTACCTAAGTATTTATTAAAATAAAGCCGATATGTTCATATTTTACTATTATTCTTAAGAGTCCTCTCTAATACATGGCTTCAGGCAGAGAGCACGGACCCCGGGAAAGATGTGCAATGATCTAGGGGTGGATGTAGTGACAGAACTTGTGCTGAATCCTGCAGGGTCCAGGACAGGGTTGGAGTGTCTGGGACTGTGGGACCATGGCCCACGCTAGTGATGTAGGCTGCAGAAATGGGGACCTCGCATTAGGATTTGTGTGTGACATGTTCCCCGCGCCCATCCCAGCAGTCTGGATGTGTGCAGTAGAGGATGTTGAAGGGAAAAGATGGGGCGGCAGCATTAAAGAATTAAATAACCTATAATCCTGCCACCTGATTACACTGGTTTTGTGTGGTGTTTTATCTGGATTTTCACATAGTTTAAGCATGACATCTGTACTATTTTGTAATCCATCTTCAGCTAACAGAAATTTGTGTGTGTCTCTACCTTTCTAAATATTTTAGTTGCAAAATAAAGGAAAGTGGAAGTGAAAGTCGCTCAGTTGTGCTTGACTCTTTGTGACCCCATGGACTATACAGTCCATGGAATTCTCCAGGCCAGAATACTGCATTGGGTAGCCTTTCCCTTCTCCAGGGGATCTTCCCAACCCAGGGATCGAACCCAGATCTCCCACATTGCAGGCAGATTCTTTACCAGCTGAGCCACAAGGGAAGCAAAGAAGGAAGTTGTTGCCAAACAAAATCATTTGTAGTGTTTTAGAAATTTCAAGACTGTTCAGTCTTTGTTGGGGAGAATTTACTCCCAAGTACAAGGTGAAAGCTAAGGTTGTTCTTTGTTTGCACATGGGATTTTCTATTTCTGTTACTCACAGTAAAAATTCTGTGTGTCACAGTGATGGTTGTATAACATCTTCCCTAGCTGCAGGGTAGATTTTCTTACTCAAATTCTTTTTGAGCAGTGTAACTTCCTGCTCAAAAAAGGACAGGAATTGGTTTTATGTCTGTAATGGGAATATTTAGTCAGATATTCAGAGAGCTTTTTCCCACAGATATTTTTATGGAGGTCACTGCTTTTTCCTCCTTTCCATGAACTTTGGTTTGTTGTAATAGTCTAGTTCTCATGCAAGGGACTGTGCATTGGTCACAAATGAAAGATGACATTTAAACTTGATAGAAATGTCAAGTTGGGAATCTGGGTGGTTTTCCCACCCTTCCTGCCCAGGTTGGTTTGGAATAAATGCCCTTTAGAAATAATGGTAAGAGTTGGCCCAAGCTGCAGTTTGGGGAATTCAGGAAAGGAAGACTGGCCGCTTGTCAGAAGCGGGGCCAGGCATTTCTAGGCTCCCATTTCCCTTTCTTTGGAAAGTCTTGGTAACCACCAAAGGTACCATGATCCGGTGCCTTGGGTTTTTTCAGTCTTGAGCCAGCCTTTGAGACTTCACTGTTGAACTGGAGCAGTTCAACCAGTTACAATACTGTGGGCATGCCTTATAGAAAAAGGAGGAGCTCCAAAGAGCCCTGGCTGGGAGCCAGAAATCTGTTTCATCTCAGCCTTATCACTTAACTCTGTGACATTTGTGTGCTCAGTTGTGTCTGACTCTATGACCCTATGTACTGTAGCCTGCCAGGCTCCTCTGTTCATGGAATTTTTCAGGTAAGAATAAAGTGTTCTGCCATTTCCTTCTCCAGGGGATCTTCCCGACCCAGGGATCAAATCCACATCTCCTGCCTTGCAGGCAAATTCTTTACTACTTCACCACCTGGGAAGCCCTCATTTGCCCAGTTAACCCTCTCTGAGCTCCCATTTTTCTCCCTGAAAAAGTGGTATCCTCTCAGCTTTCCTTAGGGAGTGCAAATGAGAAATGGACAGGAAAATGTTCTGGAATCCTTGAAACAAGGGGAGGATGGTGTTCCTTTGAGAGCCATGAAGCCCTGTCTTGGCTGAGGGGATAGGACGTCCTGCCTGCCTGGTTCTTGATCACGGATGGAAAAGCCTGAATTGCATCAGTGAAGCTGGAAACCTTGGCCAGGATCAGTATTCCTCAGAGTATTCCCGAAAGAAGCATTGGTCCTTTCTGTGATAAGAAACTCTACATCATTACTTCAGATAGTTCTAGCTGAATTGAAGGTATCCGTAGGTCAGGATGCATAACTGGCTTTTTTATTTGGAATCATATTATTCACCCTGTATCTTTTTCTAGGAAAATTAACTTAGAGGTTCACAGTCTGTGCAGCAAGTATTGTGCTTCTCTTTTTTTCTTCCTTAAGCTGTTCTCTTCTACTCTAGGAATTTCAGGAATATCCATATTCCTTTTCTGAGTTGAAAATTTCTGTCAGGTAGTTAGCTGTTTGTAGCATGCGCTGTTTTCCTTCCAGATCTTCCTCACTGTAGGCTTTCTCTGTTCCCCCTCATACCTTTCCTTGTCCTCCTTTCAGCCTGTCCACGTGAAGGGCAAGACCTCCAGATCAGTGATACTGGGTCAAGTGCTACTTTAACTTAAGGAGAGTTATCCTGACTTAAAGGAATGGTTTGTTTTTAGAAAGCATATTGTCTGGAATCTGGAGATAAAAAAAAAAAAAAGAATGAGACCATGATTTTTTTACTAATAGGATGACTGATTCTTTAACTGTATCAGGTACCCACACAGACACATTCATGCTCTCCTGTCCTTGCAAGTCAGTCTCATAGCAAAGAGGTTTAGGTTGCCAAAGATGTGCTGGGCTGAGACCTTCAATTTGCTCATAGTTGTGTTCAAAGGCTCTTTGAAAGGAGCTGACCTAAGGAGGAGGGCATGGCCCTTAGACTTTGTGTGGACATTTTGAATTGTTCAGGTTGTATGTGACTTGGTGCCCTTTGAAACTATAATTAAGGAGTAGGAAATACCTTGTGGGTGTTTTTTTTTTTTTAATCACTTTCTTTGGAGGAAGTTTAAGAAGGCCCTTGGTAGCTCAGTAGTGGGATTCTTGAGGGCTGGAGGGTGGGTAGTGGTTGAGAAGGGAGGGAAGAATGAGGTGATGGGACACTGCTTACCAGGTGAGCTGAGACCACGCACATACTTTTATATCTGCCGTGTTCTCTAGATGTGTAAAAGCTCTGGGGGAGTGAAGGGATGACATAGCGACTGGCTTTATAAAAACGTCTTTCACTTATATGTCCTCAGCCAAAACTATCCAGCAGTAATAAATATAAACAATAGATTAGAATCTACTGGACAGATTTTAAGAGACACAAAAAGTTTGTGAATCCCCATCGATCTCTTCTGGGATGTTCAATATAGTAATAACTTCTCAGAATTCTCAGCATGACGAATACCTCTTCTACCATGGGGCTATTTGTTAGAACGAGGGAATTTTAAAATCTTACAGTAAAATGTAAATACTACTCTTGATTAAAATATATAATAAATAATAAATAAGTTACAAAGATGTAATGTACAGCACAGGGTAAATATAGTCAATATTTTATTATAACTTTGTATATTGTATGATCTATAAAAACATCAAATCACTATGCTGTATATCTGAAACCAATACGTTATAAGTCAACTATGCTTCCATTAAAAAAACAAAATCCAGTGCTCCTCCAATAATACCAAGCTTGTTTCCTTTACACCATTTTTTTTTTTTTTAATTACTAGTTTAGTTGTTAAGTTTTTGGTTTTGGTTGTGCTGGGTCTTTGTTGCTGTGTGCGGACTTTTCTCTAGTTGTGGTAAGTGGGGGCTACTCTTTAGTTGTGGTGAGTGGGCTTCTCACTGTGGTGGGCTCTCTTGTTGCAGAACATGGACTGTAGACCCTGGGCCCAGTAGTTGTGACATGCAGGCTTAGTTGCCCCATGACTTACGGAATTCTCCCGGGCCAGGGATCGAACCTGTGTTTCCTCTCATTGACAGGCAGCCTCCCAACCACTGGACCATCAGGGAAGTCCTACGTCATTCTTTTTGAACTTCCACGTTTCGTATTGAAATTTTAGAAGAATCAATGTTTATTAACTGCAACCACTCTTCACTTTCTGCCATAAGGGTGGTGTCATCTGCATATCTGAGGTTATTGATATTTCTCCCAGCAATCTTGATTCCAGCTTGTGCTTCTTCCAGCCCAGCGTTTCTCATGATGTACTCTGCATATAAGCTGTCTCTTATACACATCTGTCTTGAAACCCCATCACCGTGGTTAGGGTTCCAGCTCTGCCCTTAACATAGTTACTTCTTTAAATCTGTTTCCTCAAGTATAAAATGGGAATAAAAGTAACAGTATCTACTTCAGAGGTTCATTGTAACAAGATAATGCACTGGTACCTGAGAAGCAATCCTTCTTCAGGATTCTTTTCAAGGATGAGTTCTCAGCTCTAGAATTAACCTGATAAGAAAATTCTTTACTGGGTATTGCCATTCCATTTTTGAGGATTGTCTCTTAATGTCAGGCTTATCTAACCAGTTGTTCTTGGGTAGGTCATCCATCTCAGTAGTGTTAGAACTCTGCAGTTACAGCACCAGCAAACTCTTTACTCTTACTCATTACTCTTTCTTTGTTGCATTGCCCACAGCCTGAAGTCTGTTCTTGGCCTTTGATATTTCACTAAAATGTCATTTTCATTTCTCTTTTCCTTCTTGCTATAAATAGCAGAGTTCTCAAGGATGCAGTTTGAGTTTTGACAAGTGTATACATGCATGAAACCATCATCTAGATTAAGATATACAAAGGACATTTCTGTACCCCAGAAAGCCCCACCTGACCCTCTCCATTCAAAACCCCCACCCCTATCACTTTCAGATTTCTAGGGCCTAAATTAATTTTTGCCTTCTTAAACTAACATAAAGGGAGTATGAGGCCTGTCTTCTCCCTCACTGTACTATTTTTGCTCTAGCAGTAGTTTTCCTTTTTATAGCTGGGAGTTGTTCCAGTGTATGAATGTACCACAGTTTCATAATCCATTCTTCTCTTGATGGCATTTGGGTTGGTCTCAGTTGTGGGCGATTCGGATGAAGCTGGTGTGTGTCTTTTTCTCTCTCTGAACACTCGGTGTGGTTAATGTCTTCTCTTAGTCCTGCAGCCTTGGGCAGGTGTCTTAATCTTTCTGCCTTGGTTTCTTCATCTGTGAAATGGTAGGTTGGGAAATAGTTCAAAGTCGTGGCCACCATTTTTTATTAAAAAAAAAAAAAGGAGATAGAATAAAATAGGTGATTACGGTGAATGACATAGAACTGCACATGCTGCAGCCCACATATAAATAGTTATGTGTGTACAGGTGTATACATAATAACAAATATAAATTGTATTTGTTATTTTGAATTGCGAGCACATGTTTGCAGCACACTAGTTTGTATATGTCCTTGTATAAGCAAGGAAGTTGAAGCACCTGTGAGTTGTCTAGTTAATGTGTATCTCTGCCCTCAGCTATCTAAAACAGCCACAGTGTTAAGGGTCACTTACTCACACCTCACTGTGGACCAGTCAGTACTTTAAAAGCTTACAGCCCTCGAAACTTTCCTATTCAATTCAGTTCAGTTGCATCCGACTTAGGGCGGCGCGGCCTCGGCGGCGCGCCTCCCGCGCGGCCCCGCCCCCTGCACGCCCCCCGGGCTCCGCGCCCCCGCCTCCCGCGCCTTACCTGCGGGGTCGAGCGCCATGTCCACGCGCGGGAGGCGGCAGCCGCGCAGCCGCCCGCGAGAGTGGGTGGGGCGGGGCCGCACGGGAGGCGGGGCGGGCGGCCCACGGGGGCGAGAGGAGGCGCCTCTTACTTCCCGGTCGCGACTTCCGCCGCCCGCCGCGCCTGCGCACTCCCGACCCGTCCCTAGCCCCGTGACCCGAGCGGAGGGACTCGCCCGAGGGAAGCCCCGGGAGAGGGCGTGGCCGCCTGGACCCCGCAGGCGCGCCGGGCGCGAGCCTGCGCGCCCGCGGCCCTCCTGCGTCTGTGAGGTTGCGGGCGGGGATCCACACCCCAGGACGACTCCATTCACTCCCAAGCCTCTCTCTGCGTTCCTACCTTCGAACCTGAGAAGCCAGCCTGCTCCTTTGTTTGCACTTCGTTAACGTTCGTTCATTCAGAAGTGTCTGTGTGAGGCCTGCCAGGTTCTAGCCTCGGTTCTGAATACTAGGGGGAAATAACTGGATAAACATGAAATCTCTAATTCTNTCATAACTTTCCTTCCAAGGAGTAAGCGTCTTTTAATTTCATGGCTGCAATCACCATCTGCAGTGATTTTGGAGCCCAAAAAAATAAAGTCTGACACTGTTTCCACTGTTTCCCCATCTAATTTGGCATGAAGTGATGGGACCGGATGCCATGATCTTAGTTTTCTTAATGTTGAGCTTTAAGCCAACTTTTTCACTCTTTTCTTTCACTTTCATCAAGAGACTCTTTAGTTCTTCTTCACTTTCTGCCATAAGGGTGGTGTCATCTGCATATCTGAGGTTATGGATATTTCTCCCAGCAATCTTGATTCCAGCTTGTGCTTCTTCCAGCCCAGCGTTTCTCATGATGTACTCTGCATATAAGTTAAATAAGCAGGGTGACGATATACAACCTTGATGCACTCCTTTTCCTATTTGGAACCAGTCTGTTGTTCCATGTCCAGTTCTAACTGTTGCTTCCTGACTTAAGTGGGTTATTATCACCATTTTATAAATGGAGAAGCCGCTGAGACATCAGTTGTTATACAACTTGCCTGAAGTCACAGAGCTCAAATCGAGGATGCTAGCCATGATTTGAACCCAGGTACTGCAAGTCTTGAATCTGTGCTCTAAACCACTGTTCTGGGGGACATGAAAGAGACAAGTGACATGTGAGCAAATGCAGTGAATAATAATCTAATCAGTACCATGGTCCTCTCTTTTATTTCAGATATGAGAAATGAGTGTTGGACGTCGAAGAATAAAGTTGTTGGGAATCCTGATGATGGTAAATGTCTTCATTTATTTGATCCTGGAAGTCTCCAAAAGCAATAGCCAAGAAAAAAATGCAAAGGGGGAAGTAATAATACCTAAAGAAAGGTTCTGGAAGATATCTGACCCTCCTCGGGCATATTGGAACAAAGAACAAGAAAAGCTGAACAGAAGGTTCAATCCCATTTTGAACACGTTAGCCAACCAGACAGGAGAAGCGTACGGATTCTCCAATATAAGCCATCTAAATTACTGTGAACCTGACCTGAGGGTCATGTCAGTAGTTTCAGGTTTCGACAGTTTGCCAGACAGATTTAAAGATTTTCTGCTATATTTGAGATGTCGAAATTACTCACTGCTTATAGACCAACCAGATAAGTGTGCAAAGAAGCCCTTCTTATTGCTGGCGATTAAGTCCCTAACGTCACATTTCGATAGAAGGCAAGCGATTCGGGAATCTTGGGGCAAAGAAACCAATGTGGGGAACCAAACGGTAGTGCGAGTTTTCTTACTGGGCCAGACCCCCGCAGAGGACAACCATCCTGACCTTTCAGATATGCTGAAATTTGAGAGTGAGAAGCACCAAGACATTCTTTTGTGGAACTACAGAGATACATTCTTCAACTTGTCTCTGAAAGAAGTACTCTTTCTCAGGTGGGTGAGCACTTCCTGCCCAAATGCTGAGTTCGTGTTCAAGGGCGATGATGATGTTTTTGTGAACACCCATCATCTCCTGAATTACTTGAATAGCTTATCCGGGAACAAAGCCAAAGATTTGTTTATTGGTGACGTGATTCATAATGCTGGACCTCATCGGGATAAGAAACTCAAGTACTACATCCCGGAAGTTGTTTACACTGGCGTCTACCCGCCTTATGCAGGAGGAGGCGGATTCCTGTACTCCGGCCACCTGGCCCTGAGACTGTACAATGTAACTGACCGGGTCCTTCTCTACCCCATCGATGATGTTTATACTGGAATGTGCCTTCAGAAACTCGGCCTCGCTCCAGAGAGACACAAAGGCTTCAGGACATTTGATATAGAAGAGAAAAGCAGGAGTAACATTTGTTCCTATGTAGATTTGATGTTGGTACATAGTAGAAAACCTCAAGAGATGATTGATATTTGGTCTCGATTGCAGAGTGCTCATTTAAAATGCTGAATTATGTGCAAACTACATTTTACATAGAAATGTATCTCAAATAGTTCCCATTTGTGTTCTCTTCCATTAGAGGTCATTTCTATGTAAAACCATTAAAATTGCCTTTATAGGTCCTGTCCATTTGATGGCCCCTAAACTCTTCAATGTGGTACTTCCTGAAGAGGGAAAGCAGAAGATGCTAATTTTTTATGTAGAATATGACCAAACGAATGGTTCTGACCCTTCCTGTTAGCCAGTGGTCATTATTTTCTAACTTGTCCCCCTCATCATCTGAAATCATGTTTCTAGAATTTGACCATATTTTTGTTTTGCCCTCATACGATGATAATCTTGTTTCCCATTATAATGAGTAAATTATCAGTTTAGGTATTCATAAACCTATTGGCAAAAGAGACATTGTTCTATATGACTCAATGGTTTTAGTGAAATGCAGTTACATTTGTTTTCATGAAATTTAGATGGAGTTTTAAAATCATCTAGAAAAAAATGACTTTTGTCAGAATTGCCCTGCCACCCCAACAGTATTTCCTTGTGTTAACCAAATCAATCAGTTCTGCAAAATGAGCATCGCTGGGTGACATTTATCCAGTTTATCATGTTATGGTCTTATGATCATGAGAAAGCTTAACTATCTTGCATTTGGTCTCCTGGGTGGTATCATGGTAGTTCTCTTTTTTAGTATTTGAAAATAATGAGTATGATTTCATAATCTTCAAACTGAAGATTGAATTGTCCCTGGCAACCATATTATATTTATAATTTTCCATTGTGGACCAGGAAAGCATATGTAATTTTTGAACTTTAAGTGAAAAGATTGAAATTACAGACCTTTTCATGAATGGTTTGTCAGTTTAAAACTGCAGGATTCTATACTTGCCATATGGTTACATGTTACTTATACAAAATTATTATCCTAAGTAGTGACTGCTTTCCTGTTTCAGTGTAGAAGTGCCTGTGTTTTTATTTATTGTTCAGATCAAATACCAAACATTTTCTTAAATATATTTTGTGTAATATTTTATTTGTATACAGTGTTGTTGACTTATTTAACTAGAGCATGGTATTTTAAATAGTAAAGTAACATGTTAAATAAAACTAATGGTTATTTTTGAATTTTAAAATCTGTTCTTTTTGGGGGGGATATAAACTATGATTCTGCCAAACTGTTGCTTATATATACTATCTTGTGACATGCTTTCTTGAGATATTTTTGTGTTATAGAGATGAAGATTCTTACAGATGTGATAGTGGGGACTGTAAGGAGATAGAAATAAAGTCACCGTATTTTTAATTGTCATGTGTAATGTGTCATCTATAATCTCTGTTTCCTGTATTTAATTACATTTTTCTCCAAAAGGCCACTTTCCCCGCCCCAGAAACTATTGACTGCAGTAGTAACATTGAGCTATACCTTTTTCTCTGTCTCTGTGGGTCATTTGTCTTTGCATTTAATATTTTTAAAAGTGCTTCCCCATGTAGCGTCTTTAGAGAGGAGCATGAGTACTTATTTATGCTTCCACTTCCTGGTAGTATGAAGAATTTAACTAGGAAATGGAGCAGCATCTTAAAGATTGTATCATCCGAAGCCATATCCATTTGGGGGTTTGTGTGTTTCTGTGAAACATAGATGTATGTTCCATCTGTGATAAAACAGAGCAGCCTTGACCACCCGTTATTTTCCTGGACTTGTGTTGAGAAGAAACTGCTAACTTTCAGTTAAAAACAAGTAGGCATTGGATGAAACTCAAAAAACAGAAGGCTTATTGTGAGAACACATAGCACAGTGTCCTGTCCCACTGGGAATGCTGAGGCCATACGTGTGAGTGGATGTGAGGACACAGACTCTCACTCACTGTGGGGTTTGAAGGCTTGTAAGTCTGGTCCTTCTCAGGGGCTCACGTGCTGGCGTCTGACCCCTCGGCTCCCGTGCTTGTGAGTAAAGGGTAGTGGCCAACACCACCACGTCAGGTTTAGAGAAGAATAACGAAGTTCTCAGAACATTCACGTGCAGTTGGTTCACAAATTGCTTGTGTCCATGTACAAGCATGTGCTTCCTTGACCGTGTGTTCTCAAGTAGCAAGTTTCTCTCCTGAGGAAGATATCTTTTAATTTTGTTTCTTTTAGGGATTCTCCTTCACTGAGATTTCAAGTCTGCAGAGAAAGAAGAGATGCAGCACGTTTTGAAACATGTTTTGAAAAGCCACAGAGGGCCTTTGGTGAGCCTCCTCATCACATGTAACTTCGTTTGAACATCAGTCCTTGGTGCTTGATGATGTTTGGTGGGTGAGATGCTCTCCAGATCTTTATTTGGCCAAGGTTTTCATGCAGTCATTACCTGAGCCCACAACACAGGTCATTGACCTCATGGGATGATCCTTTTTCAGCAAAGGGATCCTACGTATTGGGCTCACCGTTGGTACTGGCTGATCCTAAACCCAGGAAGGGCACTTTTGGTGCCCTTGAGATATATTCTTACCTGAGTGTCCATCTTGGATGTAAGTATCAGATCTAATTCATTCTTAGAGAAACATTCAATAACTGAGGCTTCAATGGAAACTGGTATTTGAACCTTTTTCATGCTTATTCACAAGTCATGATGATTTTGAGTTTGAAGGTCAAAAAGGCTAAATGAGCATTGCCAGAGTTTGGACTTTTCATCAACCCAACCAGGCTTTAAGAGGAAAAGGATGAAGGAGACCAGAATGGCTCCTTTTCATCCCTGACTCTGGTTTCCTGTCTTGAGTTGGTTGAGGGGAGAATAGAAAAGAAGGGCAGGAAGTTTGAGTCACGTTTGAAGTTGAATCCAGAAATAAAGGAACCCAAAGTGTGACCACCTCCTTTTCTACCCGTGATTGGTATGGTCTGGAATGTCTGATATGTACTGGGTTATCTTGTTTTCTCTCAGATGCAGAAAGGAAGGCTGCCCTTACTAAAGTAAAGGATGGCTTATTTTCACTTTAAGGAAAGCTGAAATGAAGTCTTTATTTGAGCTAAAAGTTAACTTCTCTGTGATTTGCCTTAAGAAAAATGTCAGATGAAGTAAAAATTCTTGTTTAGACCAGGAAAATAAATAGTTCATGTGCTGGACTGTGTAGAGTATAGGATACATTGATTTTTCCGTTATGTTAATTCTTTATTGGCTTTACTTTTCTGATGCCTGGGTCACCTGCCAAATAATAACTTTGAAACCGAACTTTACCTAATTAGCGTTAACAGTAAATGTGAAAAATTAAAATATTTATCATGATGTATTTAGGTCTCAAAGTAATTTGAAAGGAAAGTTTTTTTTCCCCCTTAATATCATCTCAGAAGGTAGAGGCCAAAAATTGGGCCCTTTTGTCTTTAAGGAGTCCCTAAAATCTTATTTGTTCACATTACATATGAAATTCCATATTTATTAATTATAAGGTGCAGTACTATTTATACACCACTAAAAAACTCAATATGATTTGTATGAATTGTATGATATGCCTCAGTTGTGGGAGGTGTTAAAAGTGAAATACTACATTTTAGGATAACTGAAGTACCGCATTTGTGTGTGTGTGTGTGTGCCCTTAAATTGAAAGGTGGAGCCTTGTTTAGGTTTATTTGAAAGGTGGAGCCCATTTGGGTTTATTTCCTGCTTCTCTCACTTTGATCTGTGTTTAGGAATTTTCACCCAAGCAGTCATAGTAGTGGCTTCTGAGCTTTGGCACTTGTTTTCTTCCTGTTCATTGTGCATTGTGAAAGGGGATGTATTGATTGTGCTGAAGAAGCAGAAGTAGAGTTTTTAATTTGATTGTAATCCAAGGACTTATTTTGAAGTCAGGGGCCAGGCGGTTGAACAATGGTGCTTGCAGCTTCCCGACAGCTGCCCTGTGTCAGGGAAATGCTCTTTCATCTTACACAAGCAGTAAGCGGACTGCACCAGGAGCTTGCATCCTCAGTGTCAGTGTGGGCTTGCTCATGACTCTCGAATCCTACCATCTTGTATAGAGCCCACCCCTAGCCTGTCTTCAACTGACGCTTCATCTCATCATTCAAGTCCTCCCCCAGGTTGGCTTCCCTGACCACTCTGTTGAAAGGTCATCAGTAACCCTGATCCTGTACCAACTGCAACCACCTCTTCTTTTAAAATAATTTTATCAAAATGAAAAAAAGTATTACCCTGCTCTTGGTTGGGGCTCTTCCAGAAACAGATCTTAGGAGGATTCCAGCTCAAGTTGTTTAGGGAAGTGTAGTTGCATGGTTCATGGTGAAGTGATGTTGGGAAGGCAGACAGCCAACAGTAGTGTGTGTGAAGCCAACTGGCACCACAGAACTGGAGTTAAGTCCCTGGGGCATCTCTAAAGAATAGTCCAGAAAGCTTGCCTCTGAAGGATCACTTCTCAGGCTTGAGGGGGCTCGGCTATTTTTTGGTAACAGCTCTATTGAGACATTCAAGTGTATAGTGATTTTGAGTGGGGTTGTGCTGTAACTATCAGCGTGGTCCGTGACAGAAACAATTAGGTTTTCAGTGGTAACCATTCTATTACTTAGCCCTTTATAGAATTTTAAAATTTTGGCTGTGTATTTTTTCTTTTCCTTAAACTTCCAGAACAGTATCTTTTTCTCTAATTACTCATCTTTCTGTAGCCGCCTGTCTTTATGGATGCAATGACTTCTTATAAGAAAATAGACTTTTATTTTGGTAATTCATGGATTTTCTCAGGGCTTGGTTATGAAGAGAATAGTAAAGTGATTACTTGCCATTTTTATGAATGAAGGACTGAACGGACTTGTATAAGTTCCTGAGAAGGATGTCTTTTTCAGGGCTGTTCATCCAAAAGGCCACTTCCCTGCATTTGAAGTGAGGGTCTATAATAAGTGTGTGTTCCAGTTTAGGCTGATGTCCTTCTAGGGACTGAGCAGGTGGGAAGCAGGAAGATTTGACCCCAGATGCTGAAGCTGCCTTTCCTGCATCTCTGCTCAGTTTAGGGAACATTTCCTAGCCTGTAAGCTGAGCTCATGCTCGCTGAACTTGTGTGTATGTAGTTACGCTTGTGGTTGTGGGGCGATGTTGATCCAGCTGTTATACAGCCAGGCCCTCAGTCAGATCACCCCCATTCCCTCCTCCATGCTGGGGGCTTCTGCGGGGCTCCCTTGGGAAGGCAGCCACACATCCCCTGCGGCCTTTGTCATTCATGTTCTGGACACTGCTCTCCTGGTTTGCTTACTAATACAATTGTGTATATTTTCTATTTTTCAGAGTTGAAAACTTCCTCTTCTTCGCTGCTGGGGTTTCTTTCTTCCCTTTTGTCTCCCGTATTGTCATTTCAAGGTGATTCTAGTAGTGGGAGGAGGCTAACACTTCTGCCTGTGCACTGTTCTAAACCAGGGTCCCCTGACTCTCTCCCCTCCCCAACCTCTGCAGCATCTCATTCCACGCTGTCCCTCCCGCCCTGTGCGACAGGCGCGCCTCACCCATGTGTGCCGTCATGAAATCCTCCTGCCCCTTAGTCCTGCCAGCTCCCGGAAACCTTTCCAAGTTCATTTCTCATCCACCTCTCCTCTGCCACCCTCCTCTTCCACCCTCCTCTCCTTCACTCCTTCTTCCTCTGCAGAACCTGCATGCCTTGTTTCTCCCTGTAGGGATGGATCTGCCTTGAGACCTGGCACAGACTCTCGGGGTCACACTTGTCAACTTTATAGACCTCGGGTCACAGTCAGGCCCCACAAATGTCCTCCCGGCACCCACCACCATCCTAGGGAAAGGGGTCTCTGGGTTGTCAGGCTGGAAGAGGCCTTAGAAATGGAAGGCATTCCATTTTATGGTTTCTAAGGTGACTATCCCCCAGATTTAAAAGGACTATGCCCTGGCTTCTGATCTCTCTGAATGCTGTTACATCTGGGGCAGGTAGGGTGGGGTGCAGAGACCTTCAGTTGCCCACGAGTGTGGTAGACTTGTGAATGCCCCTGGGATCAAGAAGATCAGTGTGGAAGGTCAGTTCCTTTGTTGCGGTCAGAGCACTTGCCTTGCCCTGTCTTTGTTGATATCCGCCCTGTGCTCCGTTCAGAGCACCCCCAACTGCCTTCATGTCAGGCCTCGCCTTCCCTCCCTTGTTTGTCTGTATTCTCCTGAGGGTCACAACTGGAACTGGCCCGAGAGGGCCTGGGACAGAGCTGTCTCCCCCTGCCCTGTCCTCCAGCAGCTGTCCCTTGAAGCTGCTGAGGGCTGGGGTGGGGGGTGGGGGTGACCTGGGGAAGGGGGCTTGTTCACAGACACTTGACCCTGCCCAGACAGCACCCTCTCAGCTGCCAGAAATTCCTGGGTAGGGGAGAAGTGGCTAGGCCTTACCCACCTTGGTCTGGCCCTAATCAAGATCTCCCTGGACAAAGGCCTGGCCCTCACCTCCTCTGCATCAGTGGCACTCTGGACTCTTCCTCTTGTTCAAGGGTTCAGGGCCTTGGGTTCAGAATGCCTTTTCCCACTTGTCCTACCTCATTGCAAAATGGGATACAGTCATGAGACGTTAACTAATCATTGGGTGATTTGTTTCCAGTCTGTGGTTAGAGGAGAGAATGGAAACATTGAACTTTGTTGGCACATTGAAGAGTTAGCCTCGGGCAGTCTTGGAGGGGCCTGGCAGGAACTTCACTGTGCAGAAGCGCAGGGTCAGACAACAGGTACCGAGGTCCAGATGAGCAACCAGGCTTAAGTCCTGCCTGTTCTGCCCGTTGAAACCTTGAGGCCTAGCATACCTGGAGCAGCAAGCAGCCAGAAGCCAGAGTCCCAGATTCCCCAGCCTCAAATCTGCTTTTATCCTCCTGGCCAGCGAGATGGGAGAACCCCCGAGAAGCACAGAGAGAAAAGAACCAAGAAACTGATCAAACCTGGACAAACCCGAACCTCTTAAATAGCAGTGATCTCACGTGTGTCCTCTTGTGGGATGTGAGAAATGAGTATTGAGGGGTAGAGTTGTCGCATTTAAAGTTGGTGGGAAATGCCTTTTTTATTTGATTGCAAAAGTTTCCCAGAATGAGTCATTGTGGAAGAAATGAAGAAGGAGGGGGTGTGATGCACAGTCAGAAAAGCTAGAGAAACTTCTCTCTCACTGAGTCCTACTAGATTGAAGAACAAGATGAACAGAAGATGCAGAACAACCTCGTGGAGAGCCCATTGGCCTGTGAGGCGGGGAGGGACGTTTCATGTTCTGTCTTGCTGGTCACACCTCCAGAAACTGCGGAATGAGCTGGCATGGTCCGTGCAACTGAGTACTTGTTCAACAGAGGGCCTATTAGAGCCACTAAAAACCCCCGCTGTGGCAGATTTTTAATAATATTGCAAACAAAATATTGTCTGCTTTATTCAAAGCATGGGCATTTTTCACTGCTGCTAGACCAACCCCATAAGTTACTCTTCTGAGATGGAATTGATTTGTTTGGAGACTCTTGCACTTAGAAAACATCAAATTCAAAAATAATTTTAAAATTAAAAATTTAAATTAATTTTTTATTTACAGAAACGTAGAGCAGAGAGTACCTGTACATTTCCACCCAACTTTCCATAGTGTTAACATCTTGGGTGTGTGTATGTGTGTTTATCGGCTCAGTTGTGTCCAACTCTTTGGGACCCCATGGACTGCAGCCCACCAGGCTCCTCTGTTGATGGGGATTCTTCAGGCAAGATACTGGAGTGGGTAGCCATTCCCTTCTCTAGGAGTTTTTCCTGACCCAGGGATCAAACCCAGGTCTCGCACATTGTAGGCAATTTCTTTACCATCTGAGCCACACAGGCAAGCCCAGCTTCTGACATGACCACATCAGAGTGGTCAAAATGAACATTGAGCCAGCCAACAACAGGAAATCCACACTGCTCTAATTCTATTTCCTACGCTACAGACCTTATGGGAACTTTACCAGTTGTTTCCACTAACGTCCATTGGGGTCCTATTCAGGGGCCCACATTACATTTTGTTATTTTTCTTTGACCTTCTCCAGTCTATTAGTTTCTAAACCTCTCCTTGCCTTTCCTGACTTAAATCCTTTTGAAGAGTACTTGATATTTGTACAGTGACCTTCAGCTTGGACTTGTCTCGTGATTGTTTACTCACGATTAGCATGAGGTTTTGCATTTTTAGCAATAACACCACAGAAGTGATGTTTCGTCCTCAGTGCATCCTGCTGGGGCTCCTGGTGTCAAGATGTCCCATTCCTGGCAATTTTAACCTTGTTCACTGGATTTTTTCTCTGTAAGGTTCTTTATCTTTGTAGTTAAGAAATGCCTTGGAGGACATTTGTACATTGAGAAGTTTGTACATTTAAAACTAACAAATATCTGAGTTAATGCATGTAAAGCACTTAAAGCCTGGTGTGTAGTAAGTGCTTAGTGAAGATAGCTGTTGTTTTTTCATCATCACTATTATTGCTGCCTCTGTCCCAGGTCTGTCCCTGGTTTTCCTCTGGTCTTGGCTACCTTTACTGTTCCCTTCATTATCCTCTGCATCCCCTGCCGATCCAACCCGCACTGGTTACTTCCTCACACTGGGGCTGGCTCTCAAAATATGTGTGTCAGGGAAGAGCTAGCGGTGTCTCGGCTCACGGGATTGGGGTGACGCAAGAGCCTCTTGTTACTCCAGGGCAAGGGGAAAGCCTTGCTAACAGAAGGGTGTATCTCTCTTTATGGAATGTGCTTACAGAACTTATAGAATGTTCTATAATATGTGCTTATAGAAGTGGCCTTGGCTGGGGGCTGCTCAGCTGGCCCATATCCCTTGTGGTAGAGGTCTGGGCCAGAACCTGAGGACCCATGGTCACACTCCTTGTGGACCTGGAGGGACAGGATGATGGAGGGCCCACCTGGCAGAGGCTTGAAATAGGAGTGAAAGTGAAAAGTGAAAGTGAAGTCGCTTAGTCATGTGCCACTCTTTGCGGCCCTGTGGACTGTAGCCCACCAGGTTCCTCCATCCATGGGATTCTCCAGGCAAGAATACTGGAGTGGGTTGCCATTTCCTTCTCCAGGGGAATCTTCCTGATCCGACCCGTGGACTGTAGCCCACCAGGTTCCTCCGTCCATGGGATTCTCCTGGCAAGAAACTGGCGTGGGTTGCCATTTCCTTCTCCAGGGGAATCTTCCTGACCCAGGGATCGAACCCAGGTCTCCCACATTGCAGGCAGATGCTTTAACCTCTAAGCCATCAGGGAAGCCCAAAATAGGAGTGAGCTAGAAGTAAATTCCTTCTATAGAAGTCGGTGAAGTTTACTCCAGTAAGGCAGTGGGTTGCTGCACTGAGCCATCTTCAAGGGTCATCCCAGAGTGGACGGTCTGGTCAGGGGTGGAGGGAGCCCTGAGCAACCCTCCCTTCCTGCATGGGACAAGGATGCCCAAATAAAGCAATGCTGGTTCCCACTGCATGAGAGCAGGGGGTCCTAGGCCAAGGTCAGGGGATGCCAGTGTGCTCAAGGTTGCCTGCTACAAAGTGCTGTCCCAGAAGTTCCTTATCCTTCTAACACACAGAGCTTTGTTTACAGAATGGCTTTCCTTGGCAGTCTTCTGGACCTCCCAGACTCTTCCCCTACTTTAGAGCACTTGACCTCTATTTTGATGCAGAGATGAAGTTTCCATGTTTGAGAATAGCTGCCATGTGGAGGACGTTGTAGCTACTGTTTTTGTCTGTAGCACGCTTTCCTCCATTCTCCTCTTTTTGGAGCCAGACTGAGCCCCAGGACTGGAGTGTTGAGCACATGACCAATCAGGGCCCGTGAGCATCCTCCCTGAACTGGGAGAAGGGTGTTCTTCTTCGTGGCTAGTGGAGTTGCCTGGCTGGCTCCCTGACTCCCCTGGAATCTTTCCATCAGTAGGAAAAGGATAAGGGTGACTTGTGTGAAGCAGGAAGATGTGTGGAGGGAGTGATGGTGACACACGGGAGACTTGGAGCCGTGGGTGCGCATCCACCACTGGCCTCCCTGGCTCTGCGAGCTAGTGCATTCCCTTTCCTCTCAAGCTCACTGGAGTTGGGTTTCATGGTCAAGCTTGATAACGATGAAGGCTAGTTCCTTCCCTGAGTTCTAGGTTGAGTCCAGCTGTGGATGCCTCCAGATGCTTCCTCCAAGGCAAGTCCATGCCTCTCAATTGCAAGTCGATGGCTCCCAGGAGGCAGCTGAGGGTGGGAGTTGATGTCCTTGTCTTAGGCCAAAGAATCCGGGTGAAAAAATTTAGGAATCAGGCAGTGGGGAATAGGAAGTAGTCTTTCTTTTCTCCCAGGATGTGTTCAGCATCAGTCTGGAGGTCCCTGTATGAGACAGTTTATAACTTCTCTTTCAGGGTCAAGTTTAACAGCTCAGTTTTTAAGTGAGAGGTCTGGTGACATGTGAAGAGCCAGAAAAATAAAAGGAAGAGATGTGTGTGAGCAAGCATGTGTGTTTGCATGTGTAAAATCGAGTTCCTTGTGAGAAGATGCTGGTGGGCTGGGAGAAGATTGAGGAGGGGGAGGTGCTTACTGCCTCTACAACCAGGACATGGGATGCAGGTCCCCTATCGGGCTCTCAGTCAATGGAGGGAGACCCTGGCAGCTCTATAGGGGTTAGCAAGCAGCTGGGTCCAGCTGGGAGGAGAAGGTGGGTGGGTGCTCGTTAGGAAGTTCTATGCTCCAAGCTGCATGGGGCTTTCCGGGACTGAGTGAGCAGTCTCAGCTGCTGAGGCTGGAATAATCGATTGTTCCAATCAATGTGATCATTCTTGAAATCGTGATTGGTGTTGTCAGATGTGGGGAGGTGAGACCTCCAGGTCTTGCTGGAGAGAGTGTTAGGAGTCTGGTTTTGTGGGGAGCACTCTGGCTGCAGGGAGGGAAGTTCAGTGCGTCTGTGGGATATTTGAGTCCACTGAGTGGGATGTAATCCATTGAGCCATGAATCCATTGATCCTCCATTGAGTCCTGGTTTCCTCTTTCATTTTGCAGATGAGGAAAGTGAGGTTTAAGAAGTTATGTCAACCCAAGTTTGGGACCCAGAACTTATACCTGAGGTATCTGACTTCAAAGTGTAAGGGCTTTACTGTGCTGTGAGACTGTCTCCTTGGGCCTTCCAGAGGAGAATGTGTAAGGCTATCACTGTCCCCAGCAAATGCCACCAGCGCTGTGACATCCCTGTCTAGGTCCCCAGCCTGGAGGAGCTTCTATTTGCCCTTTGAACTTTAACGCCTCTGTCCAGAGATTTTTTTCCCCCTCTATCAGCCTCCGTGCTCAGGTTTTGTCATTTGAGGATCTGACACAGCCCCACTCTGGTGTCCCACTGTGCAGATACTGGGGCTCTGCTTGAAGACCCAGTGTTTGTTGATGAAGATGTGTTAGTTGATGAGAAAACTGAGGCTCATAGAGCATGTGACCTTTTCATTTCAAATAGATAGTTAAAGGCCACACAGGTTAGTGACTGCCTGGAGCTTAGAGGTGATGGAGCAGGGAACCAGGCAGTGACTATTAAGGAGTATATGATTTCTTTAGATGAAAACTGTCGAATTCATCATGGTGATGGTTGCACAACTCAGTGAATATACTAAAACCACTGAATTGCACACTTCAGAAAGGTGAATTGTGTGGCATGTGAGTTATATCTCAATAGCGTTGCTGCTAAAAAAAAATTAAATTTCACCAAATCTAAGGGGAAAAAAAAGGTAAGGTTCCAAAAAAAAGGTTCCAAATCCTGCACAAAAACAGAGCAAATCAGTTGATTCAGACTGTTTCCCGAATACTAGTATTGGACACGTTAGACTCTATGATAGTTACTGCCTATTAGGTGTATCCTTTTAATGCTTCCTGCCCACTTGTCCACTGGGCTCTTAACATCTATGCATGCTTAGTCACATCTAAACTCTTTGTGACTCTAGGCAAGAATACTGAACTCGGTTGCCATTTCCTCCTCCAGGGGGTCTTCCTGATCCATGGATTGAACCCACGCCTCCTGCTGCTCCTAAACTGCAGGCAGGTTCTTAACCACTGAGCCACTGGGGAGAAGGAAATGGCAACCCACTCCAGTATTCTTGCCTGAAAAATGCCAGAGACAGAGGAGTCTGGTGGGCTACAGTCCAATGGGTCTCTAAGAATCATATGTGACTGAGTGGCGTGAGCATGTGAACGCACCCCAGTTGTCCATACACTCCTTCCCGATTCTGCAGACAAAGGCCTAAGACTTTTTCTGATCCTGAAATTCTATAGTTCTGCTTTCATGAGGCCATGAGGTCCCTGTCTTTCCATGAGCTGGTTGCTTGGAATCAGGGCTACAGTCAGGGCAGAGGCCGTTGGCCTCTGGGCTCAGTCGCTTTGCTGACCTTGCGTCCTTCTTCCTGTTAGACGAGGTGCTCACCCAGGAGGAGGCTGGCGCTGCTTGTTTGTCCGTGAGTCTCGGGCGCCCGCCGTCCCGTTCTTCCCCTTTACTGACTTTGGAGAACTGGTTTCTTTGTCTGCACGTTGTCTCCCATCCACACCCACAGGACAGAGGTGTGTCCATCCTAATTGCCTCTGAACCTGCGCGTGACTGCAGTTCAAGAGATGGATGTTGGATGAATGAATATGCAAACTAATATTTGCCGAAGAAAGACGTATGTGAGTACATAGGTAATAATTTCAGATTCCCAAGTGTTTTTCCTAAGTTTTTTTTTTTTTTTTTTACTAACCAGATTGATAGATTTGAGTTCAATCTTTGTTCTCTTCCCCTCAGTTTTCTAGTGAAAGTAAGTACAAAGTTTTATGAGGAAGATCTCTGTGGTGTTTACTTGTGTATCTTGTCCATAATAGGAGCTTAATAGAGAGTTGTCGAATGAATGAACAGATGAACAGGTAATATTTGTTGAAGGAGGAAAAGGTGGTGAGACAAGCAAAAAGTCTCCAGAGAGGAAAGGAAGAAAGAATAGGGAAGTGTTTAGTCCACACAGTCGCTAACTTTTTTTTTGTTTTAAGTTGAAATATAGTTGATTTACAATGTTGTGTTAGTTTCTGGTGTACAGCAAAGTGATTCAGTTATACACACACACACACACACACACACACACATATATATTGGGCTTCTTTGGTGGCTCAGATAGTAAAAAATCCACCTGAAATGTGGGAGACCTGGGTTTGATCCCAGGGTTGGGAAGATCCCCTGGAGGAGAGCATGACAACCCACTCCAGTATTCTTGCCTGAAGGATCCCCATGGACGGACGAACCTGGTAGGCTACAGTCCATGGGGTCACAAAGAGTTGGACCCAACTCAGTGACTGACCACACACAGCACATATACATACATAATATACACACATATATATACTTTCATTCTTTTTCATATTCTTTTCCATTGTGGATTATTACACAATGCTGAATATAGTTCCCTGTACTGTAAGTAGGACTTTGGTGTTTATTTTAATGTATAGGAGTTTGTCTCTGCCAATCCTAAATTCCTAACTTATCACCCCCACCCTCTTTCCCCTTTGGAAATTATGAATTTGTTTTCTATCTCTGTGAGTCTGTTACGGTTTTACCAAAAAGTTTATTTGCCTCGTATTTGAAACTCCACATTATAAGTGCTGTCTTGTGGTATTTGTCTTTCTCTTTCCACACAGTTACTGACTCTTCATTTTTTATTTTATTTGGGAGGGGGTGGCACTTGACTTTTCCCCAGTTTTGTTGAGATATAATTGACATAGTGAAAGTCGCTCAGTCATGTCTGACTCTTTGTGACCCCGTGGACTGTATAGTCCATGAAATTCTCCAGGTCAGAATACTGGAGTGTGGGTACCTTTCCCTTCTCCAGGGGATCTTCCCAACACAGGGATTGAGCTCAGGTCTCCCACATTGCAGGCGGATTCTTTACTAGCTGAGCCACAAGGGAAGCCCGAGAATACTGGAGTGGGTAGCCTATGCCTTCTCCAGTGGGTCTTCCTGATCCAGGAATTGAACCAGAGTCTCCTGTGCAGGCGGATTCTTTACCAGCTGAGCTATCAGGGAAGCCCCATAATTAACATACAGCACCGTATAAATTTATG
This sequence comes from Cephalophus harveyi, assembly GCA_006410635.1. Taxonomy (NCBI): domain Eukaryota; kingdom Metazoa; phylum Chordata; class Mammalia; order Artiodactyla; family Bovidae; genus Cephalophus; species Cephalophus harveyi. Next base: position 782,816 of record SJYT01082573.1, read on the forward strand.
GTGTACAGCATAATGATTTGATTTACATACATCATTCAATGATTACTACAATAAGTTTACTGACTATTCATCACCTCATATATATAAAAAAGAAAGGAAAAAGAAAAAAAATATTTTTCCTTGTGATGAAAACTCTTAGAATTTACTCTCTCAAAAATTTTCATATATAACATAGAGTAGTTAATTATAAAAATTATGTTGTACATTATACCCCTCGTACTTATTTATCTTATAACTAGAAGTTTATATCTTTTGACCACCTCATCCAGCTCTCTCTTTCCCCACCCCCTGCCTCTGGTAACCACAAATTCGATCCCTTTTTCTGAGTTTATTTGTGTGTTTGTTTTTTGAAGTATAATTGAACTATAACACTATATTTGTTCCTGGTGCACAGCATAGTAATTGGCTGTTTCTATGCATTACATAAATCTAGTTACCATCTTTCACCATATAAAGATAGTACATCATCGTATGAACTATTCCCACACTATACATTTCATGACTCATTTTTTTTTTAATTTGAAGTTTGTACTTCTTATCTGTCTATCTGTCTCACCTATTTCACTCATTCCCCGACTCCTTTCCCCTCTGGCTAACTCTTTATTGTGTCCTTTCTGTCTGTCCTATTTTGGCCCCTTGAAAGTGAAGTGTTAGTTGTTCAATCCTGTCTGAGTCTTTGCAACCGCATGGACTTCAGCTCACCAGGCTCCTCTGTCCATGGAATTCTTCAGGCAAGAATACTGGAGTGGGTTGCCATTCCTTTCTCCAGGGGATCTTCCTGACCCAAGGATCGAACCCAGGTCTCCCACATTGCAGTCAGATTCTTTACTATCCCACTTGAGCCACCCGGGAAGCCCATCCTGACCCCTTACATGGACTCAAGCTGCCCACACAAGGATAACCTGAAGGTAATAAATACCTGGCCGTAGGTGCCAATCACTTACCTTGACTACCTGTATCACTTCTTGTCCAGTCCTCCAGCTCCCATTTGCCTCTGCTCTTAGCTTTGCTATCTGTCCCAGTCCTGCATTTAATGACTCATTTTGAGACCTGAATCTTAGCCTGAGGCATTTGACTGGGGTCTGGCATTCAGTCTCCAACCCTGCCTATGGTCACAGTGGATGAGACACTCCTAATTTTTGCCCCACCCTCTAGGCCAACCAGCCATGTTGTGTGCTGTCCAGTGTCCCTGCCAGTGGAGGGAGATAGAAAATTATTCTAGAGACCAGCTTCTTCTTGGCGCCTCCAAGTGTCTGAACTTAGTGACTTGCTTCTAACTAATAGACTATGACAAAGATATGGAGATGTCACTTGCATGATTAGATTATAAATGATTTCCTGTTAGCAAATCTTCCTTTCAATAGCTTTTTTTTTTAAAGGAAAGATATATTTTAAAATTATTTATTAATTTTTGGCTGCAGTGGGTCTTTTTGGCCTCACTTGAGCTTTCTCTAGTTGCAGCGAGATGGGGCTACTCTCTAAGTTGCAGTCTGTGGGTTTCTCTTGTTGCAGAGCATGGGCTCTAGGGCATGTGGGTTCAGGAGCTACAGCGAGTGGGCTGAGTAGTTGTGGCCCTCAGGCTTAGTTGCCCCTTGGCATGTAAGATCTTCCAGGTCCATCAAACCCGTGTTCCCTGCATTGGCAGGTAGATTCTTAACCACTGGACCACTAGGGATGTCCTCCTTTTGGTAGTTTTAATGGAACAAATTGTGTTGGAAAGGCCTATGTGGCAAGAAACTGAGAGTGGCCTGTCTGCCAACTGGGAAATGGAGCCATTAGTCTAAAAACCCTCACGGAAGTGAATCCTGCCAACAACCACGTGCATGGGCTTAGAACTGGCTGTTTCCCCAGTTGAGCCTCCATATAAGACTACAAACCCCAGGCCAACTCTCCCTCAATAACTGTAAGATAGTAAGTGTATGTGAAAGCACTAAGTTTTGGTGTAATTTGTTATTCTACAGGCAATAACTAATACACTGTGTTTGTGTTTTGTTTTATGCTCTCCACCAAGAGATAAATTTACTAGGAAGCTAGTGAAATTTAAGTTTGTGGGCCCCTCACTTGCACAGCTCTGGGATTGCTGCTAGCCATGTGTTCACACAGTCATGTTTTTATAAAGTTTAGGAAGTATTTTAACAGCAGTCAGTTAGGGCTGGGGTGTCTTCCTACTTCAGCCTTCCTCTAGAGTCTGGCTGTGTGGCTGTAAGTGAGGACGTTTTGAGGACTGACTAAGGGAAATTTGATTTGGAGATACATTTCGTGAGACTTGGGGATGTCCATGTGTGTGGCTTGCAGTCCCTTCTGTGTCGAGTCATGTTGCTGGCAAGGTTTCACAGGCTGGTGCTTGGCAGAGTTAGGATTCAATCTGAGGTTCATCTCATGGATTTAATGCTAGACTAGGTTGATTTTCATATTCTCAGTGATTCATCAATGACTTGATTTCGTAACTTAAAGGCATGAGAATCTGCCTTCTGATCCTTCCTCTATTTGACACTATTTTCTACCTTCCAACCTGGTCTAACACGCTAGTCTTATCACTTGTTGACGTCATCCCTGATCCCTTTGCATGATCCATGGAACTTCTCTTTGCTGGGCCTGCCTGTACTCATACTTCTCCCTCAGCCTGAACTGACCTCTCCCAAACACACCTATATAGTCTTCTAAGTTTTGGCTGTCTTGCTATGAAAAACTGACATTATTAACATGAAACTCACATTGAGCCTCTATGAGGATATTGATGGCAAAATGGGTGATGAATGTAGTCAATTCCAAGCATAAAATGAGTCACTGAACAAGAAAACTTGAAAGTCCCTGGAATTAGTTTAGCTCCTATATAAAAGGAACTTGATAATTTTCCCCACATTTGGGAAAAATTCAAACAATATACATAGCATTACGGAGAGACTTTTGTAAACTATGAATGTAAAGCAAGTTTTCATCAAACATGCTAAGAAAGACTGACTGAGTTATCCTTCTGTTCTCTCTATAAAAAATCATTTCACAAAATTATTATTCTGTGACGTATGATCAGAGTGTACAGACCAAAAAATACAGGGAAAAAGTATGATAGAGGTGTATCAGGCAGTTTATAAAAGTATGTAATTTGGGGGGGATGTTATGGTCCTTTTATTTCTAAGCTATATACAATTTTTAAATTCGTTGAAATTTTCTTATTTCCAGAAATTTTGTGTGTGTGTATTTGATGTTTTGTGTTCTCTCTTTTAAGATGGTCACAAAATTGCAGCAGCTTCAGAGTTTAGAAAGTTTGGGTCTACTCCTGTTCCCAAGTAGGACAGAGAATTTCTTGATGGAAAGATTGGAATTCTTTCTTTCTAGTCTCCCTGCTCTGAGTCCAACTGTATCTTACGTATCCTTAGAAGGGCAATATATATATATTTTTTTCTAAATTTAATTCAACTAAAAGTGCTTTGGTTTTGAGAAAAGCAGGCAAAAGGAACAGGTGATGAAAGGGGTCTTCTGTCTGTAAGGTGATCAGGTAGAGTAGGAAATAGGGAAGTTCTCTTTAAACGGAGAAGATGGCAGAATCAGAATCTCAGGTGGAAGTTGTACTCAGAGACACTTCAGTTAATTGTGAGAAGTAGTTGATCTTATGTTGAGGACCCTACCTGGGCAGGCAAGATGGACTCCATGACACCTGAAGTCTCCTCTTTCAACACCTGGATGCTGAGGGTGGCAGCTCAGGCTGACTAGAGGAGCTGGCACCTGGAGATTGGACTTGGCCTTGGGGCAGGGTGGACTCTGGGGCACAGATCCTATTGTAAGTCTAGTCCGGCAGGTAGAGCTCTGGGCCCATGAATGGTGTCAAGAAGACCTTGTTAGGGGTGGTAGAGGGATATTTGGAGCTTTGGAATAGGAGACTGATGAGGAGGAGGGCTGAGCAGGTTAGTATGACAGGTGTTGGGCTCTAAGCAAATCAGAAGCCCAGCCTGGGGGAGGGGATAGTGCTGAAGGAAACAAGGTCAAATGCCAGATTTGGGAGAATCAGATGGAATCCCCTGGTTCAAGACCAGCTTGCAGGCCTGACTTGTGGTCTCACTGGCAATTCAAGTCAGCTATATGAGCAAGTAACCACAGTGAAATATCTCACATCATTTAAATACAGCTAAAAATTCTGAAATCTCATTTACCTGTTGATGTTCTCTGCAGTTCTCTCTTCCTTAGCATAAAGGCAGCTACTTGAGACCATCAGAAACAATAGACTGAAGAGAAAGGTAGTGTCCTTAATCTGATCTTTTTGATGATGCTGCCTCTGAAGCTTTGCATATTGTCTGAGAAATATCAAAAGGAAGCTCTTGAGAAAGGCTTGGGGCCTCAGTCATTTCCTGACTGTCAGTCCCAATATACATTGCAGATCACAGGCTGAGAAAGTCTCTTTTAGCAGGGCTGTATTCCTTAACATCTCAAAAGATGATTCACTAAACAAAAACAGTATTAATCTGTTGTAGGTTTATACATATGTAAGAGTAAAATAGCAAGAAGAGATAAGAAAGCCTTCTTCAGCAATCAATGCAAAGAAATAGAGGAAAACAACAGAATGGGAAAGACTAGAGATCTCTTCAAGGAAATTAGAGATACCAAGGGACCATTTCATGCAAAGATGGGCTCGATAAAGGACAGAAATGGTATGGACCTAACAGAAGCAGAAGATATTAAGAAGAGGTGGCAAGAATACACAGAAGAACTGTACAAAAAAATCTTCACGACCCAGATAATCATGATGATGTGATCACTAATCCAGAGCCAGACATCTTGGAATGTGAAGTCAAGTGGGCCTTAGAAAGCATCACTACGAACAAAGCTAGTAGAGGTGATGGAATTCCAGTTGAGCTGTTTCAAACCCTGAAAGGTGATGCTGTGAAAGTGCTGCACTCAAGAGGAAAAGGGGACAACCGAGGATGAGATGGCTGGATGGCATCACGGACTCGATGGACATGAGTCTGAGTGAACTCCAGGAGATGGTGATGAACAGGGAGGCCTGGCATGCTGCGATTCATGGGGTCACAAAGAGTTGGACACTATTGAGTGACTGAACTGAACTGACCTGAACTGAAGAGTAAAATGCATGAAAACCATTGCATAAAGCCTGGAAACAGAGAAATAAGAGTATACTATTGTAAAGTTTTTATATGATATGTGAAATGATATAATGTCACTTGAAGGTAGCTTGTGATAAGTTAAAGATATAAACCCTGGGTCAGGAAGATCCCCTGGAGTAGGAAATGGCAACTATGAAATTAAAAGATGCTTGCTCCTTGGGAGAAAAGCTGTGACAAACCAAGAGAGTGTATTAAAAAGCAGAGACATCACTTTGCTGACAAAGGTCCATATAGTCAAAGCTATGGTTTTTCCAGTAATCATGTACGAATGTGAGAGTTGAACCATAAAGAAGGTTGAATGCCGAAAATTGATGCTTTCAAATTGTGGTGCTAGAGAAGACTCTTGAGACTCCCTTGAACAGCAAGGAGATCAGACCAGTCTGTCCTAACGGGAATCAACCCAGAATATTCATTGGAAGGACTGATCCTGAACCTCAAATACTTTGGCCACTTGATATGAAGAGCAGATTCATTGGAAAGGGCCCTGATACTGGGAAAGATTGAGGGCAGGAGGAGAAGAGGACGAAAGAGGATGAGATGGTTGGATGACATCATCGACTCAATGGACTTGACTTTGAGCAAACTCCAAGAGATAGAGAAAGGGAAAACTGGCATGCTGCAGTCCATGGGGTTGCAAAGAGTCAGACATGACTGCATGACTGATCAACAACAAGGAAATGGCAACCCACTCCAGTGTTCTTGCCTGAATAATCTCATGGATGGAGGAGCCTGGCGGGCTACAGTTCATAGAATTGCACAGAGTTGGACATGACTGAGCAACGGAGCATGTGCTCATGCACTATAAACCCTAAAGTAACCATTAAAGAAACAGAATTATAGCTAATAAGCCAATAAAGAAGACAAAATGGAATAATAAAATATGCTCAATTAATTTACAGGAAGGCAGAAAAAGAAGAAAAAGGAAACAATAGAAAACAAACAGCAAGATGATAGACTTAAAGCCTAATTATGTCAATAATCACATTAAATGAAAATGGTCTCAGTCAGTTCATTTCAGTCGCTCAGTCATGTCCCCATGGTCTGCAGCACACCAGGCCCCCCTGTCTATCACCAACTCCCGGAGTTTACTCAAACTCATGTCCATTAAGTCAGTGATGCCATCCAACCATCTCATCCTCTCTCGTCCCCTTCTCCTTCTGCCTTCAATCTTTTCCAGCATCAGGGTCTTTTCAAATGAGTCAGCTCTTCGCATCAGGTGGCCAAAGTATTGGAGTTTCAGCTTCAACATCAGTCCTTCCAATGAATATTCAGGACTGATTTCCTTTAGGAGAAAATGGTCTAAACACACCCAATTGAAAGATAAAGGATGTCAGATTGATTTTCAAAGATTCAACTTTATCAGTTCAATCTTACCAGATTATCAAGATTGAACTATATGCTGCCTTGTATGAAACACACTTAAATATCTAGGTAATAAGGTAAAAGTAAAAATGAATAGAAAAAATATACATGCATGCTCTAATCAAAAGAAAGCTGGAGTGGCTATATTAATATTAGACAAAGTTGATTTCATAGAAATAAAGACACTTCATGATGACAAAGAGGTCAATTCATCAAGAAGATATAAAAATTCTAAATATTTATGTATTTAACAGATCTTTAAAATACATGAAGCAAAAGCAGGTAAAACAGCAAAGAGAGACAGACAAATCCACAATTATGGTTGGAAGTTTCAGTACTCTCCCTTCAATAATTGATGGGACAAGAAGATCCAACCCACTCCAGTATTCTTGCCTGAAAAATCAGTCCATGAGGTCACAAAGAGTCAGAAACAACTGAGTGACTAAGCATATGCACAAAGATAGAACATTATTAAGGATATAGATGATTTGAACAACATTATCAACCAATTTTATGTAAAACATTCTGCTCAACAACAGCAGAACATACATTTTCAAGTGATAATGTCATATTTACCAACATAGACCATATTCTAGGCCATGAAGAAAGTCTCAGATTTTACAAGATTAAAATCATACTAGGTTTCGAGATTTCCTTGGTGGTCCAGTGACTAAGACTCCAAGTTTGCAAAGCAGGGGACCTGGGTTCAATCCCTGGTCGGGGAACTAGATCCCACATGTCACAACTAAGAGTTCGCATGCCGCAAATAAAGATTCCACTTGCCACAACTGAAAAAAGGATCCTGCCTGTCACAATGAAGATCGAAGATCGTACATGCGGCAACTAAAACCTGGTGCAGCCAAATAAATACTTAAAAAAAAAAGATACTAGGTATCTTCACTGGCCATAATGGTATTATATTGGAAATCAATATCAGACCTCTGGAAAATCCCCCAGTATTTAATAGCACACTTCTAAATAAGACATAGGTAATAGAAGAAATCAAAAGGCACATTAGAAAGTCTTTGAAATGGATGAAAATGAAAACGTGGCCTATCAGAATGTGTGGGCCATTGTGAAAGCAGCCCTCTGGGAGGGCAGTATCTGTAGCACTAAATGCTCATTTCAGAAAAAAAGGTCTCAGGTCAGTGACCCCAGCTTCCACAGTAAGAAACTAGAAAAGGGAGACTAAGCCAGAATGACTAACAGAAAGGAAATGATGAAGATCAATGCAGAAATTAATGGAACAGAAAATAAGAGAGAAAATTAATGAGCCCAAACCTGGTTATTTGAGAAGATCAATAAAATTGATAAAAATCCTACCAGGCCATAAGGAAAATAAAAGAAAACATAAATTACCAATCAGAAATGAAAGAGATAACATCACTAGATTCCACAGATATTAGCAGGAACATAGAAAACATTATGAACAAGTTTATGCCAACAAGTTTGACAACTCAGATGAAAAGGACAAATTCCTAGAAAGACCCAAACTACAAAAGTTCTCTCAAGAAAAAAAATAGACGACCCTAAAAGCTCTCTAAAGAAATGGCATTTGTAGTTAAAAACCCTTCCCACAAAGAAAGATTCAGGGCTGAATGGCTTTACTGGTAAATTCTACCAAACATTTAAGGAAGAAATAATATTGGTTCCACATAAACTCTTCAAGGAAATTGAAGAGGAAGGCGCATTTTCCATTTCATTTTGTAAGGTCAGCATTGTTCTAATATCAAAACTGGGCAGACACGGCAAGAAAACCACAGACCACTATTTATCATAATCATTGGTACAAAAATTCTAAACAAAATTTTAACAAATTGAAATCCAACAGTATCTGAAAAGGATAATTACGATCAGGTAGGGTTTATCCTAGCATTGTAAGATTGATTCAACATTTGAAAAATGAGTCAATTTAAGTCACCATATTAACAAATTCAAGCAAAAAAACTATATGATTATCTTACTAGTGTTGACTGAAACAAGTACACAACCCAGAAGTTAAGAGTTATGTTTTATTTGGTGGACAAAATTGAGGACTTAAGTCTAGGACACAGCATCTCAGATAATTTGGAGAGACTTCTCCGAAGAAGCGAGGGGGAGAGCCAGGATATATTGGATTTGTTGCAACAGAAGACCAGATAATTGGAACATCAAAAGATTATTGTTAATTAAAGAAAACCAGAGGCACTTCCCTAGTAGTCCAGTGGTTAGAACTCCAAGTTTCTACTGCAGGTGTTGTGGGTTCAGTCCCTGGTCAGGAGAACTATGATCCCACAGGCCCTGGAGTGAGGCTAAAAAAGAAGGGAAAGAAACCCCAAAACCAGATATCTCAAATTAAGGAATTTAGTGCTTTTCTATGTATGGAAAGATGCAAGCGTCAGGACTCACTGAAATCATTCCTTTGATATTCCCTGAGCTATCTGGGGCCAGTATCCTGTGCTTTCTCCTCAGGGGCACCATCAGGTGGCATAGGGGGGTGGCTGCAGAAGCTGGCTCTGGATGGTGGGCATCTGGTTTCTACCTGAGTTCCTTTAGAGCTCAGCGTAAGTGCAGCTGTCCTGTAGTGGCTTGATGGCTGAAAACCACCTTTGTTTACTGATATGGCAGTAAATATTTTAGTTCTGAATAGATAATCTTTCAAGGCAAAAATATTTAATTAATAAAGATGACAAGAGAGACAAAACTTTGAGGTCTAGGGCCCTGGGTTATAACCACACCTTTCCATGCAGAATCAGTCCCCGTGCTTCCCCAGACCCCACACAGGGCAGATCCTTAGCATGCATTTTCTGTCCCTGGGAACTTGGGGAGGGACTTATGGTTGTTTAAGATAAGTAGAGACTGGTGGGCCGTTCCCCATCCTTATTGCTAAGAAGTTTAAGGTATTTAGGAATTCCAGGAACCAAGAAACTTTTGGATAATGTGTTCACCACAGTGAAAGAGTCACTCTAAGGTACAGAGGATTTTCAGACCATACTTAGGCAACAGCACAGAGGTGCACACATCCACACCCCAGAACAACAACAAAATAGCATTTCTCCTAAGGGAACAAGCTCTGAAGAAATTTGATTCTGCAAAAGCAGAGACATCCTTTTACATTATGATAAGCAATTTATCGCCGACATTTCCTGCTTAACATTTGCATAACATTAATGATTGAGGCAGGTGGTTTTCCGGGAAAAAGGGGAGATTCCAAGTCTACTTATTGCGGATAGAAAACTATTCCCAGCTTTGAAATCCCGGCTTTTAGATCTTTGTTTTTCTGTCTTCTCCCAAGCTCTGGGTGGCCTCCCCCAGCAGTCTCTGAAAGAAGGCAGCTCCTCCCACGCTCTTAGCTGGATCTGGGAACCCAGCCCGAGGCCTTGGCAGAAGAAACTTTGTTAGCCCTCAGCACCTGCTCCAGAGTTCTCTCCTGCCTTCCCTCAGGGCTGCAGGGTCTCCTTTACTCCAGAATAATCCTTTAAGGAGATGCCTTTGATGAGATCTGGGTGCTTGTGCTCAGCTGTAGTTTATAGGACCCAGGTAGAACTCATCCATCTGCTGGGTGTGGCCTGTGCTAGGAACTGAGAACCACAGGAAATGAACAAGGCAGAACAAGGTGTCACTCATTCCACAAGATATTTATTCATTGCAAAGCAAGGTAGGTATCTGCTGATCAGCACTCAGCCTTGCATTCCAAACTAGTCACCAAGATTGGGACACCTGACATTTGCTTTCTGGTGGATTCTATGAAATCTAAAGCAGCACCTGTGAGACAATTTTACCAAAAATGGCTTAACCAAGTAACTCAACCTATATTTAATAGGAAACAGGTGATAAAGGAACAGGCTAAACTGTATCATTCACACAGAGACAGGGGGCATTCTGTAGGACACATGACCTTTCAAAAAGTCAGTGTCACATGTAATAAAACAATGGAGATCATTCTATATTAAAAGAAGCTAAAGAACCGAATGCAAGGTATAAACCTTGGTTAGATCCTAGTTGGAAAAAATGAAACAAAACCTAACCGTAAAAGACAGGTTGAAGGACAGTTGGGGAAAATTTGAATTTGAACTGGATGTTAGATGATGTTAGGAAATTACTATTATTTGTTTTTATTATTACCAAATTTTCTTTAAAATTTTAAAAATTGGAGTATAATTACTTTATAGTGTTGTGTTGGTTTCTGGCATACAACAATGGGAATCAGTCATAATTATATAGGTATCCCCTCCCTATTATTATTGATAATATTATTATGGTTATACAGGCAAATGTCCTTATTTTTAGGAGGTGCATGATGAAATAATTAGTGATAGAGTGTTTTGATGTGCAATTTATTTTCAAATTGTTCACCACCTCCAAAAAAGGGCCAAAATGTTAGCAACTGATTTCATTCTATTATCCATTTCAACCAATAGGTTGATAATTTCAATAAAAATTTTTGAAAAAAAAGGAACTAGAGTATTGCTCCTCTCAACGTTTCCTCTTATTCCTCATGTACTAAGTTTTGGGGTGTTTTGTCTATTTGTTGTCGTGACTGCTAGCAAGAATAGCTATTGGAGCACCCAAGGGGGCAGCATCTGGAGTTGGTGCTCCGTGGAAGACTGGGTAACAGTTCTCTGCTCTGGCTAATTCTACCATTAACTGGGTGGTGTGGGCGGGGACAGACACCTTTTTCTTCTGTCTCCTAGGTTTTGAGCTGGGCCTCTGCTACAAAAGACAGATTAACAAGAGAAACAGAAGTTTCTTAACATGTATCTCATATATATAGGAAGAATAAGTCAGGAAAGAGTAACTCAAAGAGGTGGCTAGAACTTGAGCTTAAATACCATCTTAAGCTAAAACAGAGGAATAAAACTGTGGGGGAAGGAAGTTATGGGGAAGTGGCCAGGAAAGGTAAGTAAATAAGGGTAAGGTTTTTCACGCAGATTTGAGTCTGTGCCTTCTTCACAGATAAGTGTCCTGTGATCTATGTCTACCCTCTTTCCTGGAGGGTACCCTCTTTCTCTTTACGGAGAGGAAGACACCTGTACGAATGGAGAGAGTTCCTTTATAGACATTAATTTCTCTTATGAAAAGGTAACTTCTACTCTGTTTTCAGTGCTTCTCTTCTGTCTGCTTTTTCTCAAAGTAATCCTTAAACCACAGAGGCATAATCTGGGGTGGCATGTTGTAGTCTCTTGGCAAAGCTCTATTAGCCTTTGCACTGTTTCATTCCATACTCCAAGGCCAAATTAGCCTGTTACTCCAGGTGTGTCTTGACATCCTACTTTTGCATTCCAGTCTCCTATAATGAAAAGGACATCTTTTTTGGGTGTTAGTTCTAAAAGGTCTTGTAGGTCTTCAAAAAACCGTTCAACTTCAGCTTCTTCAGTGTTACTGGCTGGGGCATAGGCTTGGATCACTGTGATATTGAATGGTTTGCCTTGGAGACGTACAGAGATCTTTCTGTCATTTTTGAGATTGCATTCAAGTACTGCATTTTGGACTCCATTTCTTCTAAGGGATTCCTGTCCACAGTAGTAGATATAATGGTCATCTGAGTTAAATTCTCCCATTCCAATCCACTTTAGTTCACTGATTCCTAGAATGTCGACATTCACTCTTGCCATCTCCTGTTTGACCACTTCCAATTTGCTTCGATTAATGGACCTGACATTCCAGGTTCCTATGCAATATTACTGTTTACAGCATTGGACCTTGCTTCTATCACCAGTCACATCCACAACTGGGTATTGTTTTTGCTTTGGCTCCATCCCTTTATTCTTTCTGGAGTTGTTTCTCCACTAATCTCTAGCAGCATATTGGGCACCTACCGACCCGGGGAGTTCCTCTTTCAGTATCCTATCATTTTGCCTTTTCATACTGTTCATGGGGTTCTCAAGGCAAGAATACTGAAGTGGTTTGCCATTTCCTTCTCCAGTGGACCACATTCTGTCAGACCTCTCCACCATGACCCGTCCGTCTTGGGTGGCCCCAAACAGCATGGCTTAGTTTCATTGAGTTAGACAAGGCTGTGGTTCATGTGATCAGATTGGCTATTTTCTGTGATTATGGTTTAATTGTGTCTGCCCTCTGATGCCCTCTCACAACATCTACCATCTTACTTGGGTTTCTCTTACCTTGGATGTGGGGTATCTCCTCATGGCTGCCCCTCCTGACCTTGAACGTGGAGTAGCTCCTCTTGGCCCTCCTGCACCTGCGCAGCCGCCACTCCTTGGATGTGGGGTTGCTCCTCTTGGCCACCTCCCCTGACCTCGGGCATGTGGTAGCTCATCTAGACTCTACACGTGGACATCACCAGATGGTCAACACCGAAATCAGATTGATTATATTCTTTGCAGCCAAAAATGGATAAGCTCTATGCTGCTGCTGCTGCTGCTAAGTCGCTTCAGTCGTGTCCAACTCTGTGCAACCCCATAGACGGCAGCCCACCAGTCTTCCCCATCCCTGGGATTCTCCAGGCAAGAACACTAGAGTGGGTGAGAAGCTCTATACAGTCAGCAAAAACAAGACCGGGAGCTGACTGTGACTCAGATCATGAACTCCTTATTGCCAAATTCAGACTTAAATTGAAGAAAGTGGGGGAAACCACTAGACCATTCAGGTATGACCTAAATCAAATCCCTTATGATTATACAGTGGAAGTGAGCAATAGATTTAAGGGACTAGATCTGATAGATAGAGTGCTTGATGAACTATGGATGAAGGTTCGTGACATTGTACAGGAGGCAGGGATCAAGACCATCCCCATGGAAAAGAAATGCAAAAAAGCAAAATGACTGTCTGAAGAGGCCTTACAATAGCTGTGATCCAGTCCATTCTGAAGGAGATCAGTCCTGGGTGTTCATTGGAAACACTGATGTTGAAGCTGAAACTCCAATACTTTGGCCACCTGATGCAAGGAGTTGATTCATTGGAAAAGACCCTGATGTTGGGAGGGATTGGGGGCAGGAGGGGAAGGGGACGACAGAGCATGAGATGGCTGGATGGCATCACCGACTCAATGGACATGAGTTTGCATGAACTCCGGGAATTGGTGATGACACAGAGGCCTGGCGTGCTGCGATTCATGGGGTTGAAAAGAGTTGGACACGACTGAGCGACTGAACTGAACTGTTGCAGTCTCTTACAGTGGCCCTTGCTCTGTACCCCAGTCAGCTCCCCTATGACTTAGTAGTCACTGTGTTCAAGCTTTATAAGCATGAAATTATTAAAAACATGCGAACAAACATGGAAATGATGCTTCAGGCCTGCCTTCAGAGAGTTAATAATCTACTTGAGAGATAGGTCTTTCATCAACTCCCTGTAAAACAAAGAAGAGTATCAGAATCACAACAAGAGTTTCTAAAAGGAGCCATCAATCTTGTTGGAGCATTTGGGAGGAACCCGGAAATGGCAACCCACACCAGTACTTTTGCCTGGAAAATCCCATGGACAGAGAAGCCTGGTAGACCACAGTCCATGGGATCGCAAAGAGTTGGACATGACTGAGTGACTTCACTTTCACTTTCACAAAAAGGCAGCTTTTGATCCCATCTTGAAGGATTTTAATAAGCAGAATGTATCGCATGCTTGGATGGAAGATGAAGGTGAGCAAAGATCCACAAATTACTAAAAGCACCAGTTACTGTTGGAAAACCATGTTGTCAAGTGCCTGCTTTGGATGTGGAGAGGCCAAGATTTTTGTAATTATTGGTGTGGTTGAACAGTTTTCCCCACGTTCAGGGTCTGTTCATCTATTGACATTTTATATGTTTGGTCTTGGACTTAGAACTTGTCCTTAGATCTTAGCCCTAGAGCTTGATGTTCTTCCATTTCTGTGAATCACATAAAGGCTTTCCTTTCATTGTCTTGGAAAGAAAATGCTTGCATAGTAGAGGTACAGAATCTTCCTTGATTTTCGAACCTCCTGATGGCTGTGTGGACCTTTGACCATCCTACGCTTATTTGATTCAAGATAATTTGAAAAGAGGGGCTTCCTTGGTGACTCAGTGGTAAAGAATCCACCTGCCAGTGCAGGAGACGTGGGCTTGATCCCTGGGTCGGGAAGATCCCTTGGAAGAGGGCAGGGCAACCTACTCCAGTATTCTTGCCTGGGAAAATCCCATGGACAGAGGAGCCTGGCAGGCTACAGTCCATGGAGTGACAAAAGAGTTGGACATGACTTAATGACTAAACAATAACAACAATTTGAAAAGAAGAGAAGAAATTCTTGAGCCACAAAACCCAAATCATGGTTTCTCAAATTTGCTCCAGATGGGGCAGGAGGTTCTGAATTACAGGAATGTGTAAAAGATGTTATATAAAGTTGTTATTTTTTCATTAAAAAGTTATTTTTGTTACTAACTAGAGATTTGAGTCAACATCACCACCTCAATGGACATGATTTGAGCAAGCTCTGGGAGATGGTGAGGAACAGGGAAGCCTGGTGTGCTACAGTCCATGGGGTCACAAAGAACTAGACACAACTGAGTGACTGAACAACAACAACTACAGATTTAATAAAATACTGGCCGACTATTGACTGTTCTTGAAAAACAGAGAGCACAGTTTTCAGAGTCAAGCTGACTTGGGTTGTAATCTTGGCTCTCCATTTATGAGTCATGAATTTGGGGGTATGTAAATTCAGCTTTTCTGAGGCTTAATTTTCTCATCTGAGAAACGGATCTAACTAAAATATAACCAAGCCTTCATGGGAAGCTCAGATCTGGCTTCATCAAATAATGGCACATTAGAAAAAGAAGGGAAAAAACCACTTAAATCTGACTGTAAAAGGATTAAAGAATAATTTACCCATTTCTTAGAAATTGGGACATGTTTTCAACACATGGGAACTTGTAATTGATAGCTTTCCTTTCTTCCTTCCTAGCACATGAATGATGTATCTTGCCATTGATTACATGTGATAGTCAGTGGTGTTTTAGATTAGATGAAATCTGGCAGATTCTGTGTTCTGAGGTTTTCCTGAAGCTATAGGAAAAAGAATAGGTTATACTTCATGTACTAGAACTTTGAGAAATCCTCTCCAAATATCCCATTCTTTCCCCAAATTCTCCTCCCCTTGGTAGGTAGTGACCTGACACTTTCCTCTTTTATCTCTAGCTATCTCTCCAACCTACCAGCCCCTGCCAGGCCTCTTCTAGCCCCTAATTGGTGTTCTCAATTTCTCCTTCCCCCCTTAATCTTCAGCTCCCTACAGCCTCTCAGAGTCTCCATATTTTTATTCCAATTTAGCCCTCTCTTGGGTTCTCTATTTCCTGTTCTCAACAGCACCCAAATAATGTACCTTCTTAGAAGGCAAAGAGCAAGGAGGCAATTATGAATACTTAACACTTAATTTTTTGTGTGTGGTTTAATAGATAATAATACCTTTTACCTCAGGAGGCTTTGTGAGGATTAGAAGAGATAGGGAATGCAAACACTTGGTACGTTGCTATTAATAATTCAATGTCAGCTATCATTATTTACTCTTATTATAACTGTGCTTCCCTGATAGCTCAATTGGTAAAGAATCCACCTGCAATTCAGGAGACCCCTGTTTGATTCCTTGGTCGGGAAGATCCACTGGAGAAGGGATAGGCTACCCACTCCAGTATTCTTGGGCTTTCCTTGTGACACAGCCAGTAAAAAATCTGCCTGTAGTGTGGGAGACCTGGGTTCAGTCTCTGGGTTGGGAAGATCTCCTGGAGAAGGAAAAGCCTACCCACTCAAGTATTCTGGCCTAGAGAATGCCGTGAACTGTATAGTCCATGGGATCACAAAGAGACAGACACGACTGAGCGACTCACTCACTCACTCATTCTATAAATGATTTGTACAGTCAACATTGTAACCACAAAAAAAAGAAAAAACAGACCAAAGATAAAGAATCACCCACTGTCTTACCTTTACCTATTTTCCTGGTAAAGATCATAAAAATGTCACACTGAAATTTGATTTTTACACTTTTATAGTGACAGAGCATTCTTAAGAATCACAGTCTATAAATGGAGATATAAAAGGGTGAGAAGAAAGTCATTGCACTTTTTTAGTGCATGTTAACATGTAGCGTTATGTGATATTTTTAGATCATCACAGAGAGGAACTCACTGTCATCTTCCTGTTGCTAGCATAAATTTCTTTTTCTCAGAAGAAGGCCATTTGGCAGACCTTTTGAAATTCAAAGGAATACCACTGCCTATTATTCTAATGAAGTACCCTAAGAGAACTATAAAAGAAACCTTTGGAAAGTAGGGTAATAATATTTAAGATGCCCTACCATTTCTAATCATGTAATTTAAAATGCAACCCATGGTCTTGGCTGTCATTTCATATCATGTGATTGAGAATTGAAGAGACTGCCTTAAAGGCTGAGACATGCTATACATTGAATTGTGCCCCCCAACCAAGTTCGTTAGGTTAAAGCCCTTTCCCCTAGCCTGATGATATTTAGAGATGGGGCCTTCAGGAGGTGGTTATGGTTAGATGATGTCATGAGGGTGGGCCCTCATGATGGGATTAATGCCCTTGTAAGAGAAACCAGAGAACTCTCCCTGTGTGCACAAAAAGAAGAGAGAATATAGTGGTAGAAATTCAAAAAGAAGAGAAAACATCTTGGCCAGTGACAGGCCAAGAGAAGGAGCTCAGAATGAACCCTGCCTTGCCAGCACCTTGGTCTTGAGCTTTCCAGCCTCCAGAATAGTGAGAAAAAAATTTCTGTTTAAGTCACCCAGCCTATGGTATACTGTTATAGAGCCCAAGTAAACTAATATGGTCTGGTTTTCCTCTCATATTTAAAATCAGCAGGAAGGTTAACATGGAGCTTTCTTAGGCCACCCTCTCCATGCAAGGGAAGTAAGTCTCCTTTTTGAAAGATTTGACAATGTAAGTAGTAAAGAATACATGTGTAATATAGGCATATCTTGGAGGTATTCTAGGTTGGTTTCCAAATCACCACAATAAAGAGAGTCACATGAATTTTTCTTATTTTACCAGCACATATAAAACTATATTTAAACTACACTGTAGTCTATTAAGTGTGCTATAGCATTATGTCTTTTTAAAAGTACATAAATTAATTTAGAAATTTATTTATTTATTAATTGGAGAATAATTGCTTTACAGAATTTTGTTGTTTTAGAGATTCTTAATTAGTAATAAATGCTAACTATGATCTAAGTCTTCAGGAAGTGGTAGTAATAACATCAAAGGTCGCTGATCACAGATCACTATAACAAGCATAATAACAGTGAAAAAGTTTGAAAGATTGGGAGAATTACCAAAATGTGACATAGAGAACGGAAGTGAGAAAATACTGTTGGAAATATAGATCAGATAGTCTTGCTTAAGGCAGGATTGCTACAAACCTTCAATTTGTAAACAAATACAATAAAACACAATAAAATGAGGTATGCCTGTATTGCAAATGAAGCCTTGATGAAATGAAGAATTAGTTTTAAGAAATTGCAACATGCTGCTTGATTGTTCCTTGATATGTTTGCTGGCTAAAAGATGGAGATGATGAGGCCATACCCAGGGCAGGATATTTTGCTGTTTCAGCAGGTTTCACGCTGCTTTGTGGGTACTGACTGCTTCAGCAGCTTCTCAGAATAAGGGTCCCCTGGTTCAGCTAAAGACTAAAGTCCATGTACCTGGGTAGGATACGAATGACCTCGGATTTCCTCGGCATATCTAAATATAGCAAATTAAAGAGTAATTTCCCTGAGAGCCAGAAAAATTTCTTCTTCCCTTCTTCCATTTTTCTGTTTGTGTGGTGGGAGACAAAAATTTTGCTTTTTAGAACAAGAAACAACTGCTACCACCTTCTCATTCTTGAGAAATATGTCTTATTGTCTGAGGGGGAACTGGTTCTCAGTCTGGGTGAGTCCCTGGATGGCCTCGGTGTTCATGGTGGGCATTCACTCAGGTCCAGGCCAGATGCGTGGGGCCACGCCCTCCCCAGTGGGGTGGGAAGGCCTTTGAATCCCTAGAGGCAGCCTTGGAGGAGGGGCTGAGGGACAGGGAGGAGAAGGGAGGGAAGGCAGAGAGTTTTAGAGAAAGGAGAATGGAGGACTTAATGTCCAGAGAGCACAGAGTGAGGCCTGGGAAGCAGAAGTCAGCAAAATACTCAAAAGCGCAGGAATACTCACCAACTCAACTAGCAGATGTGAATGTGGTGACCCCTTCCCAGCCTTTATAAAGGTCTGTGCATACAGCTTCCCAGGTGGCACTAGAGGTAAAGAACGCACCTGCTAATGCAGGAGACATAAGAAACGTGGGTTCACTCCCTGAGTGGGGAAGATCCCCTGGAGGAGGGCATGTCAGCCCATGTATTAGGTTGCAGTATTCTTGCCTAGAGGATCCCATGGACAGAGGAGCCTGGTGGGGTATGATCCATAGGGTCACAAAGAGTCGGACACAACTGAAATGACTTAGCAGGTGCATACAGCTGCCTTGGGCAAGTGATACCTCTTCGAAATCAACAGGGAGCTGGGTTCCAGGGGTAGGACCCAGAGAATGGGACAACTGTGGCACATGACATAAGGTGTTCAGTGGAAATAGGAAACTAGAATGAGGTCAGGAGAGGGAATAAAACTCTGGGAAGGCACAGGGTGAACCACCCAGATGCAAAGGTTAAGGCCAAGGCCACTCCCTGAGGTGGAGGATGTCCTAGCCCACGTTTAAGTCAGGTGAATGAGGATGTGGTTTTACTGCTGGATGCTAGGAGAGTCCCAGCCAGAGTTCAGAGGAGGGAGGACCCAGCCAGGATCAGTCTTCACAGCCCTACTCATCATCTGAAATAGAATTGAGCCCCAGATCTCAAAATGGAGTCCCAGCCTGAGTGGTGGACTTTGACACTCTTCGTGGTCTAATGTTGGAGCTACCAAAGGGGCTGGAGTTGGCAGCTGTACAGAGATGTTCCTCTCTGTGCAGATGGTGAGGAACTGGAATGGAATCCCGGGTGGGTCAATGTGGCCTGTTGCAGCAACCACTTGTTGTCTTTGGGGACAAGGCAAATCATGAAGCAGATGTAAGACCAGAAGCCAGGTTATTTTGATACTATACTTTTTCAATTTCTTGTTTATTTTCTTTCTTTCATGTTTGGCAAAGTCATCATGGAAGCCTGCTACAGCTGGGCTAAGAATGTCAAAGTATGATTTTTAAAAAGTTAGAAACATAGCTTTTCATCAAGCATACGGTGAGCCTTGTTGAATATTTATCTAGCTCATGAAGGACGAAACCAGCGTGATGGCAAAGCTAGTTCAAAGGAGGATAAACTGAAGTATATACAGCCAGTGAAAAGAAAAATACTGAAATAAGATGGCTGAGTTAGGCACAAAGCAGGTTAATGTCCTCATAGTGTAGTCAAACTTTGGGCCTATCTTTTCTACCAGACAGACGTCATTTACATCTTTACTGGAAAGGGTATTTGCAAAACATATTCTTTTACACACTAGGGTATAACTTCACAGAGCCTGGCCTAATCAGTTGTAAATTGAATGTCAAACAAGTTACATCCCTTAGAAAAATCAGATGACTCACAGGCAGGTGGTTACACAGAATCATGTGGTTTTGAAAGGTCATACAGTAAACTTTCTGCTGAATTTCCAATTTTTGGATCATCTTAAGGGGAAGCAGGGCCCTAGACCTTTGTCCTCACTTAGGTCAGACAATTGAAGAGGAGCAGCAGGGTCCTGAGGCATGAGGATGGGGTTGAAGTGACTGACACGGGACAGGAAGCCCCAAGGTGGCTGCAACTCCAGGAAGATGAGGGAATGGCTATTTAGCCCTCCCTCCTGGGGATTCTCCTTCTGTTTCTAAAACCAGACCTTTCTGCTATGGATCCTATAAAGGTACTGCTGGTCTGTATATATCCACCAAGACCTTCTGTGCCACCACTTGGGAACCCTTGACTTAGCACTGGTCTCAACCCATTATGGGCAGCACCAGCACTGCCCTATGTATGAGGGGTGGGGGAGTTAAATGCTAAAGCCACTTTGAAGACAGTTGGATAGTATCTAGCATTTTTATTTATTTATTTATTTAGTATCTAGCACTTTTTAAAAATTGTAATAAAATATACAATTTACCATCATAACCATTTTAAGTGTACAGTTCAGTGCTACTAAGTCCATTCACATGGTTGTACAACCATTACCACTATCCTTCTCCAGCATTCTTTTATTCTTTCAACACTGAAATTCCAACAATAACTTCCCATTCCCCCTTCCCCCAGACCCTGGTAATCACCATTCTCCTTTCTTTTTTAAAAAATATTTATTTATTTTTGGCTGTGATAGATCTTCATGGCTGCCCACGGGCTTTTTCGGGTGGGACGAGCAGGGTCTACTCTTCATTGCTGTGAGGGCTTTTTATTGCGGTGGTTTTTCTTGTTGCTGAGCATGGGCTCCAAGCGCTAAGGCTTCAGTAGTTGTGGCACAGGGTCTTAGTTGCTCAGTGACATGTGAGGTCTTCCTGGACCAGGGATCGAACCTGTGTCTCTTACATTGACAGGAGGATTCTTAACCACTAGACCACTGGGCAAGGCTATCATTCCCCTTTCTGTCTCTATGTGCATGTTAAGTCACTACAGTCATGTCTGATTCTTTGCATCCGTATGGACTGTAGCCCACCAGGCTCCTCTGTCCGTGGGGTTCTTCAGACAAGACTACTAGAGTGGGTTGCCATGCCCTCCTCCAGGGGATCTTCTCAACTCAGGGACTGAACCTGCATCTTTTACTTTTCCTGCTTTGACAGACAGGTTCTTTTCTGCTAGCGCCACCTGGGAAGCCCATCTTTCTCTGTAAATTTGGCTATTTTAGGCACCTCGGGTAAGGGGAATACAATAGTTGTCTTTTTTGTATCTGGTCTATTTCATGTCACATAATGTCTTTAAGGTCTGTCTGTGTCATAGTATGTTTCAGAATTTCACTCCCTTTCACGGCTGAATAATATTCCATTTTTTATATATGCTGCATTTTGTTTATCTACTTATCTACGAATGTCTATCCACATTTTCAATGAACAAGCTTTTTTGAATCAACAAGATTATTGCAAAGACTTTGACCCATGAATATACTTGCATATATACACATAGATGGATATACCAGAGTGTTAGTGGAGGACACTCTGGCTTGCCATGCAGTAAATATTTCAGCCTAAAAAAGGCTTAAGAAAGAAAAAGAAAAACTTGCTAGTAGGACCTTGAGTTGATTCAGGTTCCAGGCCACATTGTGCTCAGGGAAAGCATGTCCTTCCATGGCACTGGGTGATGAATCTCAACTGATATGAGCCAATAATTCTATTCCCCTTTTCCAGTGATTATTTTTATTAATATTTAACTTATTTATTTATTTATGGCTATACTGGGTCTTCGTTGTTGCTCCCGGGTGACTTCTCTTGTTGCAAAGCACAAGCTCTAGGGCACACAGGCTTCAGTAGTTGCAGATCTCTGGCTCTAGAATGCTAGCTCAGTAATTGTGGTACATGGGCTTAGTTTCCCTGGGGGATGTAGGATCTTCCCGGAGCAGGGATTGAACCATATCCCCTGCATTAGCAGGTGAATTCTTAACCACTGGACCACTAGGGAAGGACCCATGATTGTTTTTTGCTTTGCTTTTTAGACCACGCTCTGTGGTATGTGGGATTATAGGTCCTTGACCAGGGATTGAACTCAGGCCCCCTGCACTGGGATGCAGCATCTTAAGCACTGGACCACCGGGGCAGTCACTGCCGGTGGCTGTTTATGGACGGGCATGTTCTAGCCAATGATGTGTGAGGGGGAGTCTGCACAAGGGCTTCTGGGACATGGTTTTCTCCTGGAGAAAATGAGATGTATAAGGAGAAATTAACTTCTTCTCTTTGAACAGAGTTGGATGATGCTGAGCTGTCTGGGCCAGTGGCAGCCCTCTTATTCCCAAACCTGGGGGGCAAAATGCCACACTCTGAGCATGGCAAGAGAAATAGGGAAGGTACTTGCTGTCTTAATGGCATTGTTGGGCCACTAACATAACCCACACTGGGACCACTTAGCTCTAGATCTCTTGTGATCCTTATGGTTTAAGCTACTTTTAGTTCTGTGTTCTGTTCCTCTCATCCTGAACCATGCTGACACAGTGTCTATTGCAGCATTGTTTGTAATGGCAAGCACCCTAAATGTTAATCAATGGAGCATTCACTAAATAAGTTATGAAACATCCATACAATGGATTCTACACAGTTGTGAAAAGGAAGTAGATTTATATGCAGATATGGAACAAGCTCTAAGAGATAGTGGGAATAACAAAATGCAAGTGCATATCTGTGCTAAAAAAAATATGGACATAAATATATTCACACATATATATTTGTTTGATTTTTACAAATGTATGCAGCAATTTGTTAATAATGTCTCTCTGAGGGTTCCAGGATAGAAAGGAAACTCACTTTTTATTATTATTATGAATTTGTATTCTTTTATACCAAGATCATGTGTTACTTTTTCAATTAAAAACAAACAACTACCAAAAAACCAACAATTCAAAACCACCATTATCGCAGCAACATTAATAGCACTTCAGTGTATGAGTTGACAACTTCTGGGCACCATCTTTGGACCTGAACTAGCCATTGATTCATCTGAGCTGATTGAAAGCTTAGCTTTGGAAGGTAGAGCCAGGACTTTCAAAAGAGGCACACTGTGGGCAGAGTCTGGTCCAAGCAAATTCATCACTACGCATAGATCCGATTGAGTCCCCTGATTTGCCCTTTGTAACTATTCTGGGACTGATATTCACCTGGGACACGCTGGCCTGAGTGTATCTATTGTTCATGGCTGGTGTCCATTCTGATTGGGCCAGTGTTCTTCCAGATTGTTTTGTGTTCATAAAACAGTTATTAACTGTTATTAAATATTTTATTTAATTATTATTAAATAATTAAATATTTATTAAATATTAATATTTAATTATTTAATTAAATATTTTGAATATCATCTCTGACCTGTCCCACTCAACATGGCCTTTCCCTAGCTCTTCTAGTAGTTTTAACCATCTGAATATACCCTTAACTCCTGGTTTCTAAACTTATCTCCTGATAGTGAATATTTTTTTAGGATTTATTTGGTAGCAGATAGTAGAATATTAGCTAAAATAGCTTCAACAATACAGACAATGATTTTACATAACGAGTCTGACAGTCCGTAGTTTCAGAGCAAATTTGGTGGCTCAGTGATGTCATCAAAGACCTAGAGTCTTCTCTTCTTTCTGCCATCTCAACATGTGGTCAGTGTCTCCCCTCTTGGTCACAGCATAGCTGCCATAGCACCAACTATTGTCTTCATATGACAGCATTTAACAGGAAGATTAAGAAGGAGAAATAGGGTTTCTTTCCCCTCCTGTGATTCTACTATTTTTAACCAAAGAGTAAAATCTTCCTTAACAGATACCAACAGTCTTCCACTTACATTTTGTTGACCAGAACTGGGTTAGGTACCAGTCATCTTTAGGCCAATTACTAACAAAGAGGAAGAGCTTTGGACCAATTATAATTAATCTTCTTCAATTGGGCATACCTACCCTGAATCAAAAGAGGTTTTTGTTAATAGGAAAGGAGAGGAAAGGGCAGCTGAGTAAGCAATCATCTCTGACCGCCACTCATAGCTCTTTTGTTAGTGTTTTTTTTAAATTGGAATTCTGCCAACAGTCTGTTCTTCTTTTTAAAAAATAATGTCTGTGTGTTTCTTATTATAAAAATACTATATGCTGATTGCACATTGAGGAAAATATAGAAACATAGAAGAAAATAAAAATCAATAGATGTATATATGTATGGGTATATATATATATAAACACAAAATCGAGACTGTATTGTATATAATTTAGTTTACAATCCTACCTATTTACACTTAATGTTTTTAAATTAATTAACTTATTTTAATTGGAGGGCAATTACTTTACAGTATTGTGGTGGTTTCTGACATGAATACATTGACATGAATCAGCCACGGTGTACATGTGTCCCCCATTCTGAACCCCCCTCCCACCTTCCTCCCCATCCCATCCCTCTGGGTTGTCCCATTGCATCGGCTTTGAGTGCCCTGTTTCATGCACTAAACTTGGACTGGTCATCTGTTTCACATATGGTAATATACATGTTTCAATGCTATTCTCTCAAATCATCCTCACTTTCTCCCACAGAGTCCAAAAGTCTGTTCTTTACGTCTGTGTCTCTTTTGCTATCTTGCATATAGGGTCATCGTTACCATCTTTCTAAATTCCACTTATATGTGTTAATATACTGTATTGGTGTTTTTCTTTCTGACTCACTTCACTCTGTATAATAGGCTCCAGTTTCATCCACTTCATTAGAGCTGATTCAAATGTGTTCTTTTTAATAGCTGAGAAATATTCCATTGTGTGTATGTACCACAACTTTTTTATCCATTTGTCTGTCGATGGATATCTAGGTTGCTTCCATGTCCTAGCTATTGTAAACAGTGCTGTGATGACCATTGGGGTACACGTGTCTCTTTCAATTCTGTTTTCCTCAGTGTGTATCTCCAGCAGTGGGATTGCTGGGTTGTATGACAGTTCTATTTCCAGTTTTTTAACACTTAATATTTTTATGATGAACTTGCTGTTCCCCTTTTGGTCCCAGTCTCTCTCTACACATGTCCAAGTGAAAGGCAAAGAAGCACAGGATACATGTTGAGTCTCCATAAAGTGATTAATGAGATAAAAGTCACCTTTAATTTTGGAAGGTCCTATCTTCCTAGCTCCTAACTGTTCTCCATATGGGGGTCCCACTCAGACTCCCAGGACATCAGGACACTTAGAGGGAGAGAAAGAAAAAGAGAGAGAGAGGAAAAGAAAAAGAGAGAGAGGGGGAAAAAAAAGAGCGCGAATACAGTCTTCAGACAGACTTGGGCTTAACACTGGGAGTGCCCCTACTGTCTTAGAAAGTCCTGGCCTCATCCTTGCAGGCCTCCACAGAACACCTGTATTTCTATATGACCCAATAGCACCAACTGTTGTGCCAGGAACAGGCAGAGCTGGTGTTGGTGAGTGGGATAATCTCTGTCTCCACAGAGCTTTGCTCATACCTTCACCAAGTGTGTCATTATGTTGACCGCAGGCAAGTGAGGACAGAAAACTGTCTTCTGCTGAGCTGAACCTTTGTGAGCTCCAAATGAAAAGCCATTTGTCCCTAACAAAGTTCCCTGATTACTCAATGTGTCCACAGCACTTTGTCACCTCAGAGGGGCCTTTCTTTAGCAAAAACATTGTCGACAGTGGTGCTGTGGAGTATCTGTTAGCATTATTTGTAACTCTGAACGTGATGTCAGCAGAGACCAATGCCTGTTGTCAATATGACTTAGGGCTACTATCTGAGGATAGCTGTCCTCAAAGCTCAGAGTGAAAGGGAAAACAGGTGAAAGAGGATCCCTTCTCCCAATTCTATCAACCCAGGCCATGAAACTTAAATATCATGTTTTAGGTGATGGAGAGCCATGAAAATCTCATAACTGAACTCTATGAGGACCTAGCAAATTTGGAAAACTCAGCAGTGGCCACAGGACTGGAAAAGGTCACTTTTCATTCCAATCCCAAAGAAAGGCAATGCCAAAGAATGCTCAAACTACCACACAATTGCACTCATCTCACACGCTAGTAAAATAATGCTCAAAATTCTCCAAGCCAGGCTTCAGCAATATGTGAACCATGAACTTCCAGATGTTCAAGCTGGTTTTAGAAAAGGCAGAGGAACCAGAGATCAAATTGCCAACATCCACTGGATCATGGAAAAATCAAGAGAGTTCCAGAAAAACATCTATTTCTGCTTGATTGACTATGCCAAAGCCTTTGACTGTGTGGATCACAATAAACTGTGGAAAATTCTGAAAGAGATGGGAATACCAGACCACCTGACCTGCCTCTTGAGAAACCTATATGTAGGTCAGGAAGCAACAGTTAGAACTGGACATGGAACAACAGACTGGTTCCAAATAGGAAAAGGAGTACGTCAAGGCTGTATATTGTCACCCTGCTTATTTAACTTATATGCAGAATACATCATGAGAAACACTGGGCTGGAAGAAGCACAAGTTGAAATCAAGATTGCTGGGAGAAATATCAATAACCTCAGATATGCAGATGACACCACCCTTATGGCAGAAAGTGAAGAGGAACTAAAAGGCACTGTGTGGATCACAATAAACTGTGGAAAATTCTTCAAGAGATGGGAATACCAGACCACCTGAACTGCCTGTTGAGAAACCTATATGCAGGTCAGGAAGCAACAGTTAGAACTGGACATGGAACAACAGACTGGTTCCAAATAAAGGAGTACATCAAGGCTGCATATTGTCACCCTGCTTATTTAACTTATGTGCAGAGTACATCATGAGAAATGCTGGGCTGGAAGAAGCACAAGCTGGAATCAAGAATGCCAGGAGAAATATCAATAATCTCAGATATGCAAATGACACCACCCTCATGGCAGAAAGTGAAGAGGAACTAAAAAGCCTCTTGATGAAAGAGGAGAGTGAAAAAGTTGGCTTAAAGCTCAACATTCAGAAAACTAAGATCATGGCATCTGGTCTCATCACTTCATGAGAAATAGATGGGGAAACAGTGGAAACTGTCAGACTTTATTTTGGGGGGCTTCAAAATCACTGCAGATGATGACTGCAGCCATGAAATTACAAGACGCTTACTCCTTGGAAGAAAAGTTATGACCAACCTAGATAGCATATTCAAAAGCAGAGACATTACTTTGCCAACAAAAGTCCGTCTAGTCAAGGCTATGGTTTTTCCAGTGGTCATGTATGGATGTGAGAGTTGGACTGTGAAGAAAGCCGAGTGCCGAAGAATTGATGCTTTTGAACTGTGGTGTTGGAGAAGACTCTTTGAGAGTCCTTTGGACTGCAAGATCCCACCAGTCCATCCTGAAGGAGATCAGTCCTAGGTGTTCATTGGAAGGACTGATGCTGAAACTCCAATACTTTGGCCACCTCATGAGAAGAGCTGACTCATTGGAAAAGACTCTGATGCTGGGAGGGATTGGGGGCAGGAGGAGAAGGGGACGACAGAGAATGAGATGGCTGGATGGCATCACCGACTCGATGGACATGAGTTTGCATAAACTCCGAGAGTTAGTGATGGACAGGGAGGCCTGGTGTGCTGTGACTCATGGGGTCGCAGAGTCGGACACGACTGAGCGACTGAACTGAACTGAGGGCGCCTGACCAAGGAAGTGGCAGGGAGCTGCCGGGGTTGGTCGGGCTGGACAGAAGGAGGGTGGGCTTAGGAGAGGGGCCTTGGGTTCCTCAAGCTCAGGACTCCACAGGGGATGAGACAGAAGGGCCGAGCCAGCTGGGCTGTGGGCACGGGGACGCCACAGGCTTGGGGACAACCGAGGCCTCCTCACCTCCTGATCTTGCTCAGCGTCAGCCTGATGTGGGGGAATTTCTCCCGGAAGGTCTCGTTCATGTCCTTCTTGAGGTCGGAGGGCTTTACGTACTCAATCACCGTGGTCTGCAGCAGAGAAGACCATCCCCATGCAGCTTGGGGGCACCTGCCCGGCCAGGGGAGGCGGGCGCAGACCCCTTCAGTGCCGAACCCTCAGCCACCCCCGGGGGTGACCCCCCTACCATGTAGGACGCGAAGATGAGCACACGCTTGTGCTTGCCGCAGGGCCACTGAGGGTCATCTAGCAGATTGGGGTTGTACTCCAGGGCATCCCCTGCGTCGGCCCCTGCAGGCAGAGGGCAGCCCTGACCCATTACGAGCCCAGAGGCTGGCTCAGTGGTTATGCCGACCCCAGCCTGGGGCAGGCCTGTCAGTGCCAGGGGGCAGCTGGGTAGAGGGTGTCATTGTAGGACAAGGAGAGTGGGGTTCAGGGGCTCCAGGCGTGGTCCTCTCTCCTGGGGCTGGGTGGGAGGAAGGGTGTCCTGATGATGAAGGACCCCTGGAGCCATTGGTGAGGGTCCCACCCTGAGAGGTCACGGCCAGCCTGCTCCCCAAGCCTCCTCCCCAAGGACCATGGGCTGGGATGTGACACCGGGGCCACCTGTCCTGCCCCTAGTCAGGGCCCTTGGCTACCTAGCTCCGAGCCGGCTGGTGCTGCCCTGGGTGGGACGGGTTTGCAGCGGGACCCCAGCAGAGTGCGGGGCACGCTGGGCCGGGGCTGAGGCGCTGGGCCGTGGCTGTCTGGCTTGAGCGTGACCAGGGCGTTGGTGGGGTACAGGAACTTGGCGTAAGACACAACCTGGAGAGGCAGCGCGTCCGGCTCAGCCCTGCTGCCCCGTCCAAGACCAGAGGTCCAGTGAGCTCCCTCCCGGCCGCCACAGCTCCCACTACCCAGGACTGGTGCTGCTCACTCCCTCCGAGGTTCCGGAATGCCCCATCCTTCACTGGGATCTGCAGCTGGAACTCCTCCTGGTCCAGGAGTCCTGAGCCCCTCACCCTCACCACTAGAGCCGATCTTGTCACCCAGCCACCAGACCGGTCTGCACAGGCTTCTTGGCCTCCTCCCATGGGGACCTCACACTTCAGAGGATTTCAGTCGAACACATCTTTGAGTCTACTTTCCCGGAAGACATGCATAAACCCTGTGCCCCAGCTGAGCATGGCACCAGCTCCCACCTTTCCATCTGCCCCCAGTTCAACACCTTCCAACTGGAAGACCATCTCGGAAGACACAGAAACGCCGCCAGATGGATGCCTCTGCTTCTGGCTGTCCAATCTCAGGTCACTGCAACGCATAGGACGGTACACAGCTGCCACTCCCCACTGCTGACCTCGCGGAGGCTGGGAGCTGAGTCCAAGGCTGGCAGCACCCCCACCTCCATACCCTTGAGCAG
This sequence comes from Cephalophus harveyi, assembly GCA_006410635.1. Taxonomy (NCBI): domain Eukaryota; kingdom Metazoa; phylum Chordata; class Mammalia; order Artiodactyla; family Bovidae; genus Cephalophus; species Cephalophus harveyi. Next base: position 812,102 of record SJYT01082573.1, read on the forward strand.
GAATGTCCCAGGTACCCATGTCTAGCAGCACCTCCCAGAGAACCAGGACCCACAGGGCCTTTGGAGCCCCTGAGAAGCTTGAGCAGAAGCTGGTCTGCTGGCCCCTGGATAAAGCTGCTCCCACAAAGCGGGAGCCCCCGCTGTGTGGGGGTCAGCCACTCACCTGACTCGCAGGCCTTCTCCATAGGGTAGAACTGAGAAGGCTGCGCACAAGGACCGTCTAGCGCAGATCAGCACAATCCTGCAGGAGGGGCGGGTCAGAACAGGGTGGCTGGCATTTCCCAGGAGACCCCTTCCTGCCTGGATTAAGGCTGGGCTTGTCCCAAGGGTCAGGGGACACCCAGCTAAGGGGGCCCAGTAGCCAGGGTTGGTCCATCTGGCCGCCCAGCTTTTGCCAGTCTTTCTAGCAGTTTAAGAAGGGCATTGTGTCTCGTCCTCTCAGTAAGCCCAGCCCTCCCACGTGATGTACAACACAGTGCAGGCAGGGTGGAAGCCGGAGGCTAGGTCATCCAGGAGAGAACAGGCTGTGCAGGACAGCAGAGGCATGTCCCCAGGACTGGCTAGGTGAATGAGCCAGTCCCCAGGCATCCCGGGAGGGCAGGAGTCTAAGAGCATCAGGAAGCCCCAACTTCCATGTCCCAAGCCAAAGTGGCCCGAGAGGGGCCCTATGTGGGGCACGTGGCAGGAAGGCTGGCCTTTCCTCCCTGTGGGCACAGCTCTGCCTAGCCCAGCCCCAGTCCAGCAGGGAGGACGATGGTAGGGGACCCCTTTCCTGGCCAGGCTAGCACTCAGTCTGCCTGGGGCCTGCTCCTAAGCACCAGACAGAGCCCGTCATGGGGAAAGTGTTGGGGGTCCTGGACTGCCTGAGCTACGGCCACCATGGGGAAGACTCAGCACTCCCCAAGTAGGGCTACCTGGTGGGTGCCTGGGCACGGCCTCCAGCAGGAAGGGTTGCTCAGGGTCAGGACGATGGCCTCAGGGCCAGGAGGGTGCGGCGTGAGGGACATGGGCACCAGGGGCCCGGCGTCTCCCACACAGGGCCTCTGAGGGCTGTGCGCCCGGCTCAGGGAAGCCAGGCGTCCTCTGTGTTTCCTTCTCCCCTAGCCACCCCACCTCTCTGCCTGTCCCCACTGTGTTCTCAATGTTCAGCATTTCTACTCAAGACCAGAATCTACCGGGCAGCCCCTCGCCCAGGACGTGCTGTGGACTCCAGCGCTCAGGGTGGGTGGGAAGCAAGGAGGGTCCACTTCCAAGGTGACAAGGGACGGGCTGTGGGGACGAGTCTCCTGAGCTGAAGGAAGACAGGGCTGCTGACACAGGCAGGACGAGATCCAGCCGGGCCGGATGGAGGGCATGGTGGGCCGTGCGCCTGTACCTGCTGTTCCTGGTGTCGTACTGCCGCATGTTCTTGATGAAGTGTGTCTTCTTCAGGCCTTTGTGTCTCGGGGATCCGGATATGTGTTTGGTTCTGCAGGTGAAAAGCAGGTCACTCTGCCCCTCCCAGACCCATCCTGGCCCCAGGAGAGAGGCGGGGGACACAGGCAGGGGATACAGGCGGGGTCCTTACCTTTGACCCGAGGGACATCCCACTGTGTCTTCCAGAAACTCGAGGGAGCAGCGTTGGGATGCCACGCGCCTTCTGTGAGGAGGACAGAAGGGCCTCAGGGGGCGGGGCCTCAGGGGGGCAGACGGCAGGCTGCCTCAGTACCGGGCTCTGCTCTCGGGAAGGGGGCCCAGGCCATGGGCCAGAAGCAGGTCTGCAGGCGGATCTGAGTGCTGGGCAGGGCCACCCGAGGCCAGAAGAGCCTGAGGTGGGGCAGAGTGCTGAGACGAAAGGCTGGTCTGCCCGCCGCCTCTCGAAGCTCAGCCTAGGGGTCCTGAGAGGAGCTCCCTCAGGCCTAGGAATGGGGTGAGACAGGTCATGCGTGCCCACAGCAGGCTGCAGGCGGAATTACCTCTGGAAGGGACCTAGTGGAAGCCTGGAAAGGGGACAAGGGGGCCTGGCAGTGGCTCTGCAGGGCTGAAGGGCACAGCCTGCTCAGTTCCCGGCCAGGGACACCCAGGAGCCTCTCCCCTCCAGCCAGGTCACCCTTACTGCCCTCCGCTCCTCGTGCCAGCCCTTCCCCAGCCTCAGGGCCCTCGCCAGGGTTGTTCCCTCCATCTGGACCCTCCTTCTCCAGGTCCTCGCGTGGCTATATCCCCCTCAACTGGATGCTCAGCTCATAAGTGGCCCTCATCCTCCCATGGGCAGCAGCCCTGGCATCACCCATGATCCTGGGACCACGTCTCAGGGACTGTCCATTCCTGCCTGTTGCCAGCAACCGGGAATGCCCCAGGTAGGGGCCGGGTAAGTACCAACCCACACTCGACAATGAGGCAGGACCTGCCCTGCCCTGAAACGGTGCCCTGCTGGAGGTGGACATGCAGAAAGGACTCAAGCCGGGCAGTGAAGCTGGACCCAGTGGAGACCAGACCATCCCTGGGGAGGTGCATGCGTTGCACCCCACAGGCGGGCTCAGAGGCCCCAGGAGCAGTCCTGAGTGGCTTTCTCAGGCTCCCTTCCTCAGGCAATTTCCCAGGTGGGGCCAAATGGCTCCTGCACACCTGGGACCTCACTGACAGGGCCTGGGCCAGCGGCAGTCTCCATGGAGGCACCTGGCAGATGCCATGGGCCCTTGGGGGCACAATCAGCGCCCACACCCCAAAGCCTATAGGCTGCTTGACCTCTGACCTGGCTCCTCCTGCTGGTCCCAGGTCCCTGCAGGAGAGGCCTTTGCCCTCGGCAAGCTGACCACCTGAGCCCCTGTCCCAGCTGGTTTCGTGCACCGCTGTCTTCATTGTTGTCTCCTTTTATCCTTCCTTATTTTAAGCATCTTACACATCAAGTCAGTCCTCACAGCCCTCAGTGTACAGGGGCCAAGCTGAGGCACAGAGCCGGTGGGGGCAGGTCTGGGAGCTGCATCCCACGAGCTCTGTGCACCAGCCTCTGCTGCCAGACTCTGCCACCTGCTGCCCTCCTGACCATGGCAGGGGCGCTGGAATCAAGGCCACTCTGTGTTCTCAGGACTCCTTCCCTGAACCTGGCTGGTGTCTGGGTGCAGAGACAGGGATAGTGCTGACAAGGCACCGTGAATTCTGAGCACAGACCAGGCCACCCAAATGAGGGGCTGCTCCTTTCCTGCCTCCCTCCCCACCCCACTCCAGAGGAGAGGCCTGCAGCCTGAGGGAGGCCAAGAGCCCTGCTGGGACGAGGCTTTCCAAGATTGCCAGAGGAAACCCTGCTGCTGCATGAAGCAGGGCTTTCCACGGGGGAGGGGAGTGGGACACAGCAGCGGAGGAGGAGGGCACAGGCCTGGTGGGGCAGGTGGAGCACCTGAACGCCCGCTTCTGACCAGCTGGGGAAGCCTGGAACCTGCCAAGTGTTAACTGACCACGGTGTTGATATGAAAAGAAAATTCTAGGGAGTCTGAAGTTCGAGGGAAGAAAGTAAGGGTTCTGAGGATTCACTCCCTGGCTCAGCGAAAAAGCCACACCAGACTGTGCCTGAGTGTGGCACACAGACTCTCCACCGTGAGCCGAGTTGTGAGCATGCCCTGGGCAACCTGGATATAACAAGAGTCTCCATTCCCCGGCCCTGGTCTGGCCAAGCCACCCTTTCTGAGCCTGGCCATCCATCTGATTTTGCAACAGCCCCTCTGGCAGGTAGTACTTAACACAAACCCATTTCACAGGGAAGCAAACTGAGGCTCAGAGAGGTGGTTTCACCTGCTCCAAGTCACAGAGCTCATAAGGAGTGGAGTCAGAATTCCAACCAGGTCTGTTCCCAGAGCCTAGCTCAGACCACTCCTCTCATGACACAGACTTTGGGAAAAGACCCTCAGCACTCTCTTCATGCCCAGAACAAGTGTCCCTTGAAGCCCACAGCCAGTAGCTGGCAGCCTACTTCGCTAGGCCGGCCACCCTCCCTCACTCAGCAGTGACTATCCACGGCCCTGCCTCTGGACTCCTGGAGCACAGAGAAACGGACAGTGCCCACCCCAGGAACTCTCCATCCGTCAGACCCAAGGGCGGGACCCTGGGCTCGGTAGCAGAAACCGAGGCGGGGCAGAGTCTGCATGGGCAGGTGCGGCCTGAAGGGCAGGAAGGACATCTGACCGGGGATGTGAAGGCCAAGTGGGAGTGAGGGCCTCACACAGCAGACAGCCATGCTGCTCTGCCCTGGAGTGGCTTGAAGGAGACCCGATGTGACCAGGAAACTGTCCTTGGGTTGAGGGCCGCCAGGAGACAGGACCCCTTTGTGGGAGTCTGCCAACCGAGGACAAGCAGGCTTTGGGGCTGTTTTAAAGTGGACTGACTTCCACCAAGAAAACAGTCTTTTCTCCTCTCAGTCCCATCAGGTAAGCAGCCCTATTTCCCTAGGGACTTGGTACACTTACTGCCACTTTTGGGACAAACAGACCACTCTGTCCCAACCAGCCCCTGACTCCCTTCAGAGCCCTGGCCAGGCTCGTCTGCAGACAGGATCAGGCTTCTTAGCCTGTGCAGATGCAGCTCTTGCTGAAGTCTACCTACATAGTGTGACAGTGGCCTCAGAGCCACTCAGGAGGACTCTGAAAGTAGAGTCAAGAAATCTAGCCACAAGCACCATACTCTGGCCTCCACCTCCCAACCGAAGTCCCTCAGAAGAACCCATCACCTGGAACTGCCTGAGGATCAGGGCTGCGAGGCAGCGACAGCCAGTGCAGCCGTCATGACCTCCAGGTAAGAAGAGCCTCTGGACACCAGGGGACTGCGGTGAGTTCAAGGTCTCGGCCCACCCACATGCAGCACCAGCTTCGGGACTCTGCATACCTCCAGGGCCCGCGAAAGGGTCACTGGGGGAAGGAAGTGGGGTGTCCAGAACCCAGAGCATGTGGGCAGGGGGCACAGACTAGAGGGGCAGGGCTCAGGGTCAGGGAGGCTCTGAGATGGGTGAGGGGCAGGGAAAGTGCCTGTGACCTGGGATGTGACGGGCCCAGGGTCACTGAGCTCAGAGAGGATAAAAGAGGAGAGGGTGATGGGGGGCTCCAGGGACCAGCAGCTGTGGGCTGGGAGTCTGGCCCGGTGTGGGGAGAGGTCACAGTGCAGGGAAGAACCCTGGCCCACAGGGATCTCCCCAGTTCAGAGAATGAAGGGGAACGTATGGTGGACGTTTATGGGTCCCTGTGTCCAGTGAACTGATAAAATGGGCTGGGGAGGGGTGTGTGTGTCTGGAACAGACAGGGCTCCGTGTCTGAGGGCTGAAGTGTTGAGGGAACCCTGACCTGTGTTTGGGGTCTGACAAGATCAAGAAGACCCTGACCCCGTATTCAGGGGTGCCAGGATTAAGCGGACCATGACCCTTAAGTCTGGGGATCAACAAGGCCCGAGGAAACCCTAACATACATGTCCAGGAGGTTGACAGATCCCAGAAGACCCTTGACTCTGACACCTTAGGCTGGGGAGGGGCCCAGGCAAGACTCCCTTCCGGGGCTGGGGAAGGACACTCTAAGTCTCTGTCCCCCACTGACAAGGCCCGGAACACCCCAACTTGTGTCTAGGGCTCACAGGGGATCACGGTCACCCCCTGATCTCCAAGTCCTATGCTGATAGGTCACTCCAGCCCTGTGTCATGGGCTGATCCTGGTTTTCCGGAGGTCACCTCAGCCCCGTGTTATGAACTGAGCCAGCCCACGGCCACCTCGCCACCCTGCCCACTGTGCCGATGGCCCCAGGTCACTCCAACCCTATGTCCACCCAGCCAGGGCCACTCCACTGACCCGGAGCCCAGTTACCCCAACCCTGAACCCTGGGTGACTGCCAGGTGACCTCGACCCCCGCGGTGACCCAGCCTCGGGCCACTCCGCCGCCCCCAGGCTCCAGGTGACCCGGGCCGCACTCACCTTTGGCGCTGCCCGTCCAGGCCGAGGCCGAGGCCCAAGCCGGTGGGCGCGGGAGCAGGGCTGAGCAGGCCCTGGGGCGCTGGGGTCCTGCCTCCGGGCCCGGGCAGGGGCAGGCCGGCGGGGGGCGCGGGCGGCGGCGGAGGCGGAGGCGGCGGCGGCGCCGGAGGCTCGCGGGTCTCGGTGGGCGGTGGTGGCGGCGGCGGGGGCTTCTCTCCCCCGGGACCCACGCTCGGGGGCCGCCCGTCCAGGGAGATGTTGTTGAGGAAGAAGAGCGCGGCCTGGCGGCGCCGTGAGTCCCCACGCCTCCGCAGCGCCTGTGGCGCTGCCCTGGCGGCGGGGCCGGGGGACGTGCCCGGCGCTCCACCCGCCGCGGCTGCGGCCATCCTCCGACTGAGCCCGCCGCCCGCCGGCCACCGCCCGCCAGCTTGCGCACGCGCCCGGGCCCGCGGCCGATTGGCCGGGGCGCACCCCCATGCAAATATATCGCCATCGCGCCCGCCCATTGGCCAGCGCGGCGCCGGGCTCCCCTGGGTCCTAGAGGCGGTTCTCATGCGTTCTTGGGGAATCTAAGAGCCGCGAGTCTGACTGTGGCTGGGCCCGAGAGGCCTGACTCGGGGCCAGTGTTGGCGTCCTCGAGGGTTCGAGTCCCCGGCTCAGAAGTCGTGGCCCCGGGACTCCAGTGCCTATTCCTTTTGCTGGGCTGCGGCGTTCGTGGTCAGCCTCCGTCGAGCCTGTCTTTAGGCTCCACTTCCCCTCTCAGGATGTGTGTCTGCGGGGCGGGTGGGGCTGAGGTGCAGGCCTGGAGCTGTGGCACCCGCCATCAGAGGTCTGGGCGGCCGCTCGAGGAGCTCCAAGAATGACTGTCGATGCCACCTGGTCTCCTCCAGCGACTGAAGACCGCAGGCCCAAGGGGAGAAGGCACCTGCCTGGGGTGGCAGGCAGGGTGATGCTGGAGGACTCAGCCCCAGGCAGAGTCCTGCACTTCTGTCCCTCAGCAGCAAAGTGACCTTGAATCTGCGGGGTGCCAGGCCTTCTGTTCCGGGCCCAGACTCCAAAGCCAGTGGCTCCGTGCTCAGGAGCCCACCTGCGTCTCGCAGGGCAGGGTCGTAGAGCCACCTGTATGGCACTGGCCTGCTGTCCAGCTTTCTGCCTGTAGGTTTACTCATCCTTCAAGTGCGGACAGCGACTGTGACCTCAGGCTACTGTCAGGGCTGAGCGGCTCAGCCAGGGAACGTCACCGTGCTGGGTCTCCCTGGAGGCTGGAGACTGGGCACTCGCTGTGAAATCTGCCACACATATCTGTGAATGCTCCCCACGCAATGTGCCATAAATGGTGCACAAATTTCTCTCTGTTAGCGAGGAGAAGCTGGGGTCAACATTGATGGATTAGGGCCCTGCTGGCTTGCTGTTCTAGTAGGAGGGCCCTGGCGGGTGGAGGGGGCAGGACCCACAAGCTGGTGGCTAATAGTTACACTGATGTCAGATGAGGAAGATAAAGGGGGATGGCTGTCATCTGGTTATTGGCCCTCAGCTCCAAAACCATGCTGTCTGCTGCTGGATAATGGGGCTGGGCTCTGGGGTGGTCTCTCTTCTGCCAGCTGGCACCATGTTAAGCTTTGAGGTTGCTGTGGAGATAGCGGGGTGGCGGGCAGAACACAGTCTTCCTGGTTCTGTGCGGGGCGGTGTCCTGGGTGAGCTGCCCTGTGGTTGTGCAGAGGGCTGACGGTTCAGTGGCGGGTGTGGGGCCAGGGACACGGAGGTGTCAATGAGGAAGGGGTCTTCTCCATGGCGCCTGGCGCACATTCTGTTCCCGTAGCCCTCCCCACAGGCTCAGCACACAGGGCTGGTTTGGATCCTACCCTTCAGACTCCCCATGCCTGGACACTCAAGAGTCACCCACCCGGGGAAGATGGAGGCCCGGCTGAACCCCAATCCTGCCAGCTGCACACGCCATCCTTCCTTACACTTTATTCTCCCCATGCCCTGGGACCCCCTCTCTGCAGAGGCGCTGCGCTGCTGCCTGCCGGCCTTCTTAGCCCTCACCGGGCAGCACACCTGTGGGACCCCGCAAGGGGGCGCCCGAGACCACTGCTTGGAGCTCGACACCCCGTCTGGAATGGGTAGCGAGGCATGCAGCCCCTGGGTCCAGGGTACTAGTGGAGTCTGGGTTGGTGGGAGGAGGGGCACTGCCCACGAGGGCCTGCGCGAGCACAGCAGAGCTGGGAGCGAGGCTCGGCTGGAGCTTGAGCCGTCCCGTTCTCCCAGGACCCTGCTCCCCACAAGGGAGCAGATGCTGGAGTGAGAGTGGTGGGTAAGATCGTTTCCAAGATGGAGGGGTTCAGAAGACCAGTCACCTTGGCCTTCACACCCCCCTGGGTGCGGCAGGACCCAGGCCACTACTCCGCTCCTGGGGCTGTCTGCTTGGCTGGTGGTGGGGGTTGTCCTGGCTGCGGGCAATCAATCCAGTGGGGTGCATGACTGGGCAGGCTGGGATGCCCTGGTCTTTTCCCAGGTGCTGGTGCTGGGTGAGGGACTCCTGGCTCCCTGGTTCCTCTTTCCTCAGGTCGGCTTCTTGGAGGCTGTGGGAAGTGGACCAAAGTTAAGCTGGGAGGCACGGTAGTCACCTTGCGTGTCCTCTCTTACGGGGACACTGGGCTTTTGCCCAGGGCTTCGTGGGCAGTTTCTGGGAACACAGGAGCCTACACTGGCAGTCGACCTGTTCCTGATGGCAGCGGATGCTGGACAGAGCGGCCTGATCAGAAGGAAGCCTTGGGAATTTGGTAGAAGGTGTGTGACCCTGGAATCCTCCCGGCCCTGGGGCCTCCCCTGTGACCTTGCAGTGGGTCTGGGGCATCTGGATAAGCTGAGCTCACAGGGAAATGTTCTCAGAACACCTGGGATGTTGGCAGGCGCTTCCATGGGCCTGCCTCTGGGGTCACAGAGAAGGGACATATGGTTCCTGGCACCCTTGCAGGTGAGACCTGCACGATGCTGGGCTTCAGGCGTGCCTCTGATGCGGAACCAGCTCTGGTTCTGGGTCAGATGGATCAGGTTGGCATCCTGACCCCGTGTAGCACCTCTGTGACCCTGGGCAAGTTACCCCACCCTGAGCCCTCACTTTCGCATCTGTGAGACAGTGATGGCTAATCCCCGGGCAGGCCCACGAGGCCCACAGGCAGTAACGATTGAACGCTCCTTGAGTCTCTCTCTCTATGGGCACACGACACAAGGACGCTATTTTCACTTATCGCCCGTGAGGTGCTGAGGGTATGGGTGCCATCTGGGGAGCCCCTGCCTTGGTCTGGGTGGGCAGGCAAGGGGCTGGCTTGACTCCATGTGGAAGATGGGGACAGATGTGGTGCACCCCTGTGGACCGTGCCTCCCAGGACAGCTTTCGAAAATGCCCAGCTGGCTGTGCTGTGAGGCCACACCAGCATGCTGGCCCCTCCAGCGCTCGCCTGACAAACACAGGCTGCAGTCACCTTCCCGGTAACAATGGTGCATTGTGGCAGCCATGCCCAGCCTGAGACATGAACCTGCCTGGACAAACACCAGGCAGCGTGCAGTATCAGCTCAGGCGTTCAAAGGCTTTCTTGGGCGCCTGGAGACCTGGCCCGAGCTGCCACTGTGGCCGGAGCAGGAAGTGGGAGCTGTCATACCCTCCGCCTGGGTGGAGGGGGAGCCCACAGGCACCACCCTTGGCAAACGGGAGAGCAGCTCCCAGCCCCACATAGGGAACAAACACACCCACGTCAGGGGGCAGCAGCCTCTGCTGGGTCTCCTCCTTAAAAGTGGACAAGGTGGTCCAGGCGAGCTTGCCCCCTCCCAGGTGGGGCTGTGAGAGGGGAGGGGCCTAGCACCACCAGGCCTAGGGCTGTTCGTGGCCCAGGATGCCCCTTCTCCCCTGAAGATGACACGACTGTGTGTCCCACTGCTGTCTTATATCAGCCATGATATCGCCTCCTTTCCAGAGGGAGACAGGCTTGGGGTGAAGGGGCCAGCCCAGCGAAGTCTGCCCAGGCCTGACCCAGGTCCTCTTACAAGACTGCCCTGGGAACAGCTCTGAGTAGCCAGAAAGGCTGGGGGCATTGGCGCTGCAACTGCCCTGTCCCCACCCAGGGACCTACCTTTGCTCCAGGGGTCGGAGGCCCGCTTCCTCTTCTGTGGGCCTCGTCCACACTCCTTGTCGCAGACACACCCGGGTCCTTCCCCTGGCGAGCTCTGGGTGGACTCCGCCCTGGTGCTCAGGCCCATCTGAAGGGTGGGGGTGTGGTCATGGTGAGGACCCCCCCAAGCCTGGGGCAGCCAGGGTGCCACCACCCCACCCCAGTGTGCGGCTGACTGACCTCACTGTCCGAGGTGTCTGGCTCGTCCAGCTCATCCGACTCCGGCTGTTGCCCTTGGACTTTGCTGAGCTCTGCAGGACGCAGGGTATGGGTCAGGCCAGGATGGTAGCCTGGGCATCTAGTAGAAGCCTAGGCCCCTAACCTGCCAGGCTGGGACCAGTGGCAACACCTCTGAAGCTGGGGAAACTGAGGCACAGAGAGCCCGAGTAACCTGCCCTGGGGTGGAGTCCAAGCCCAAAGTCCCCTGCCCTCCTGCAATGACCCCACCCACTGGGGTGCCCCTGGCTTGGTTGCTGGGTGACAGGGAACTCATCACCGGCCCTGAAGCCCCAGTTGCTAGGATGCTCTCCATTCACTTCCTGTGGTCAGAAACGTGCCCTCCCTGGGCCCCTCGCTCCACTCTGGTTCTGGAGGTAGGGAACCAAATCTGAGACCAGAGTTTGTTGGGTCAGGCCCTCCCTGCTCAGTGTGGTTCCACTTCCACCGTGGAACACTTCCCATGTTCGCATCCTCACCTGGGTGGCCATCTCCACCAGGCCTTGGTGGGTAGGGGGGAAGTTTAGGCCTCCCTCTGTCCTCCTCTCCTGGCCCTCTTGGAGAGGGCAGGCTGAGGTGGGGCCCTGGGGCAAAGTAGGGGGCGTCCTGACGGGAAAGAAGGAAGAGACTTGAACTCATGTAAGGTAACTTCCCTCCCCCTCCCCCACCCCCATCTGGCCTCAGGCACAGCCTGCGGGGGCTCTGGACAGGGAGGGGCTGGAGGGTCAGCTGGCTCCCCATGACTTGTGACCTGGGCAGCAGGCTTTCCCTTGGCACCTGGCTGGTGGAGCAGAGAAGAGAGGGCAGCCTGGGGCCCAGGTGCTCTGGGTTGGACACACAGAGCCCAGGAACGGGGCTTGGTCCCTCACCGGGGAAGCTGGGTGCTCTTCCGCCTCTGGCTCTCTGGCTTCCTGGGTGCCATTGCTGAGTCTCTGAGCTCCACACTGGGCAGGTGGTCCCACTTCCTGGGGTGGCTCAGGGCTGGGCGTGGGGACCTGTGGAGGGCTGAGTGACCCCGACTGGTTGGCAGGCTTGGGAGCGCTGGCCCGGCACCGACCCCTCTCTGAGAGGTCCAGGGGCTTGTCTGGGACATAGTCCTGTGTGGCTGTGCCCTCCTTCCCCTGGGGGCTGCCCAGGCCTCCGGGCTGTGAGTGCCTCTCTCTGGGCAGGGCTGCCCTGGCCACCTCGCCCTCAGGACCCTCGGAGACTGAGTCAGCTGGTGGGGAGGGCGGCGTCCCTCTGGGCCCCCAAGGGCCCCTCAGCTGGGCACTGCCCACCCTTCCCTGTGCCCGCAGCTGCTGGGCCAGGAGCATGTGCAGTGCGCCTTCCAGCCGTGGGTTCTGCACGCCCACCAGGGCACCTGGCAGGCCCAGCAGGCCCGAGGGCTCCTCCCAGGCCTCCGCCTCCCCAGCCTTGAGGCCCTGGGATTGGGGGCCGCTGGGGGCTGTGGCAGGGGCCGAGGGGCTGCCAAGGTGCAGGGTTAGGTGGCGGTTCAGAAGGTAGAGGCGGTCGGCCCGGAGGGAGTGCTTCAGGGACTCGCAGGTCTTGGCAGAGGGCTGAGAGGCCTGCAGGAAGCTGTGGGGAAGGAGAAGCCTGGTGGCTGTGGGGCATGGTCCGCCCCGCTTCACAGGGAGGACTAGGGGTCCTGGGGGTGAGATGGGTGCCCACGTGACACGATGGGCAGTGGGGAGGGGAATGCCGGGCCCCTGGGGATCAGGTGCCTGGTTTCAGAGTTGACCTGGGGCCTGGGGGTCAGAGGAGGGACCTGGCCACTAAGGCCTCACCCCATTCTGGGTGTCAGCTGCCTACCCAGTCCCCTGGAGCACCCTGCCCACAACCCCACCCCACTCTCCTCAGACCGCGATGAAAGGGGGTGCCCAGTCCCTGTCTCCTCTGTCCACGAACCCCCACCCCACCCTGGCCGTTCAGATGTCAATGTGGGAACTATGCTGCAGGCAGGGGAAAGCCAAAGCAGCGGTGACAGAGGCTCCCCCTGTCCGCTGGCCTGTCTGCCACCTGGAAGCTCTGGCCGTGGGGGCCTGGTGGCCCTTGCCGGCAAGGCTGGGGAGTGGGCCAGCAGATGAGGACGCAGCTCCCCTGGGCCCCTGAGCTGTCACATGGCCCTGGGACACAGCAAGTAGAGGTGGAGTCCACCTTTCCAGGGGGCACCAGAGCCCAGTGCCTGCACGTCGGGGCTGCGGCCAGGAGAGGCCCCCGACCACGGGCAGGGAGGGACAAGTGGTGACAGGGCCCACACTGTGCTCAGCGCAGCCATTCCTGGGCCAGTGGGGGAGGCAGGGACTCTTGTCACCCTGCTGACCAGGTGAGCAGAGGGGGCAGGGCTGGCCCAGACCACCCCCTGTGTCTCCCCATACGAAAGAAAGAGGATGGTGTGGGGGCCAGCCCCTGCCATGGGCCTGCATCTTGCCTGCAGGCTCTTGGGGAAAGCTAAGTCTCAGGCAGTGCTGTGACCCAGGAAGGGGGCCCGAAACAACACGTTGAGAGGTCGACAGCTGTCTGTCTGTCCAGGATACGCTCTGGGCAAGGGCTGCCTGGCTTTCCAGGCCAAGGAAGGGGAGGCGGCCTGGGGCAGCACTTAACCAGTCCATCCTCTGCAGTCCAAATGGGCACATGCCCTGGGCTGGCAGAAACCTGTGACTGAAATCTCCTCCCAGGAGGGGCTGAGCACAGCCCTTGAGAGCCCTGACTTGGATGCTGCCCGGGGCCTGCAACCCACCGACCCTGAGGCCCCCGGCTGTGACTGTAACAAGGGGTCCCTCCTCTGTCTGTAACCTCAGGTGGCTTTTAAGAGGCAGGTTGCCCTGTCGTTCCTGTCTTCAGACCCGCCACCCCAGCCTCCAAGGTCCTTGAGCAGCCCCTCACCCATTCAGAGCCTGCAGCGCTCCAGCCTCACTGGCCTCCATACAAATGCTAAGTGCTCCCTTGCACCACAGGACCTTTGCACAACCACACCTTCCACCAGGAATCTCCCACCCAGCTCTCGGCCCACCCTACAGACCCCAGCTCCAGGGTACATTCCCCCTTTCTTCCTCCAACAACTATATTTTGATTTATTACATTTCACCTTATTTTGTTATTTAGTGTCCTGAGTCCTGTGCTGAGCAAGTGCTGGGCAGTCACGGCTGGATGCTGGGACACCTGCGCCCCATTGCCTTCACATTGGCCTGGAGGCCTGGGATTGGGACAGGCAGGGCAGAGGGGAGCGGGCTTGGCGCCCAGGCCCCTGTTCCTCTCGTGCAGCGGCCACGGTGCATAGTAAAAACACTGACAGCAACAAGTGTGGGCAAAGATTTGGGGAGTCGGGGAACCCACACTGCTGGTGGGGATGCAGATGGTGTGGGTGTGGAGCAGTCTTGTGCTTCCTGAAAGGTGAAACATGGTGTCTCCACTCCCGGGGATGGGTGCATGTGAACCCCCTCCACGAACGTTTGTGGCAGCACTTTCTGTAACAGTTGAAAGGGGGAACCAGCCATCAGTGGGTGAGCAGGAGGGAGGTGGTCCGGGCACCTTCACACCTGGCACCACACCGAGCCTGGGAGGCAGGCTCTTTGAAGAAGCTGCTGGAACCAGGGGCTGGCAGCTGGGGCGCACCTGGGCCACTGGCCTCTCCCAGGTGTGGACAGGGAGGCGTGGCTTAGTGTGTGCCGAAAGGTGGAGATGGCGGAGGCTGAGTCACCTCCGCGTGCTGGACCACCCACAGCCACACAGTCCCCAGGCTCGCCAGCTGGTCCCGTGCATCCCGTGAGCATGGGAGAGGCGCAGGTTTGTGTTTAGGGCTGTGGGGAACCAAGACACTCAACCCTAAACAGCAGACTGACTCACCCTGACTGACTCACCCTGTCTTCCTCGAGCACACGAGGGGCCCTTGGTCACACACAGGTCAGTCTGCGGGCTTGCACCTCAGGGCCTGACTGCGAAACCCTCCGAGTACTGGGGCTCCCTCAGGGCCACCAGAGCTTCAAGTGCAAGTGACCCCCCAACCAAGCCCATCTCCTGTCATCACAACTTCATAAAAGGAGGGCTTGAGGCCATGGAAGGGTTGGGGGGCACAGGGGAACCCGCAGTTGGACCCCCACCTGCCGACCCAGGGCTCTGTCCTGCTGGCAGCTCAGGAGGTCCCCTCCAGGACCCCCACGGGGCCTCTGCCGCAGGGAGAGAGGTAGGGTGGTGGGTGGGCTCAGCTCAGGCCTGTTTGCCTCAAGTTTCAACATTTACAGAACATTCGTCCTGGGCTCTTCTGGGGAGGTATTTCCTACAGGAATGTAAACATTCGAGACTTGGAAGGCTCGTGCCGGCACGGCGCTGGTGGGTCTCCTGGGAGCTGGTCTTCATCTCAGGGTGGGAGAGTGGTCCTGGGAGTCCATTCCTGGTCTTCCCAGTGGGTGGGAATTGAGAGTCACCCCTGCTTGGGAGCCTGGTCTCCATGCTCCATCTGGGGCTTGCTGTGTGACCTCAGGTCAGAGGCACGACCTCTCTGGGCCCACCGAACCAATGGGACTGATTCTGTTTTCTCGCCTCATCTTTGGCCCCAGCCCCTCAGCACCGCTCACCTAGTGGGGCTTTAGGGAGCAGCCCTTTCTGTGCCGTGTGCTGGTGGCAAAAGTCTGTCTTACAGACAGGAGACAGGCCATCAGAGGGTTCTGTGGTCTCCGCCTGTTGCTAGCACCATGATTCTAAGGCTCTGTGCAAACCGGCCTTTTGTTCAGGAGTCAGGAGGCTGCCGGGCTGATAAGTCCTGCCCTTATCTGCAAGGTGCTCAGTCCCTATCCTGCAGGCTTGCTCCTGGCTGGACCTATGTCCACATCTCTCTGGGACACCTGACCCCAAGTGTCCTCAGTGAGGCCTGTGGCCCCAGGCCCAGGAAGCCGATGGGGCAGAGCCTCAAGAGGTTACCTGGGCCCCACAGGAGGCGGGTGCCAGCCTTCAGGCCTCCAGCATCTCCACTGGAATGCTCGCTCAGAGCTCCCATCACCTGCCCACCCTGGGGGAGGAATGTAGCCTGGGCTACTGGGAGCCAGGAGCCTGGGAGGGGGGTGGTAAGAGGCTTCTCTCCGTCTTCTGGAATTCCCCAGGCCTGGCACCAGATCCCGGCCTGCTTCTCCCCACCCCCACCACCGAATGAGCCCCTGGCTCACCTCTCCACAGGCTGCTGGGCACTAGGGTGACCAGTGGGAAGGGGTGGCAACCTTCCACGGCTGGTCTTTCCCTTACAATGTCCCCTCCTCAGAGAGGCCTTCCCTGACCACCCAACCTATGGCCCCCTTGGAGAGGCCATTGCCCTTCAAAGCCCTAGACCAGGCCCCACTGGCGTTCTGGGCTGGACCATCCTGGGCGCTGTGGGGTTTCGAGCAGCATCCCTGGTCTCCACCCATTTGTGGCCACAGCAACCTCCCTGCTCCCAGTCAGGACAGCGTACTGTTGTGTATCCTGGGCAGGGTGGGGAAGGAACATCCCCAGATGAGACCCACTGGCCCAGACTTTCCTGGGATGAGATGCTTATTGTCTTCTCCAGGAGAACTGATGATTTCAAACTGTGGTGCTGGAGAAGACCCTTGAGAATCTCCTGAACAGCAAGATCAAACCAGTCAGTCCTAAATGAAATCAACCCCGAATATTCACTGGAAGGACAGATGCTGAAGCTGAAGCTCCAGTACTTTGGCCACCTGATGCAATGATGTGAAGAGATGACTCACTGGAAAAGACCCTCATGCTGGGAAAGATTGAAGGCAGGAGGAGAAGGGGATGACAGAGAATGAGATGGTTGGATGGCATCACTGACTCAATGGAAGGATTTGAAATGGCTCTACTGGAATTCCATCACCTCCACTAGCTTTGTTCATAGTGATGCTTTCTAAGGCTCACTTGACTTCACATTTCAGGATGTCTGGCTCTAGGTGAGTGATCACACCATCGTGAATATCTGGGTCGTGAAGATCTTTTTTGTACAGTTCTTCTGTGTATTCTTGCCACCTCTTCTTAATGTCTTCTGCTTCTGTTAGTTACCTACCATTTCTTTCCTTTATCGAGCCCTGGCTGCTGCTTATTCCTGCCCACTCCTGCGGGGGCACCCACAGCAGCGCCCACAGCCCCTGAGCTGGCTGCTGACCGTCCCCACCTGATCGGTAGGAGGTCAGGGCCCCACACGAGCTACCCACACCCCCTTGATGCCTTGGCCTTGCCCTTACCTCCCCACACTGGTCTCCTCGCTGCCACAGGAGCGCAGGGACCCAGTCCTCTGTGGTGTCCGTTTGTGGACAGTACGGGTGCTGTAGGCCGAGGAATGACCAAGACCAGCCTGCCGCTGCCCCACCACCACCCCAGTTATGGGCCCTCGTGCTGGCCTGCGCCCTCTGGGAGGAAATGGCGTTTTTCCCAGGGCCCAAAGACACGAACCCCCCCCCCCCCAAGTGGGGAGTGGCCACTTCCCAGCCCCACAGCCCGTGGCTCCATGTGAACCCGCAGTTTGAAACGAGAAATGCGGAACCTGTCCGAGGAGTGTGGCTTGGAGCCCGTGACCGTGTCCATGGCCTATGTGTACTTCGAGAAGCTGGTGTTGCAGGGTAAGCTCAACAAGCAGAACCGCAAGCTCTGCGCCGGCGCCTGCGTGCTGCTGGCCGCCAAGATCAGTAGCGACCTGCGCAAGAGCGACGTGAAGCAGCTCATCGACGTGAGTACGGGCTCGCCCCCGCCCCTAACCCGCCGGGTTTCAGAGGAGGGCTCCGCTCCGGACCCTGAGGAGGGGCCCGGCTCAACCCCTGTTTCTTCTTGGACGCAGAAGTTAGAAGAAAGGTTTCGGTTCAACCGACGGGATCTCATCGGCTTTGAGTTCACAGTGCTCGTGGCCTTGGAGCTCGCTCTCTACCTTCCTGAGAACCAGGTGTTACCTCATTACAGACGCCTCACGCAGCAGTTCTAGCCGGCCAGCCTCCACACCCTGGCTTCCATGCCTAAGCACACCACACCGCCACGGTACTTCTGAGAGCCCTTCTGCGTTCCGCTGAACAGACCTGGGGCTCTGTCAGTGCTTCTTATTTTCCTGTGCCCACGACTGCTCTGGCACCAGGACTTTGGTCTACGGCGTCCAGTGGTGAATCCACCCAGTTTCTCTTTGCGTCCCCAGCCTTCTGCTGCTGTCAGAGCCACCACGCTGGTGTCTCGTGGAGGCCTGGGTTTCCAGACCCTACTGCCGACGCTGGATTGCTAGACTTAACCCATTGGAGCATTAATCTCGGCTATTTGGGGTTTTCTGAGGTGGAGACCGCACTGTGGAACCCCCCAACCCCTTCAGCCCAGCCCCTAGGAGTGTCTGCCCACCTCCCCGTATCCACAAGCAGAGCTCGGCGTCAGCCTAAGCTAACGAGGGCAGACTGCTGGTTAGTTGTGATCTCCTTTTTTACTCTCAGACCTCTGTTCTTCCAAGGATCACATCACTGTGAAGTCCTGAGGGCCCGGGTGGCACATACCCCAGCTGGCCTCTCCATGGAACCAGCCTGCACCACGCAGGGATCTGTCTCACCAGAAAACCCCACTTGCCCATGACACCCAGGACCTTCAGAATGACTGGATTGCTGGTTCTTGATCTTCCTAAGCAATATTGTGGGGGGAAATGTATTTATTATCATTTAGGATTTGGTTCTGTGGGTCTTTTTCTAAGGGAACAAAAACTGGTTAAACAAGGTCTGCTGAGGATGTGACCTGAACCACGCTTGATCCTCCAGTGGGGAGGAAGACAGACCACTTGAACTGTCCTGCTCAAAAAGCTCTGCCTTCTTCCTCCCAGGCAGGAAGTGAAAGCCACCTTGGCCAGAGCAGTGGTCACACCAGACCCCAAGGGCAGGCCTGTGTCCCGCTCCTCCGCCTCACCAGGCTACATGTTACCCAGTTCTCCCACTTGCTGTCCCACCATAAACACTGAAGACCTAGGACTGGAGCTTCTCCCTCACCAGCCAGCTGCTCTTAGAAAGGACCGTGTCGGCTGGGCCGTCAAGCTGCTTCCCACTGTTGTCCCAAGAACCTCACTGGAGGGGTGCCGGGGCAGCCCCACACTGCATCCTGCCCATGTGGACTGGTCTTTCTGCAGAAGAGATGCCAGCCCTTATCAGCGCGTTCCACCACCAGTAGCTCAGTGAGATCCCAGCCCAGGAGGGCACAGGGACCCCCACGGGGGCGCAGGACAGCTGCCCTACCCCACTCGCTGCTCTTCTTCCTTGGTCACTCGCTTAGGTTCAGGGGGACTGCAGGATGGAGTTCGAAGCTCAACTCTGTACCCAACCTTATTTATCGAGTGCCTCTTTCCTGTTCTCCCCCCAAGAACACCCCCAAACTGATGTGCACCAAGGGGGCTTGAAGGATGAAGCTGCTAGGTCCCAGGCAATCCTGGAAGGTGTCAAGTATCTCAAGGACACTCCTATTAACAGGCACCTAAAGGGACCAACTTCCAAAATGTACCTGCTGGTTTACAGTTAGCTTTGAGGAACACATCTTGAGAATTTCCCTACAGATGTTACAATGGCAGTGTTTATATAGTGAGAACTAGTCATTCACCAGGCCCTGTAACCTTCCCTTTAGTGTGTTGGGTCCTTGTTAATGTCAAGAGCTGCCACTATGTGGTACTCAAGTGAAGCCAGTATTTAAGGCATTAAACTTCAGCCTGAACTGTCACCCCAGACACCTGTGTCCAAGGGCCTGGGGCTACTCCCTCAGCGCCTGGAAGGCACCATAGACTTAAAATGTGCGCTAAGTGGCTGTCTGACCTCACTGTCAAGTGTCAAGGATCTGTTTGCAAAAAGTAATGTATTTGTGCTTTAAGTAAAAATTTGGTTTTGCAATATGTGTCATAGGCTGTCTTTCAGCTATCACCCCCAACACTCCAGAGCCCAGAAGAGCCTGCCACCACCCCCCACCCCACCAAAAAAAAAAAAAACACAGAATGAAGCAGTTAAGTTTTCAGTATTTATTTATAACAAATATTCCATGTCCGGGATCCTCTTAAGTCAGAAGTTCCTGGAACAAAAAAGGACAACATTAAAACCTGGTTTCTGAAGCATCCTGGGCCCCAGTGCCCAAACTCCAGTCCTCTTACTTTGAGACGATACCATCAGCCTTGGCCAGCCGGAGAATGGAGTCATCTGACTCACCCTAGGGGAAAAAGCAGGTTGGGACCAGCTGCCCAGCGGTTGGACCAGGTGGAGACTAGCTAGCAACAGGCAGACTGCCGACTCTGCAGTGGGGGACAGGGTCTCAAGGAGGTCCCTGTGACAACTGGAAAGCCCCGAGGTTTTCCAAGGTGGGGTGGCCCTTGTTTTGGATCCTGAGCGTCCTATTTCCACCCCCAGGAAGAGGCTGGCAACCAGTACAATCTTATCCAACAGGCTCCAGTCCATTTCGCCACCAAACCCGCTCAGGCTTGGGGACAGCGAGGGGGACGGTATTCCGGTTCAAAAGCCCACAAGGTAAGCGAGGGGCCCCGAGACACAAACCATCCTGCGAATGGCCCCGCAGATAGCGTAGGTTTTAAACTGGCCGTTGAACCTGCCTGTCACCTTGTCAACCTAAAAATTTAAAAAAGGAGTCATAATGAGATGCCCAAGCATCTTCGAGTCGAAACCTGAGGTTTGGAAATCAACGTGCAAGTCCGCCCGACTTCGCCCCCTCACCCAGCGGGTAGGCTCTGCGGCCGCCCAGCTCACCTCGGCCACGTTCATCTGGATGGACGCATGGTCCTTGGCGCCGATGATACGGTTGCTGGCGGAGCTGCGGGGGGAGCGCAGTGAGCTGGGAAATGTAGGTTGGGGGTGGGGGTGTTTAGGCGCAGGAGAGGGGGAAGCTCACCATTTCCGCGGCACATACAGGTCCACGAACTCACCAGCGTCGTTCTGCATGTTGAGCGAGCGTCTGCGGGACCCCAAGGCGACTTCGTGAGGGCGGACCATGTCCGCGCGCTCCTCCCAGTCCAGCCCCGACCACCGCGCGCCTGGGTATGTTCCCGTCCCGATGCCGGCCCCAGCGCCGTCCCCCCACCCACCGACCGCGGACCCTAAAGCCGTTCTCCTGCACTGATCCCAGCCCCGTGCCATTCTCCCTCCCGACCTCGGGCCCCGCGCCGTACCCCCTGCCCGGACGCCGGCCGCGCAGCCCACCTGATGGTACCACAACGAGCGCGAGCCCAGAAAGGAAGCGCTTCTTCCCCCGGCAGCGCTATTGGCGGGCGAGGCGGGGCCTCGGCGAGTACTTCCGGGTTCCGCCCTCTGCCGCGAGTTTGCGCGCGGGGGCGTCGCTGTGATGCATTTCCGCTTCCGGTAGCCTGAAACTTCCGGGCGTCCCACGGATCTGGGCGGGCGGCTGTTGCGAACTTGCGAGACCGCAGGTGGGCGCGTCTTCGGAGGGGTGGTTTTCGCCCGGGTGGACGCTTCCCGCCGCCGGGATCGGCTAGTGCCAAGGGCCGCCCAGGCTGGACCCGACCCAGGTGGGAGGGCGGGAGCGCTGGCACGAGCCGGGTTGTCAGCCCGTGGGAACTGCAGACCGCTCCGGGGGTCTTAGCCCAGAGCCAAGCACCGTGAAGATGGACACAGAACGGGCGCCGCTGGTTATAAGAGCAAGAGCGAGCCCTGGGGTCCTGAGGGAGGAGTGGCAGGGCTGGGGGGTGACGGGCTACTCCCGAAAGTGGAACTTAACTGCCCCAGAAACCGGGGTCTGAACTAGAAAGGAGCTCGGCCACGCCTCGTGGCTGAGCCAGGTGAAACCCGCACGGCGGGTGCTCAGCACTATCGGCCCTGCTCAAGACCCTTCCGCCACATCAGTCCCACTCCATCCTCCCCAGAGCAGTCTATGCCAGGCCCGTCCCTGGTGCGAGGGTCTGTTAATGAAGAAAATAGAAAAACTCCAGGCTGCAGAGATAATTCCAGAGGCCCCCGTCCCGCAATCCTGTGATTGTGCCCCGCCGTCTCAGCTGAAACACCGCCTTGGGACTTACCTTTCAGATGAGAGAGAGGGCCCCTTGGGGGTCGACTCCAGAGCTTGTACACCCCGCCGCCCCTGCTGCCCAGGGCCGAGCCCAGCAGTGGAGCCTCCGAAATCCCGATACCTCTTACTCGGCAAACCCTCCCGGTCCTCCAAGATTGGGTTCCACCTCACTTCCCCAACTCAAGTCTCTGTGAGGTCGCACAGGTGAGGGCTCTTCCAGGGCTGCGTCTGCTCACTTTGTGGCAACTGCGAATGATCCTGGTCGGCCTGTCCTTACGGTGCCCCATTTAAGTCACAGCTAACTTCTGTACAGGTCCGGGAGGATTTAATGTCTGGGCCTGGTCACGCCTGAGGCTACTCATACCTGGAAACCAGTCTTCGAGTGGGCATTGTGTTTGCTGTTGCTTCCACTGGGCTCTGGCAGCTGAGTCAGTGGCTTCGGGTCACTGAGGCCAGTGCCCTGTAGGAAGATCATCATTCCCTGTTGGTGCCAGCTGGAGAGATGTGTGCCTTTACCGGACCTCCAGCACTTGCAGGGACATCACGTGTTTATGTTTGTGGTTGTATTATGGACCAGGGTTCTTGTCCTCCCTGCATGCATGGGTACTAAATTGCTTTGGACTCTGCGACCACATGACTGTAGCCTTCCAGGCTCCTCTATCCATGGAATTCTCCAGGCAAGAATACTGGAGTGGGCTGCCATGCCCTCCAGGGAATCTTCCCAACTCAGGGGTCGAACCTGGATCCCCTGCACTGGCAGGTGGATTCTTTACCATTAGCACCACCTGGGAAGCCTTTCTTGTCTTCCCTAGTCAATAGAAATTGATAGATGAGATAAGAAATTCAGGCAAGGCTTATCACGTTTCCTGCTGCAATAGGAAGAAGTGAAAACAACTAATAGGTTCCCTTGTTTGCTCCATTATATGGCGTGAAGTAGGACTGGGTCCAGGGATTGGGCTGGAGGGGAGCTTAGGTGGTTTGCCCATCTCTTTGGTAGTGTTGAGTGCAAGGGGCATGCGCTGGTACCATGCTTTTGCTCCCAGCTCTTTAGAAGGGGCAGTTGGATTTTTAATCTGTGTCTTGTCCATAGTTTGCTTCACTTGCACATGTAACAAAATCCACTCACACCCATTGGAATGACTACAGTGAATTTGAAAAAATAAGTGTTGAGGCTGTAGAGAAATTGAAATCCTGTGCATTGTTGGTAGAAGGTAAAATGGTACAGCTTCTGTGGAAAACAGTACAATGGTTCTTCAAAAACTTAAAAATAGAACTACCATATGATCCAACAATTCCACCTCTGGGTTACTTACTCAAAAGAAAGTGGTGTCTTGAAGAGATCTGTACAGCCACATTCACAGCAGCTTTATTCACAATAGTCTATGATGGAAGCAACCCACGTGTCTGGGTGGGTGAAGGGATAGCAGGATATTGTCTATGCACACAGTGGAATGTTGTTCATCTTTAGAAAGGAGGGAAATTGTGACAAGCATATGGATGAAACTTGAGAAATTGTGCTAATAAGTAAAATAAGCCAGTCACAAACAAGTACAGTGTAATTCCAGTTACACAAGATGTCTAGAGGAGTCGAATAACAGCAGCTGGGGCTGGGGTGGGGGTTACTGTCTAATGGGCCTAGAGCTCCATTCTACAAGGTGAGAAAGTTGTAGAGATGGATGGTGGTGATGGCTGCACAGCATTATGAATGTATTTAATACCACTGAACAGCACACTTTATGGTCAAGGTGGTAAGCTTTATTTATATGTATATTATCACAATAAAAAACATTTTAAATACTATAGGACACGCATGGACACGCAGAAGACAACACATTCTCTCCCCAGTGGGGCCAGAGTTCCTCAGGCCAAGTTCTTCAAAAGGAAGCTCTGTGACCCCACCCCCTGGCAGTGAAATCTGTATGAATGAGCCCCTCTAAGTAACTGCTTTGTCTGTTTAAAAAAATAAGAAAGCCTGCTGTCCCAGGTCCCAGAGACAGAGGAGCGAGTGGTCCCTGAAGGGAGCCAGCTGGGCCTTCCATCAGCAGTGCCCTGTCATCTGAAGTTGGGCGTGGGGTGGGGGACAGCTGCTCAGGCTGGAGGCTGTGGGAGGTCGGAACTGAGGAGAGGTGTCCCTGCCTGTACTCTGCCCAACAGCCACTATGGGGCCCCAAAGAGCTGCGCCTAGCCCTGCAGGCAACCCTGGGCTGGGCTCAAGGACAGAGGCTCATCAGTTGCTTTCCTGCTGGCTGTAGGGGGCTGGCCACCTCCCTCAGGCCTCTGGCCCCCAGCCAAGGGTGACTTGTTTACTGAGCTTCCTATGGGGTCTCCAGGTTGGGGAAGGGCCAGAGGCTGGGCGGGATGAAGGGGTTGGGGGCGGGAAGACCTGGCACTTGAAGATACTGTCCTCCTGGGGCAGCCCCCAGGGGTTCAGAGCAGCAGCTGTTGAGCAGGGTGGTCCCCATCAGGAACCTTGAGCACCTCCAGGCCTGCAGAACTTACACCTCTTGCTGCCTCCTGCACCCCCAAGATCACCCCACCTTGCCTCTTAGCTGTGTGGCCAGTCACTTAGCTGTCTCTCCTCCCAGCTGTAAAGTGGGGACAGTGGTAAGAGCACCACCCTGAAGGGTTAACACATCTGGGGAGCTCAGAGTGGATGCAGCAGTCAGGGTCCTCAGCACCCCAGTGTCACCACCAGCATCACTGTCACCCGCATCACCACTGCCACCATCATTATTTGCAGGGTTCGGAGAAGGCAATGGCACCCCACTCCAGTACTCTTGCCTGGAAAATCCCATGGATGGAGGAGCCTGGTAGGCTGCAGTCCATGGGGTCGCTAAGAATCGGACACGACTGAGCGACTTCCCGTTCACTTTTCACTTTCATGCATTGGAGAAGGAAATGGCAACCCACTCCAGTGTTCTTGCCTGGAGAATCCCAGGGGGAGCCTGGTGGGTTTCTGTCTATGGGGTCGCACAGAGTCGGACACCACTGAAGCGACTTAGCAGCAGTAGCAGCAGTAGCCGTGACCCCAGGTCTACATGGCTGTAGAGCGGATTCCTGGGTTGACTTGAAGCAGCACTTGATGCCCACCAGCATCTCATACAGGACCCCATTCAGGCTGCCCAGGAGGGTGCCGGTGGCCAGAGGTGTTGGCCGGTGTCCGTGTCCAGCATCCACTGCCCATTCACCTGCACTGTGCTGGGGGCTAGCCCATGGCAGGTAAGCAGGGCTCAGATGCATGGGACACAGCCTTCCTGGGCAGGGGGCTGAGGGGCACCTCCTGGCTCCTCCCAGAGCAGCTGTGTCTGGGCTGGGTGGGGCCTGGGCAGCCTGACACGCATTGTGTGTGGAGGGGAACCAGCCCCGAAACCAGGAAACCCTCCTTCCGGGCCTGGGCGGGGGCCCAGGGTGAGCCACAGGTCAGGGCCGAGGGACAGGATTCTCCCCATGCAAACCTAGCCAGGAGCTGCAGCTACCACCCCACCCTGCCTGCCCTGGTTCCCTGGGAGAAGGTCCAGCTCTGGACACAGACCTGCCTCAGCGGGACTCCAGCAGGCCCTGGTGCCACCTCCCCCAGCCACAGCTCCAAACCGTCCTCCGGTCTCAAGGAGACGGTTCCATCTGACTCTAAGTCTCCCTAGTCTCTCTGAGTTTAAGGGAGGTCCCAGCAGGTGTGCAGCCCCGGCATGTAGGTCTGACCTCAGTGACCTGGGGTGTGGGGCCTTGGGGACCGGTGCTCACAGGCCGTCAGGGCCAGGAGCCTGAGAGCATCCAGCCGGTCACCCTTTCTGCTCTATTTTATTTGTTGTTCAGTCGCTTAGTCCTGTCTGACTGCGAGTCCATGAACTGTAGCATGCCGGGCTTCCCTGTCTTTTACTATCTTCCAGTGTGTGTGAGCCGCTTCGAGTGTCTGACTCTTTGCAACCCCTGGAACTGTAGCCCACCAGGCTCCTCTGTTCATGGAATTCTCCAGGCAAGAATACTTTAGTGAGTTGCCATTTCTTTCTCCAGGGAATCTTCCCAACCCAGGGATCAAACCTGTGTCTCCTGCATTGCAGATGGATTCTTCATCCTCTGAGCCACCAGGGAAGCCCAGAGTTTGCTCAAACTATTCTACTGTATTAGACTTTTTCATTGAGATATAACCCACACGTGGTGATTAGGAACCCAGACCCCAAGTGCCCCCCCACCCCCCTGGTTTTTACATCTGCGTTCACCCACACAGGCAGAGCGTGCTGCAGACTGTGCTGGCATTGGGGCAGCATCTGAATGGGCCTCTCCCCTCCCGACCTGGCTCCCAGGAGGCCTTCACGGACCTCTTTCCCAGTTACAAGTACAGACATTCTGGAGGTGGGGTGGGGGCCTAAGCTGGGCACCTGGACCCCCACTGACACCCAACAGAGGGCACTATGAGGTCAGAGACACCCAGGACTGTCTAATCTTTCTGGCCCCACCCCTCCCTCCAGCCAGGCCACAAGGGCTGAGCCAAGGGACAGGAATGGAGGCACTTCCACCCCAGGCACGCACGCGGCAGCCAACTGGCTCATCCCAGTGGACACGCCACAGGCTCACCACACTGGCCACAGGCCAAGACATTCCAGCCAAACTGGGTGGAGTTTCAGGTTCAAAGCAAGAAGGCTGCATGGCCCACCTTTCTCCTGGGCCAGGCCCACCAGGGAGACACCAGGTTCTATCCCCAAGCTGACCTCTGACCCCACCCAGGTGGCCCCATGGCCACCCTGAGAGGACGTCCAATTATGAGCCCACTGTACAGAGCAGGAAACTGAGGCCAAGGGAGAGGAAGTGGCTCCCCCAGAATTAACAGAGCCAGGGCACAGGGCAGGGCTTGACCAGCCTGGAGCTCTGGGGGTGGGGGGATGGGACGTAGTGCAGCCAGAATGGGGCCTTGGACAGGAAGAGAGGAACCCCCCAACACTGTCCCACGCCCAGGCTCAAAGCTGAGCCCTAAGGAGGGTTAACTCTGAAGCAGGGGTGTGAGGGTCCCTCATCTGCCCATTGGGGACACCCAGCTGGGAACCTGGAATGGACTAGAGAGGAAGGCCCTCCCTTGGACCCCTGGTGGTAATAATCTTCCCGCAGGGCCCAGCCTCTGAGCACCAGGCAGTGAGTGTGTCAGCAGCTGCTGGAATGTGCCCAGAGGCAGAGGTTTGCTGGGCCTGGAGAGCGCAGGTGGAGGGTGAGGGGACCCAAATTCCTGCCCCGGTGAGGAGCCTAGCCCAGACTTGTCTCTCTCTGCCCGTCCCCAGCTCTCCTCTCCCTGCCCAGCTCTGCAAGTCCTCTGAGGCCCCAGGACGCCCAGCAGGGCCCAGCCAGGAGGTGCCTCTGCCCCCACCCACTATGACTTCATGCAGGTGACTGAGGGCAGGTGGCTGTCCTGTGGCCCCAGGCAAGTCCTGGGCCCTGCAGCGTTCAGGACAGGTTTGCGCAGTCCCCAGGGAGCTCCCGTCCCTGTTGTTGTTGTTCAGTCACTAAGTCGTGTATGACCTTTGCCACCCCAGGGACTGCAGCACTCCAGCTTCCCTGTCCTTCACTATCTCCCAGAGCTTGCTCAAACATGTCCATTGAGTCAGTGATGCCATCCAACCATCTCATTCTCTGTCATCCCCTTCTCCTCCTGCCTTCAATCTTTCCCAGCATGAGGGTCTTTTCCAGTGAGTCATCTCTTCACATCATTGCATCAGGTGGCCAAAGTACTGGAGCTTCAGCTTCAGCATCTGTCCTTCCAGTGAATATTCGGGGTTGATTTCATTTAGGACTGACTGGTTTGATCTTGCTGTTCAGGAGATTCTCAAGGGTCTTCTCCAGCACCACAGTTTGAAATCATCAGTTCTCCTGGAGAAGACAATAAGCATCTCATCCCAGGAAAGTCTGGGCCAGTGGGTCTCATCTGGGGATGTTCCTTCCCCACCCTGCCCAGGATACACAACAGTACGCTGTCCTGACTGGGAGCAGGGAGGTTGCTGTGGCCACAAATGGGTGGAGACCAGGGATGCTGCTCGAAACCCCACAGCGCCCAGGATGGTCCAGCCCAGAACGCCAGTGGGGCCTGGTCTAGGGCTTTGAAGGGCAATGGCCTCTCCAAGGGGGCCATAGGTTGGGTGGTCAGGGAAGGCCTCTCTGAGGAGGGGACATTGTAAGGGAAAGACCAGCCGTGGAAGGTTGCCACCCCTTCCCACTGGTCACCCTAGTGCCCAGCAGCCTGTGGAGAGGTGAGCCAGGGGCTCATTCGGTGGTGGGGGTGGGGAGAAGCAGGCCGGGATCTGGTGCCAGGCCTGGGGAATTCCAGAAGACGGAGAGAAGCCTCTTACCACCCCCCTCCCAGGCTCCTGGCTCCCAGTAGCCCAGGCTACATTCCTCCCCCAGGGTGGGCAGGTGATGGGAGCTCTGAGCGAGCATTCCAGTGGAGATGCTGGAGGCCTGAAGGCTGGCACCCGCCTCCTGTGGGGCCCAGGTAACCTCTTGAGGCTCTGCCCCATCGGCTTCCTGGGCCTGGGGCCACAGGCCTCACTGAGGACACTTGGGGTCAGGTGTCCCAGAGAGATGTGGACATAGGTCCAGCCAGGAGCAAGCCTGCAGGATAGGGACTGAGCACCTTGCAGATAAGGGCAGGACTTATCAGCCCGGCAGCCTCCTGACTCCTGAACAAAAGGCCGGTTTGCACAGAGCCTTAGAATCATGGTGCTAGCAACAGGCGGAGACCACAGAACCCTCTGATGGCCTGTCTCCTGTCTGTAAGACAGACTTTTGCCACCAGCACACGGCACAGAAAGGGCTGCTCCCTAAAGCCCCACTAGGTGAGCGGTGCTGAGGGGCTGGGGCCAAAGATGAGGCGAGAAAACAGAATCAGTCCCATTGGTTCGGTGGGCCCAGAGAGGTCGTGCCTCTGACCTGAGGTCACACAGCAAGCCCCAGATGGAGCATGGAGACCAGGCTCCCAAGCAGGGGTGACTCTCAATTCCCACCCACTGGGAAGACCAGGAATGGACTCCCAGGACCACTCTCCCACCCTGAGATGAAGACCAGCTCCCAGGAGACCCACCAGCGCCGTGCCGGCACGAGCCTTCCAAGTCTCGAATGTTTACATTCCTGTAGGAAATACCTCCCCAGAAGAGCCCAGGACGAATGTTCTGTAAATGTTGAAACTTGAGGCAAACAGGCCTGAGCTGAGCCCACCCACCACCCTACCTCTCTCCCTGCGGCAGAGGCCCCGTGGGGGTCCTGGAGGGGACCTCCTGAGCTGCCAGCAGGACAGAGCCCTGGGTCGGCAGGTGGGGGTCCAACTGCGGGTTCCCCTGTGCCCCCCAACCCTTCCATGGCCTCAAGCCCTCCTTTTATGAAGTTGTGATGACAGGAGATGGGCTTGGTTGGGGGGTCACTTGCACTTGAAGCTCTGGTGGCCCTGAGGGAGCCCCAGTACTCGGAGGGTTTCGCAGTCAGGCCCTGAGGTGCAAGCCCGCAGACTGACCTGTGTGTGACCAAGGGCCCCTCGTGTGCTCGAGGAAGACAGGGTGAGTCAGTCAGGGTGAGTCAGTCTGCTGTTTAGGGTTGAGTGTCTTGGTTCCCCACAGCCCTAAACACAAACCTGCGCCTCTCCCATGCTCACGGGATGCACGGGACCAGCTGGCGAGCCTGGGGACTGTGTGGCTGTGGGTGGTCCAGCACGCGGAGGTGACTCAGCCTCCGCCATCTCCACCTTTCGGCACACACTAAGCCACGCCTCCCTGTCCACACCTGGGAGAGGCCAGTGGCCCAGGTGCGCCCCAGCTGCCAGCCCCTGGTTCCAGCAGCTTCTTCAAAGAGCCTGCCTCCCAGGCTCGGTGTGGTGCCAGGTGTGAAGGTGCCCGGACCACCTCCCTCCTGCTCACCCACTGATGGCTGGTTCCCCCTTTCAACTGTTACAGAAAGTGCTGCCACAAACGTTCGTGGAGGGGGTTCACATGCACCCATCCCCGGGAGTGGAGACACCATGTTTCACCTTTCAGGAAGCACAAGACTGCTCCACACCCACACCATCTGCATCCCCACCAGCAGTGTGGGTTCCCCGACTCCCCAAATCTTTGCCCACACTTGTTGCTGTCAGTGTTTTTACTATGCACCGTGGCCGCTGCACGAGAGGAACAGGGGCCTGGGCGCCAAGCCCTCTCCCCTCTGCCCTGCCTGTCCCAATCCCAGGCCTCCAGGCCAATGTGAAGGCAATGGGGCGCAGGTGTCCCAGCATCCAGCCGTGACTGCCCAGCACTTGCTCAGCACAGGACTCAGGACACTAAATAACAAAATAAGGTGAAATGTAATAAATCAAAATATAGTTGTTGGAGGAAGAAAGGGGGAATGTACCCTGGAGCTGGGGTCTGTAGGGTGGGCCGAGAGCTGGGTGGGAGATTCCTGGTGGAAGGTGTGGTTGTGCAAAGGTCCTGTGGTGCAAGGGAGCACTTAGCATTTGTATGGAGGCCAGTGAGGCTGGAGCGCTGCAGGCTCTGAATGGGTGAGGGGCTGCTCAAGGACCTTGGAGGCTGGGGTGGCGGGTCTGAAGACAGGAACGACAGGGCAACCTGCCTCTTAAAAGCCACCTGAGGTTACAGACAGAGGAGGGACCCCTTGTTACAGTCACAGCCGGGGGCCTCAGGGTCGGTGGGTTGCAGGCCCCGGGCAGCATCCAAGTCAGGGCTCTCAAGGGCTGTGCTCAGCCCCTCCTGGGAGGAGATTTCAGTTACAGGTTTCTGCCAGCCCAGGGCATGTGCCCATTTGGACTGCAGAGGATGGACTGGTTAAGTGCTGCCCCAGGCCGCCTCCCCTTCCTTGGCCTGGAAAGCCAGGCAGCCCTTGCCCAGAGCGTATCCTGGACAGACAGACAGCTGTCGACCTCTCAACGTGTTGTTTCGGGCCCCCTTCCTGGGTCACAGCACTGCCTGAGACTTAGCTTTCCCCAAGAGCCTGCAGGCAAGATGCAGGCCCATGGCAGGGGCTGGCCCCCACACCATCCTCTTTCTTTCGTATGGGGAGACACAGGGGGTGGTCTGGGCCAGCCCTGCCCCCTCTGCTCACCTGGTCAGCAGGGTGACAAGAGTCCCTGCCTCCCCCACTGGCCCAGGAATGGCTGCGCTGAGCACAGTGTGGGCCCTGTCACCACTTGTCCCTCCCTGCCCGTGGTCGGGGGCCTCTCCTGGCCGCAGCCCCGACGTGCAGGCACTGGGCTCTGGTGCCCCCTGGAAAGGTGGACTCCACCTCTACTTGCTGTGTCCCAGGGCCATGTGACAGCTCAGGGGCCCAGGGGAGCTGCGTCCTCATCTGCTGGCCCACTCCCCAGCCTTGCCGGCAAGGGCCACCAGGCCCCCACGGCCAGAGCTTCCAGGTGGCAGACAGGCCAGCGGACAGGGGGAGCCTCTGTCACCGCTGCTGCTGCCAATCTTTGGGGGAGGAGCTAGGGCTGCCCAGAGTAGTGGAGCTCAGCAGATGGAGGGCAGCAGGTGGGAGGAAGAGGGATACCAAGAGACACAGAGAAAAGAAACAGACAGAGGCAGGGAGACAGAGGCAGAGAGAGAGGGTAGCCAGAGTGAGAAACCCAGAGAAGGAGAGAGTTGGGAGAGAGAGAGATGGGGGTGATGGAGGGAGGGATGAATGGGCTGGGAGGGAGGCGGGGAAGCTGGGCAGGGGGGCGTTGAATCCCAGCAGGTGTCCAGATGTGGTATGGGGACCCCGGTGCCACTCTGGGGAGGACACTGATGCCAGGCTGGGCCTGCCCGGGGAAGGAGGCAACTTGCTGAGGGCCAGTGACTTAGCCAGTCAAGGCCAGAGCCAGGCTGCAGGCCCCAGACCCTCACAGGCTGTACCTGGTATGGTTTGGGTGGTACTGTGGGGGTGGGGCGGCTGGCCTTGAATCTTGTAGCTCTTGCCAGGATGGCAGACCCCCAGGATTTGTCACAGGGCCCCCAACCAGACGTCCCAAAGTTGGCAAGGGGGTCGGGCTTATCTGGCTGCTTTTAGGGGGCTGTGGGCCAGAAGACTAGCGCCATTCAAACCACTCCCCTTGGCCCGGCCTGGCCCAGCCTGGGGCTCAGCCCCACATCCCTGCCCTTCCCATGGGATCAGATTCCTCCTGGGCAGCAAGGCCTTCTGGCCATATAAGGCCGCCTGTGGGCACCTCCTGGAGGAGCTGCAGAGCCCTCACCCCGCGGGAACCGGAGCTTGGCCAGGCCCCCAGGGACCTGGGGGGAAGGGCCTGCTGCAGGTCAGTCCTGAGAGGGAGGGGGGACAACCCGGGTCCCTAGGTGCCACCCCCTCCTTCTGTGCTGGGGACCCCCTGCCCCTCATCTGCTCCCCCGAGGGCTGCCCAGTCCACAGTACAGAGCAGGGAGGTGGTGAGCATGGGCGTGGGGGAGTCCGAGGAGCCAAAGGTCAAATGGGGTAAACAGTAACATTGCAGACAGGTTGGCCCCACAGGTGTCCACGTGGATGCTGCCGTCCTGTGTGGGGGATACAGGGATTGACGTGAGCCTTCCGGGGTCAGCCCCTGCTCCCCACAGATCTGGGAGCAGGAGTCCTGGACCCCCAACTTTACACCCCAGGAAGGTGCTGGGAGGTGCCCCATTGAGGGAGATACCTGGGCCTGGGGTCCGAAGAGCAACCTCACTTCTGAACCAGCCCCTCCCTTTGCCCTCTGGATATGATTGGCTCTCCATGGAGGTCCAGACCCCCTCCTCAGGGGTTCCTAGGGCCCCCCTAACTCAGCCCACTGCTCCCCTAGGGCTGAGGTGGGAGATTTGTGGCTGAGGGTTGCTCCTCAAGCCCAGGGCTGGGTCAGGGGGGCATCTGGTGAGCCATGGTGGGAGAGATATGATGCAAGGATGCCAACACGGGGGCTATCTCAGACAGCAGCTCCTCCCTCTCAGCAGGCCCTGCCTCTCCTTCCAGCTCCCAGACCCCGGGCTGGGAAGGGGTCTCTGGAGCACAGCAGTGGGCTTCTTCTGGGGAACCAGCCCTACGACTGTGATAAGGTAAACCTGTGATGGCCAGGTTTACAGAAGGACCTGTGACAGGGTAAACCCAAGAAGCTGCACTTCATGTGGTGGGTACTCCCTGGGCACCTCCTCTTCACCAGGCCTGGGGGCATGGCAAGAAGGACAGGCAAGACACGGGTGTGATTAAACTGAATCTGAGAAAGCAGGGCAGGTGCATACCTGTCTGACCCACTAGGGGCCCAGGAGAGCAGACAACGGGATGGGGCTCTGCTGTGTCCTGGGTGGAGGGAATAAGGCCAAAGTTCATTAGACAGAGGGGAGGGAAGGCTGGAGGCTCAGCCTGACTGCCCAG
Source organism: Cephalophus harveyi (assembly GCA_006410635.1). Taxonomy (NCBI): domain Eukaryota; kingdom Metazoa; phylum Chordata; class Mammalia; order Artiodactyla; family Bovidae; genus Cephalophus; species Cephalophus harveyi. The sequence continues at coordinate 844,716 of SJYT01082573.1, forward strand.
ACAGGCAGCGCATAGCTGGGAGGCTCCTTGGGGCCTGGGGGCTGCAGTGAGGGGTCTGGCTTTTATCCTAAGATAAGCAAAAGCCAGTTTGGCTTGGGAGGAGGGAGACAGGATGCGGCCCGGGTGCCAGCCAGGGGCCCAGCCCAGGAGGCAGCCGGCATCCATAGCTGTTATCATAGAGGTCCCGGTCCGTAAGGTGACTGGCCCGATTCCTCCAGCTCGTGGCGTCCTTCACAAAGCCTGGTGCCCCTACATCAGCAGGGTGGGGGCTCCCCTCCACTGAGACACTGAGGCTGCAGGAGGGGATGTACAAGCCAGACCCCAGACTCTGGACTCCTGCCTCATCCAGGCTCTCTGCTCACAGACAGCACACTGTCCAGCCTATGGGGGGTCACAAAGCCTCACATTTCTGAGCATCCTGGATGTGTGTGCCTTCTAGAGAGCTAGGCCTGGCCATCTAGGACATCAGTCCGGAAGGAGGTGAGCCGAGTGGGAGAAAGGAGCTTTGGGGAACTTCTGTGTAAAGCCCTGGACCTGGGGGCTGGCCAGCCCAGTGCATGGCATTGGGCACACGTGAGCGTGTCTGGACCCCCTCCGAGGTACAAACTGCCCACCAGGATGCCCGACGGTCCGGCCTTCAGTGGGCACCCTGGAGACTGTGGCCTGTAGGCTGGGCACAGAGCAGGCAGAGGTGGACCCTCCAGAGCTCCAGGGACAGAATGCTCCTGGAGGAAGGCCCTTGGCTGGGCAGCACGGGGGTCAAAACCATCTGCTGCTCATTGGGGTCAACCCAAAGCCTGGTGGCCTTGGAGGTTTCCCAGAGCCCACGCCCTGGAGGCCTGGAGGAGCCCAAAGGTGGCCCAGCTGGGGTCACAGGCAGGAGACACCAGTCTGTCAGGGGCATCCAAGGACCTGTCCCCCAACCCTCCTCAGCCGGGAATGAGGGGACTCCAGCCCGGCCCCACCCTTCTGGTGCCCTTTCAGGTCATCTGGCCTGTCCTCTGCCCTCCCAGTGGACTGTGCCAGCCCATGGCCAGGGGAGGGCTCTGGACTGAGCAATGGCCCAGAGGCCAGGGAGCTCTCTCATCCCCAGACCTGCTGGCTTTATAACCCTTTACAACTTCCTAATGAGGCCTCCCCTCAGCTGGTCTGCGTCCTACCCTGCAGGCCTGGGCTGGACCAGGGCTGACAGCAGCAGCCAGCAGCAGCCTTGTCACCTGCCCCACAGCCAGCCTGGATGGACGGGGTACATGTTTTGGCCAGCTGGGCTCCCCAGAAGGCATCAGGGCAGCCCTGGGAAAGGGAAGTCGCTCAGTCATGTCCGACTCTTCGCGACCCCATGGACTGCAGCCTACCAGGCTCCTCCGTCCATGGGATTTTCCAGGCAAGAGTACTGGAGTGGGGTGCCATCGCCTTCTCCACAGGGCAGCCCTGAGCCGGGAATATTCCAAACTACAGCCTAGCTTCTCCTGAAACCTCTTTCTGCCAAAGGGAGACAAACACTCCCAGCGAGGAGCAGAGAGCTCAGCTTCCTCCTCCCCACAGGGCATTGCAGTTTCTCCCCCCAGAGGAGCGGTGCCCGGGTGAGAGAGCTGGGATCCAGGAAAGCGGTCAAGGTCAGGCACAGTCATCTGTTACCGACTGTGATGCGATGATGCGGCTGAATATAATGAGGGGTGCCCCTCGCAGCTGCTCCCGGGGAGTTATAGTCACGGTTAGGACTCAGCTCGGGGTACGGCAGGTGTGCCCATGTAGCCTGGACTGTGGTCCCCACAGCTGCCCTGCAGATGGGGCTGAGCAGGGTTCCTGGGCATAACATCAAGGTGGAGGGGCGCAGACTTGAGGGTGGGCTCCCCTGGCCCCCCGACCCTTATCCCAGGGCTTGGTGTGGGGGGGATTGGCTGGACCCCCTGCGTGGGTTCAGAAGCACCTCTTCCCCACTTGTGTCCGACCTCCCACAGGTCCCGAGGCTCCAGTTACTGTGGGGCTGGGTGGGGGAACTCTGGGTGTGAGGTCCTCCCGTGGGACATGGTCAGAGCCCAGCAGGACAGAGGGGGTCAGGTTGCCTCCACACCCCTTCCTGTGAGCTGCCTCCACATACCACCCACCTCCCAGGACTTGGTGTCCCTCTCCTGTGAACTTAGGACAGAAGGCTAAAGCAGCCTGTTTGGGGTGGGGGGGCACTGCATTACGGATCTGTACCCCAAAGTTGCCCAGTACATCTGGGAGGAGAAAATGAATGCCAGTCCATCTTCTCTCCCTTGCTAACCACATGCTCCTGACTGACCCCTGGGCCTTGGAAACTGACCCTCAGTTTCCCAATTCCTAAGTAGGAAAGGTGGCTGGGTGGCCCAAGAGTCAGAGCAAGACTGGACACCCTCGCTGGGCCAGCTGAAAATGACTTGCTGGAAATGTGCCTCGGGCATCAGACATGAAGGTCGGCAGAGACGGGCCTCCCTCCCCTGCCCTGCTCCAGCTGGGGCACCTAAGTGGGCACAGGGTGGGGGCCAAGCGGGCACCTCACTCAGCTCCTTCCGCCACATTGCCCTCTGCCCACTTCACCAGGCAACGTGCCTCCCCCCTCACCCCCAAGCCCAGGCCACCAGTTGCTCAGGGCAGCTGTCTCCCGGAAGCCGCTAGCCCACGATTAACCCTCCGCATGCTGGCCCGGCTGACTCAGCGCATTCTCAGGTGGCGGCCCCTCCCTCCCGGCTGCTTTGTGCCCTCTGGACAGCGGTGGCCTGGTCGCTGGGAGGTTCAGAGGGCTCCTGCCTCTCACCTCTGTCCCCGGGCCCCTCCATGGGTGTTGAGAAGCTGACATGGGGGGCGGCCTGGCTGGAGGGTTCCCAGCCCTAGCCCCCAGGATGCCAGGCCACCAGAGCCAAGGGGGTGCCGGTGCCAGGGCCAGAGCGCACTGCTGTGATGCGTGTCACTACGGGGGCACCTCTGGGCAGTAGGGAGGGCAGGGCGAGGACAGGTCAAATCCCCCATCTGGAAACCCTGCTACTGCCCAGAGGCAGCTCTCCTCTCAATGGGTCATAAATTAGCTGGTGAGCTGGCCTGTCAAGGCACTGGGGACTCTGGATTCCTTCCTGTCCACCTGCCCCTCCCCCATCTAGGCCAGGCCCTCTCCAACTCAGAGGGTCTCTGGGGAGGAACCACCTCTTCTCCCCCTCCCCCAGGTGGAGTTACAGAATAGCCTGGGAGCAGAGGGAGATGAGAGAGAAGGGAAAGGAGAGGGAGGGGAGGAGGGAGCCAGCCCACACCGCCTGCCTGTCTCAACTCTGCAGAGAAGCTGCCATCCAGCCCCTGGGATTCAGGATTTGCAGGAGGCCAGGGACAGCCAGAAAGATGTGACCAGTGGTGTGACCTTCCGGGAACAACTACTGGGGCAGGACCCGCCAGAACCAGCTGGCTGCCACCCCACGCACTTACTCGACTCCCCAGGACTGTCCAGGGGGTCCCACGTGGGACAGACACCCAGCTGGCCTGGCTCATAGACTGGGGGCCCTGCCAGCCCAGCAGCTGCGCCAGCCCCATCGGGGCTTCCCTTGAGGCGGATGTGGGCCAGGAGCTGAAGGAGGGGAGGAGACCCAGTGGCTGAAGCCACCCAAGCGCACAAACAGCTGGGACACGATCCTGAGACGCAATCCTGAGCTCGGCCTCTCTTCCAGCCCCGTTTTCCCAGTGTCCTTGAGCACCTGCCCTGAGCCCTGAGGGTTCCACTAGCAGACAGAGACTGTGGGGTCCACAGTGCCTCGCAGCAAGGAACCCCAGGCACCAGGGTGGGCTCACACTTGGTCCCTCCCTTCACACAGCAGGTGCTCAATAGATGCCCTCCTTTGCAGCCAGTCTTCCCGGGCGCCTACGGGGCTCTGAGTATCCTCCCTTCACTGCAGAGGGCCCCACTTCCCCGTTTTAGAGAATTTTTAAACCATACCCTGCGCAGGCAGGAGTCAGGTGGGGTTGAATCTGACCTGGCCCCTCGCAAGGGAGCACGGAATCTCCCTCTGCAGATCGGATTGTCTCCGGGGCCACTACCCACCGCTCACAGCCCGCAGAGTGCACCTTCCTGCACACCTGCTGGATGAGTCAGAATGGGGGCCAGCATCATGCGCCAGTCACCGAAAACCCGCCGGCCAGAGGCGGCCAGGATGCGCTGCGCTCCGCGGTTCACATCTGAGTCCCAGGGACTCCGCGTTTGGGCTCCCGGGCTGCGGTCACTCGGGTCGCTCTGCCGGTTCTGGGGTCGCGGGTGGGGACGGGCTGGGCCCGGACTGGACCCGAGGCGAGTGGCGCCGAAGCCGGGACCGCCGGGGACCCTCGGCCGCCTAGAGGTGCCCGAAGTTAGGGAAACAAAGAGCGGATCCGCTGGACCGAGAGGAGCGGGCCGGCGCGTCCGGGGCCGCGGTGCTGGAGGGCGCAGAGGGCCGCCAGGAACCGGGAGCCACGCCCCGGGGCCGCCTCGGCTTCGCGTTCCCACGGCCCGGCCCGAGGTCAGCAGGTGTCCGCCTTCCAGGAGGCCGGCCGGGCCGGGGTCCCAAGGGTTAAGGCGGCCGGCCGCCCCTCCCCCCGGCCTCCCCCGCCCCCTCCCCGGGGCGCGGGGCCGAAGCTCCCGGGCGGGCCGGGGCGGGGCCTGACGTCCGCGGGCGGAGCGAGCCGAGCCCGGCCGGGCGCCGCAGACCCGCCGGGCTCCCGCCTCGCCCGCAGTCCCCGAGCTGGAAGATGGCGAAGCCGGCCTCGCGGCCCCGCGATCCCCGGGGCCCCGCGCCGCTGCTGCTGGCCGGACTGGCGTTGCTGGGCGCGGCGCAGGCGCGGGCGGCGGGCGGTGGCTTCAGCCTGCACCCGCCCTACTTCAACCTGGCGGAGGGCGCCCGCATCGCCGCCTCGGCCACCTGCGGGGAGGAGGCCCCTGCGCGCGGCGCCCCGCGCCCCACCGAGGACCTCTACTGCAAGTTGGTGGGGGGCCCCGTGGCCGGCGGGGACCCCAACCAGACCATCCAGGTGAGCGAGGGCGGGAGGCCGGGCGGGGGTGGTGGGGACGCCGGCGCGGGGCGAGCACCGGGCTCAGACTCCGAAATTGCAGCCCGGCTAGCCGAAGAGCCCAGGTACGCACCGCGGCTGCCGCCGCCCGTCCCAACGCCCCAGTTCTGCATTTCGGGGGATGGAAGGGACCCCAGCTCGGCCCTTCGGGTTCAGCCAGAGAAGTGCGCTTCCCGCTGGGAAGGCGGCACGCAACCGACCCGGGTGCGGCCAGCACCGGTCGAGTTCGGCAACGGTGACGAGCTGGACGGGAGGGGCTGGTGCCTGGTCCCCGGAGGCCCCGAGTCCCGGGATCCCGGCGAGGGCGGGACTTGGCCTCCGTGGCCGGCTGCCTGTGGGGAGGGGGCCGACCGCTCCGCCTTCCTCCGGGGCAGGCTGGAACCTGCTGGCGACGGGATGGGCCAGGGATGGGGGCGAAGGGGCCAGACACAAGGAGTGCTAACTCCGGCTGGAGGGTTGAAGCTGTCCCCGCCGGGGTTTCTAGGGAGTCGGTAGGACCCTCGAGGTTGGAGGGGGACAGACGGAGGCGTTTTTAACTGGGGATGAGAGCTCGGAGCTGCGATCAGGGGCACCTCTCTGCCTAGGGGCAGGGTAGGGCCTGCTCCGGAGGTTCCCTGACACTCCATGCTGGGCCCATCCTCCCATCCCTGCCCTACCTTAGGGAGAGTCTGGGGGCCCCAAGGCTGTTGTAACCTGAGCCTCAGCCTCCAGGGACTTGCTGCCACCTTCCTGGTAGGAGAGACTGGGGGAGGGGAGGAGCCGCGATGGGGGTGATGAATGAGGGAGGTACTGCTGGGGCCCCTTTATAGGGCCTGCCTGCCCACTCCCCTTGCCCCCGCAACCCCATGGGGGTGGGTAGAAGTGAGAGGGGGCCCTGATGTGGCAGTGTTGTCTGGGACAGAGTGTCACCTCCCTTGGGCTCCTGAACACACCTTTCTGGGCTCATGCTCTCCTGAAAGCCCTGCCCAGCTGAGGAGGGGGGGTCTCAAGCCCATGTTTCAGGTGGGGAAACTGAGGCCTGTAAAGCCCCAAAGCAGACCAGGATCTGGCTAGAGTGAGCGGGGCCACCTGGACCCCTACCCTGGGCCCTTCGTGTCTTTGGGTGACATCAGAGGGGCCAGGTCAAGAGGAGGAGCTTGTGGGGGGCTCCAGAGCTGCCCAGAGGGCCTGGCTAAGTGCCCGCCCCCAGATGCTCAGCTGGGATTCCACAGCTAATCAGCTCAGGCTCCAGGCCACCTCCCCCTGCCCACCTGTGCTGCCTGCCCAGGCCATTGAGGGAGGGCTGCTTATTACCTCCTCACAGTGTTTAAAGGAACAGCCCAGGAGCTGGTGGCCTGTGGCCCAAGGCCCTCTCCTTAGCTGTGTGGCTTCCCCCTATCCCAGTCTTAGGCTCCTCATCTATAAAATGGGTACATCACAAGGGCCGCCTCACCTGAAGCTGTGAGCTTGGCCTGCCTGAGGGGCCTGGGAGGCGGTCTGTTACACAGTGACCGCTTGGCAAGTGGCTGTGGCCGTGGCGTTGCAGGCAAGGACCCTGAGCAAAACTTGAGTCCTGCGCTCCCAGTCTAGCAGGTTGGGACTGAAGCCTCACTTTAAAAGTCTGCAGCGCTCAGCCATGGCAGCCCTGTTTGGAGGCTGCCGGCATGGCCGGAAACACCGATGAGCAGCCTTGGTCGAGTCACCGGACCTGCTTCCCCGTCCTCTTAGGGGATGAGGTCTGCTCACCACCCTGGCCTCTTGTTGGGTTGGTGAAGGGCCTTGTCTCCAAGCACCTTCTGGAGCTGAGTGATCAGGCCCACCTCTCCATCCCAAGAGCCCAATTTTGTGGGTGGATCAGGAGGGTGGCATGGTCCACAGCTGCAAGCCAGCAGTTCCTGGGGTCCCCTGGGGGAAATGGGGCAGAAACTGGCTGGGGGCATGCCACCCAGGGCACAGGATGAGCCCTGCTGTACATCGGGGCGAGGCAGTCCTGTGGGCAGCTGGGGCAGGCAGAGGGTAACTTGGGCATCTGGCCCTGTGACTTCAGGTGAGCACGTGAGAAATTCTGGACTGGCCCCAGCACTGCAGGGGAAGTTGGGGGCTCAGCTGCCAGCATGGTGACTCACTGGGAGGGGAAGTCCTTATCACTGCTCCTTGCTTCCTCGTTCTGTTCCCAGCAGGACCCTCTGCAGCGGAGGGGTGGAGGGAATCTCGTTTCCCCACCCCTCCACCTACGTCTCCATCCACTGTACGCCCACATCAGGCAGCCCTGCTGTGGCCTCGACTCTCTGGGTGGACCTGAGCAGACGTTTCTGTTGTCTCCCTTGACCAAGGCGGTCTTCTTTGGAAGGCCCACCACCCCAGCCAGACGGCCCTACCCACCTCCTCTGAGAGCCCCACCAGGCCCCAGACAGCTTGCACACGTGTGCTCGGTGTTTCCCATGATCCTCTCTGAGCCCACCCTCTGGGAGCTCTCACAGTCTGGGACCCGGAGCCTGGGTTCCTCCATCTGAGCTGGTGGTACAGCTTGTACAGATGGTGCCCCTCTTTTGGGGGCACCATTGCTCCTGCCCCTCTGTGTGGCAGCTCTGGGTCATGACCTCAGGGATGCAGTTAAGAGCAAGGCAGGGGGACTTTCCTCATGGTCCAGTGGCTAAAACTTTGTGCTCCTCCCTGGTCAGGGAACTGGATCCCACATACTGCAACAAAAAGATCCAGTGTGCCACAAGTAAGACCTGGCGCAGCCAGATAAATAAAATAAATATAAAAACAAGGCAGGTGCACCCCGCCCCCTCGCCCCCTCTGCCCAGGGAGGCAGTAAATGAAGAATCACCAACAGTCTCATGCGACAGAATAAAGCAGAGTGGTGGGGGGTGGGGGGTGTCAGGTCAGCTTCTTGGGTGGTCCTACGCAATGGGGCCCTGCTAAGGAGTGACAGCTGATCTGGAGATCAGGGTTCCAGGGCCAGAGGGAGAGGGTAGAGGGGGGTCTCCCCAAGCACCCAACACAGGGGGTCCTGCTGCTTGGCGGCTTGGCGCCCGGGCTGCCGCCTTTTGGTCTCACTGTCCTGGGCACACGGTGGAAGCCGTGAACAGGTGTGTCCAAGGGAGGCAGGGGTGCACCTTGCGTGGGTGGAGGCTGGGAGCTCTCAGGCTGCCAGGCCTGGGAGTGGGGACAGGGCATCTCCCACGCTCCCAACTCCTAGGAGGAGGTCTGGCCCCTGGGAGGCTGGGAGGGGTGGAGCGGCCACATTTCCCAGACGCGGCCTCTCTGGGCCTCAATCAGTGCCAAGTCTCCGAGGGCCGCCTTTGTGTGCGAAGGGACAGCAGGTCTGGTTTCCTCTGAGCTGGGGGGTTGGGCCTCCACTGGGCCAGCAGCCAGGGCCCAGCGCTGCCCCCTACCCCAGCTTGGGCTTCCAGCACCTGCTCCTACCCCATGAGGACAACAGGCCAGGATGGCGCTGAGAGCCCCTGTGTCCCCCGCCAGAGGACTGGGCCCCGGCAGGTGGCTGGACCGTGACAGAAGCAGCTGCCAGGCCCCGCGTGGGATCCATTAATCCTGCAGTGGCTGCAGCAGGTGCCAGCATTACGCCCACTCTTCAGACAGGGCAGTGAGGCTCAGCCGCTGCTGGGATCTGGCCGGGTCCCAGAGCTCGAAAATGGCAGAGCCAGCAGGTCCCGGCCTCGTCTGCCGGCTGCCCACGTGCCTGCCCTCTGGGGCCTCTCCACAGGCTGCCTCCCTGGAGACCCTGCTCTGTGGCTCCGGGTGAGAGCCTGGCAGGGAGGTTTGAGGGATAGACTGGTAGAGGTGGGGAGGGGCACACACTGGGCCTGGGCCTTCTGACTGTAGCCCCACCTTCTCCCTCTTTAGGTTTCCACTGGGCCCCATCCTGTGCCAGCCCTTCTAAAGCCCCCTGCAGTGGCCAGTTTTGTGGGGGGGAATGACATGTACTTGCCCCTTAGCCAGCCCTTTGCCCTTCAGCTCCAATTACACTGGCCTTCTTGCTGTTTACTCCTAGTTTGCTCTTCCTGCCCCAGGGCCTTTGCACAGCCAGCCCTTCTGCCTAGAGCATACCCTCTCTTATGGTGTAGGACTTGGATGCTACCTCCTCAGGGAGGCCTACCATGATTTCCCCACCTGCACTGGGTGCCCCTCCCCCGCCCGCTCTCCTGTTTCCTCTATGGCAGGTGTGATCGTCTCTCACATGAGCCATGTTGGCACCCAGTGTGTGTTTGCAAAGTGAAAGAGTGAACGGCAGACAAGGCTCTGCAGGCTAGGGGTGGGCCCCATGGGCATGGGTGGGAGTGACCAGAGAGGCAAAAGGTCACAGCACTCCTGTGCCATCTGACCACCTCTCCCCCACAGGGCCAGTACTGCGACATCTGCACGGCTGCCAGCAGCAACAGGGCTCACCCTGTGAGCAACGCCATTGATGGCACGGAGCGCTGGTGGCAGAGCCCACCATTGTCCCGGGGCCTGGAGTACAACGAGGTCAACGTCACCCTGGACCTGGGCCAGGTACAGTCGCTGTTCTGTCTGCCACAGCCCCACCCTGTGTCTCTGGCCGAAAGGCTCCGCTCGGGGCATGGACTGGAAGGCGAGATCTCCACCTAGAGTGGGCTGGGAGGCCGGACTGGACCGGGCATGGATGGACTGCTTGTAGCAAGCTCAGCACGGACACAGGCGTGGCAGTGGGCACCTTCCGTTGTTTTCTCAGCATCCTCATGGTTCACAGCAAGGCGGGAGGTCAGATGGGGGGCTTCCCAGAGGTCACATGGAGAATTAGGGTGAGGGGCACTGGGGGGCTGACATGGAGGTGGGGCTGAAGGCTGTGGGCCCTGTGCCCCTGGCCAAGCGCCCTGGTGTTTACTCAGAGGAATTCCTCCACAGGGAGCCAGGCCCGCTGGGGAGCAGGAGGGGCTGCAGGAATGCACAGGCCAGCGGAAGTGGACATTCCTAGGATACCTGTGCTGCGGGGGCCACCCAAGGGTTAGGTGTGCCCTCCCCCACTCCCAGCCAGGCGGGCAGGAGGGTGTCAGGCATTTCCCCCTTTGCTGGATCTGGGCTGGTTCAGGCTCACAGGCTGTGTCCCACTCTCCACATGACATTGTTAGGTGTCTGGCCTTGGAATCCTGGCCTGTGAAATGGGCCAGCAGTCCCATCGCCTCCTTGGGTGGAGCGGGGCAGGGGTGGCAGGTCGATGAGGCCAAGCCCAGAAGCAGCCAGCTCTGGGCCTGCCTGGGCATCAGGCTCAGGGTTGATCCTGCTCGACCCCACGCTTACCCCTTCCCTGGTCACCGGGACTGGGGAAGGAGCACTGGACCATGAGCCCAGGGGCCTGAGTCCAGGCCGGCTTAGCCAGCATCCTGGTGCCTGACCTGGTGGGTCTCTGCTCCTCTATGGGGCTCCATCCTGCTGTCACCTTGAGGGCATCTCAGGAGAGGCGGGGACACATCTCTTGGAAGCCTGTCTGGGTGGGAGGGGGGCCCTGCAGGCGGGTTTAGTAGGCAGTGTTGGTTGCCTCCTGCCCCCACCTGGAGGCCTGGCGGGCGGGGGATAGTGAGGGGAATGGGTTTGAGTCCCAGAAAGTGCCCTGGGAGTTCCAGGGGAATGGAGGGGTGGGGTTAGCTCTTAGGCCCTGGAAGGGACTCCCTTCCCAGGCCCTGCAGGAGGCCCCTGGGCTGCCAGTGCTGCCTGGCCCAGGTCTGGGGGGCGCCAGGCCCACTGCCCTTCAGCTCACTGGGCCTTCACCACAACTGTGCTCTCTTCCCTTCCGCCGGGAGCATGAAAGGGATCTCAGCGACCCTGTGTGCCCCAGGATGCTCCTGTCTCTGGCACTGCCCTAGAGGGGGTGCCAGAGAGGGAGAGGGGGACGTGGACTCTGCCCCTGCCCCGGGGTCAGCAGGTGAGCTTGTGCTGAGCCGCTGGGTCCTTCTCGCCCCTCCTCCTCTGTGGACAAGCCTGGCCAGGCTGGGGCAGGTCAGGGGTGCTCTCTGGGCACACAGTGGTCTGGCCTCCCGAAGCAGGTGGGCACAGTGCCCTCCCGAGGTGCGGTGGGTGGGGGCAAGGGAGAGCTCGGACAGTGCTCACACCACCCCACCCCCGCCCCTTCTTTGTGGCCCCCTGCGCCTCAGTGTTTATCTGTGTAAGACAGGGATGCTCAGGCAGGCGGGACATTTGCCCTGCAGACTGGGCCTGCGCTGGGCCAGGGTTTCATTCTGTGTGCATCTTGCCCACCAAGACTCAGTTTCCCCAAATGTAAAACGACACAAATGGGAAAGCGACGGTTTCCAGCCCTGCTTGGGGGGAGATCGACTCTCCCACATGCCCACTGCTCTTCCTCTCTCTCTCCCCGTCCTCTCTTTTTGCCACTCTCCCACCCATCCATCTACCCACCCCCCCACCCAGGCCTGCGCTGGGCCAGGGTTTCATTCTGTGTGCATCTTGCCCACCAAGACTCAGTTTCCCCAAATGTAAAACGACACAAATGGGAAAGCGACGGTTTCCAGCCCTGCTTGGGGGGAGATCGACTCTCCCACATGCCCACTGCTCTTCCTCTCTCTCTCCCCGTCCTCTCTTTTTGCCACTCTCCCACCCATCCATCTACCCACCCACCCACCAGCCCATCCACCTAACATCCATCTACCCGCCAACCCTTTGCTCTTCTCATGTCCCCACCCCTCCCTTCTTCCTTCTCCTCTTTATGACTTGTGGAAGCCCCCGTCTTGGTTAAGGGGATGCCAGCCTTGGTTGGGGCGGGGGCAGGGGAGCCTAGGACGTGCCCAGTTGCGTGCTTTGGAGTTGGGTGGAGTGAAAGCACCCAGTGTCCAGCTCCGTGACGAGAGAAAACCCTTTCCTGGGCATGTTCCTGAGCCACGGTGGAATTCCAGAGATGACTCCCGCCTTCACCACCTTCCCTTTAGGAAAAGGAGCTCATTGCCTCTTCCTCCCCGAGTCACTACGTGATGACTGGGTCCCTTCGGCATGCCCTGCTCATGGGGCTTGGGGACAGAGACCAGGGGCAGAGGTGCCCACGGGGGTAGGAAATGGGGGCTCTGGAGGATGGAAGGGGCACAGGCTGGAGTGCTGGGGGAAGGCGTTTTGGAGGCACCCTCACAGCGACCCTGGGATCTACCTCCTCAAGTGCCCCCAATCTGGTCACGGGAGCAGCTGGCCTGCAGCCAGACTGAGGGTGTCCCGGGCAGGACCCTCCAAGCCCACTGGCTGTGCAGGGGGAGAGAGGCCAGTGGGAGGGGCCTGGGAGTTCCCTGGCTTGGGGACTGGGCCTTCCTTTGGGGCGCAGGTCCCCCTGGGGTGGGGCTGGGTCTTCTGTCGGGAGGCAGTGAGTAGGCAGTGAGGTTGGGCCCTCCCCTTGTGGTGGCTGCCAGGGGCCTTTGTTCTGGGATGTGAAGCGGATGCCCCAGGAAAGTGGGTGGGGGCGGGGCAGCTGGCCCTGGGCATCAGGAGGACTTCCTGCCCCGGGAGGCCAGGGAGGACCACTGGCAGCTCCTCTTCCTCCTCACCCCAGGGGTGGGGCTGCGGCTCGTGGGGCCTGATCCCTGTAGTGTCCGTCTGTCCTGGGGCCTTGAGGAGTTTTCTCCCTGTCTCCTCCTCATCGCCTCTGACCTTCCCCAGGATGGGGCAGGGTTTACTGTACTCTATTCCCCCAATTTTGCAGATGGAGAAACCAAGGCCCCAGGAGTGAGGGCCTGGCCAAGAATGGCGTGGAGAGGTACAGGCCTCCACTCCTGCCCTGCTGACCTTGGCCAGGACCCCAGACCTGAGAGGACAGTCTGTGGGGCTGAACCTGTGAGATGCAAGCCTCAGAGAGGGTCTCTGTGGCTGGAGACTGAGGGGGCACTGTCCTGAGTCCCAGCAGTGGCCTGCCTGGGGGTCCTCCAGGGGCCAGCAGGTTCTTGCTGTCTCCTGTCTCCCCCTCTTGCCTGCCTCAGGCTCCCTGTTCTGAGTCTCACCTTCTGTGTTCCCAGGTGGTCTTAGGGAGCTGGGCAGGGTGAGTAAGGGCTGGTTCTGGGGGGAGTCCCCTCCCTCTCCAGACGCCCCCTGGTGACCCAGCCGTGGGGGAGGGTCTCTCCCCAGCAACCCCCACCTGTGGGCTCAGCCCTCACTCCTCAGATGCAGAGGCAGGCGAGGAATAGAGGTCCCCTCCCAGCTGTGGGCTGTGTTCTCTGCTTGTGCCCTAGGCGGGATGGCCCTTTGTCCCAGCCCTGAAAGGCCAGGCCTGGAGGGGAGGAGACTGGAGACCAGGTGGAGGGGTATGATGGAGGGGGTCTGGGCTGGCAGTTGGGTGTAGGCTGGGGGGTTGGGTAGGAGGCCAAAAGTGTTGGTTGGGGGACTGAAAATGCCAGGGTGAGGGGTCTGCCCTCCCTGAGGAACAGTAGGGAGGCAAGGAGGGCACCAGCTGCCCCCCCACCCCCACTGTAGCGGGGTTGGAGCACCAGTGTGGAGGAGAGGCCGGGCCAACTGTGCCTCGGGCCCTCCTCTGGATGTGGGCTGTGAGCACGTGCCTGGGCCTTGCTGCTCACGAGGGCCCCAGACGTGCTGGCTCCTTTGTGGTCGGGACCCCCCATGCAGCTCTACCCTGCCCACCCTGGTCCCGGGCTGTACCCCTCTGAGCTGGTCAGTCCGGGGCTCCCTAGGCAGGCAGCCTGGCCTGCTGGGTTATGAGGTCACGGTCACTGGCCTGGCTGGCCAGGCCCAGCTGGGCTCTCAGCCATGTGGGCAGCGCCCCAGGAGGGTCAGCAGGGTTGCTCAAGGGAAGTGACCGGAAGTGTGGCTGAGACCGGCCAGCCTCTGGTTACAGGTGGGGGGGCCTGGACCAGACACAGCCCCTTGGCATGCGCTCCCGGGGGGATGAGAGCGTGGGGGTCTGGGACAGCCTTCCCAGGGTGAGTCTTCGGCCAGCAGGGGTCCCTTCTCTCCTTGTGGGAGCTGGGAGACCCTGCTCAGCTCGTCCCTTGGCTTGAAGGACGCAGGGCCAGAGGGGGTGCCGGGGGCTGGGACTGGGGGCCATTTGTCCTCCGCCCTTGCTGCCACTCTTCCCGGCCATCATGGCACGCAGCAACACTCCGGCCTCCTCATACTGAGCCCCCCAGGCTCCCTTCTTCTGTCTGTTTTTAAACAAACGCTGTGGCGTTGGCTTCCAGCAACACAGCTCACACTGAAGTCTATAAACTGTTTGGGTGTCGGGGTCCTCTTGGGATAAACTCTGCTTCCTATGGCCTGAGGCTGGCCATCTGGCCTGACCTGGGCCAGGCTGCAGGGGGGTGTGGGACAGAGACAGGAGCTCTGGTGGGGGTGGGGTGGGCCTGAAACCCCTCCCTTCAAGGCAGGGGCCCCAAGACAGCATATGAGTGGTGGGGGGTGTCTGAACTCCCTCCCAAGCCCAGCTCCATTGAGGTGCTGGGCCACACGAGTGTTTGCCCTTCATCTAGCTGGTGAGTTCCTATAGAGCTGTCAGATTGCCCAATTGCTGAAAATCCCCCTACTTGCTCCACTCTACACACTGGTATGTTGGGTACCTGGCCCCACAGAGTCAGGGCTCCTGGGGCCTCTGCCTGCCTACTCTATATTTCCAGGTTTTATTTTTCTTTCCAACAGTAGCTTTTCCACTCCTGGAGTGGCAGCCACGTGTGGTTTGTTTTCAGCTCCCCGTTGTGTGTTGTGTGGATGGCCATTCTTATTTACCCAGCTGGGGGCCTGAGTCGACATTCCCACTAGGCCACCCCACTCCCCACCTCCCGCTGTGGCGTTTATGTTTATCAAGGTTTCCAGATGGGGTCTCCGGGGAGAGGGCAAACCCGGGGCGCTCGCTCAACTAGATTCAGCACCCAGGGCCCTGAGACCAGTCCAACAGTCTGGGGTGGTGGTCCAGGAGGTCTGGGTGCCCCTGGGAACAAAGTGGGGGCTGGTCCGGACGCCTGGTCTAGGAGGGGCTTCCTGCCCCACCCGGCTCGGCTGAGACCCTGGCCCATCCCTAGGAATCAGCATGGGGCCCTGCTTCCTGTGGGGTCAGGCTGAGTCACAGGCTGCCTGGTGATTCATGCTGGCGGCCCAGCGGGTGGGGGCAGGGTGCTCCCTCCCCAGGAACAGGGCACAGGACCTGGCTTGGGGCAAAAGTGGAGCGTGCTGGCCCTGATGACCTTGTGCTTCCAGAGGCTCCAGCATCAGCCCTGTCCTTGGTACATGGGTGCCTGAGCCCAGGAGGCTTCCTGCCTGCTGTCCCCTCCTGCACCCCTGTCCCTGGGGCTATGGAGACCCCTGGGGGTCTGCAGCAGCAGCTTCCTCTCTAGCCCTCCCTGTGTCTTCTGACTCCAGCCCATCCCTTGTTTGCCCTCCCCACCCCCCAATCTCTGCCTCTGGTGTGGCTCTGGGTGACCTCTGCTCTCCTGCAGGAACAGGTGGCCTCTTCTCTTTGGAGACTCTCCGAGCCTTCACAACCTTTCTTCAGGTCTTGCATCCTGACCCCTGGCCTCTGACCTCTGCTGTGTTTGTCCCACTACTCGCTGCCCACCCTAGACCATCTAGCCACTGAGGCCTGGGATGCACCCAGGCTCTCCAGGCTCCGCCACCCCCTCCAGGCAGCGGTCACAGGGCAGACCCCCTCCTGGCAAGCCTGGCCCTCCGAGGTCAGGCTGGGTGGGGGTGGGCTGTGGCCAAGAGGCGGGTCTAGCTGCTGTCCTGGAGACGTGCCTGCCCCAGAATAACCAGATTTTTAAAAATAACTCAGGAGCCTTTTGTTTGGCTTTTGCTTTAAAAGACTTTTTTCCTTTTGCGCAGAGCTCTGTAGCAGCAGGAAAGGTCAGGGGAGCTGGCAGCTGAGCAGAGTGGAGCGGGCGGGGATGGTGTGGGGAGGGCCGTGTCCAGGGAGGCCAGGGGTCTGCACTCGCTCCGGGTCGTGCCCGGGGCGGCTGTGTGGCTCCCCGAACCAGACTGGGGACAGATGGGCGAGCTGAACATATGCCGTCCCATCCCTCCAGCCTGCTGTGACAGTGAGACAACCACATGGACAGATGGACAGAAGGCAGGGGTCTTCCTTGGAGCGCACCCAGAGGGCTGGGCCTTGTGCGGGGTCGGGAGGGGGGCGCCGGGGGGTTAGTTTTCATGCTGCCCCTGTCCTGCCTGATTAGCATCTTCGAGTCAATATTTGTGCAAGTGCTCTCAGCTGGGAAAAATGTGTGCAGCCCGCCGACCTGGGGGAGGGACCAAGCTGGCCACGGAGGGTGCAGCCTGGTGGCCTCGCTCAGGGAAAGGCGGGGGTGGGCCCCACGGGGCTCTGAGCAAGGCTTTAATCTCTCTGGGGGCTTTCTGTGGCAGCCATGCTGCCGCCCCCAAAACAGCGTATGTCCAAGTCAAGTGCACACTGAGACCCCCACTCTGCCGTGTCCCCCGTCCTCACGAAGATCCCTCCTGGCACAGGGGCCGTTTGAAGTCCCCAGGGCTTCTTGGAATGCCTGAGGGGTTGGCCAAGGTGCCTGCCAAGTGTAGGGTCTGTATCCCCAGAGGCTTGAGGCCTTCCCCTGACTGGGCAGGGCCAAGTGGAAGATGACCTCAAGGCCTGGCAATGGGTGAATAGGCCCTCACCCCCCTACACACGCCCGGGGAAAGGCCTCTCCCTGCAAAAGCCAGGCTTTCCCAGAAGGGCAGGGTTAGGAATGGGCGTGTCTCAGGGTCCTGGGACCTCACAACTCTGGCCCCCTGCCCCACCCCCCACGCCTGGATTCTAGGTGCCTGGTCTCCTGTGGGCTGGGCCCTGAGGGGTCCGTGGTCCCCTCACTGTCTGAGGGGTTACCACGGCAGCTTCAGGCTGATCAGGGGAGGGGGTGACTGTGGGCATTGGGCAGCCCTGGAGGGGACCCCTGCTCTGTCCCTAGGCTTGGGGCCTGGCTGACTGACAGACCAGCTGGTTCCAGCGCAGTGGACACTGGAAGGGGCCTGTTCCCCTGGGCTGGGCAGGGCCTCACTGCGGGGACAGTGAGTGGCCTGAGGTGCGACGTTGCCCTTGAGGCTGGTGAGCAGTTCAGAGCCCACCTGTGGGCAGGTCTGGCATGGGGGTGGGACTGAGGGCCCCGAGGGGTGGGGTGGGTGTCGTCCATGGGTAGGGTGCTCACTAGCTGTGTCTCTGCCCTTCATCTAGGGCCTCCGCTCTCCCCGTGTACAGACTGGGCACCGAGTTCTCCGCTGGCCCTGCCCAGGTCTCCTTGGAGCCCAGACTTTGCACATAGAGAGCAGCTCAGAAAATAGCGCCTCATCTTTGGCTTTGGGGCAGAGGTGGGGGAGCAGGAGGGGGTCATTGGCCCTCTAAGCTGAGGTCTGGGGCATGGGACAGGGGGATATCCAGGGATGCCGACCTCTGGCCCAGAGGAGAGAGACAAAGGAGTGGGGTCAGATCGAAACCCAGGGACGGACAGTAGAGGTCAGCCTGGGTCACCTGGCGGGACCTTGGGGGGTTCTGGGTGCCTCTGGATGAACAGCCTCCCCTGTCCCCCTGGTCAGGTGCTGCCCTAACAGCTTGGCCCAGCAGAGCTCCAACTTCTGACTCCTGGGTTGGCAGAGTCTCCCTGGCCTAGCTTTGGGAGGGCCTGTTTGTCTGTCTCCCCTCTGAGGCTGCACACAAGCCTGTGCCAGTGGCCTTGTGTCGGTGACAGGCAGAGGCTGGGCCCTGGTGGATCCTCGCTGCCTGCCCCCGTGGCCGGTCAGTGGGTGAGATGGGCAGGTCCTGAGTTGGCTCTGAGGATGATGGGGTCACCAGGATGACTGTGACAGGGGCCCCCATCCCGGGCAGGGGTTCATCGGCCTGCTGTACTAGGAGGCCAGGCACCTGGGAGCTTGGGACATCACCTGGCCACCTTCCCAGGCCAGCCACCAAAGCTCTGGGGACAGGGGGATGAGCTTCTGCCATCACTTTGCCCAGCCCTACTGCCTGGGCCCTGTAGACAGGCTGCCTACGTGTGGGCCCTGTCTGACTTCAGCCCCCATCAGGCTTAGGTGCAGCCTCAGCTGGGGTGGGGCTGGGGAGGGGGTGCGTCTGAGCCCTAAGTCACCCTCAGGCCCAAGAGGGGAGCCCTCCAGAAATGCTGGGTTCTGCTGGTCATCTCTATGTCCCCGGTGCAGGCCTCAGTGGCTCTGGGCTGGCCCGCAGGCCGAGGGGCTGCTCCCTGAGCCAGCTGGCCCTCTTACCTGGGTGTGTCTGGCCCCTGAGGGCAAGCCCACAGATATCCCCTGGAACCTCACCTCACAGGGTGGAGGCGGCCCTCCAGGTGTTTGGGGGCCCCACATGGCATGGAAGGGGTCTCAATTCCAGCGCAGTGGACACTGGAAGGGGCCTGTTCCCCTGGGCTGGGCAGGGCCTCACTGCGGGGACAGTGAGTGGCCTGAGGTGCGACGTTGCCCTTGAGGCTGGTGAGCAGTTCAGAGCCCACCTGTGGGCAGGTCTGGCATGGGGGTGGGACTGAGGGCCCCGAGGGGTGGGGTGGGTGTCGTCCATGGGTAGGGTGCTCACTGGCTGTGTCTCTGCCCTTCATCTAGGGCCTCCGCTCTCCCCGTGTACAGACTGGGCACCGAGTTCTCCGCTGGCCCTGCCCAGGTCTCCCTGGAGCCCAGACTTTGCACATAGAGAGCAGCTCAGAAAATAGCGCCTCATCTTTGGCTTTGGGGCAGAGGTGGGGGAGCAGGAGGGGGTCATTGGCCCTCTAAGCTGAGGTCTGGGGCATGGGACAGGGGGATATCCAGGGATGCCGACCTCTGGCCCAGAGGAGAGAGACAAAGGAGTGGGGTCAGATCGAAACCCAGGGACGGACAGTAGAGGTCAGCCTGGGTCACCTGGCGGGACCTTGGGGGGTTCTGGGTGCCTCTGGATGAACAGCCTCCCCTGTCCCCCTGGTCAGGTGCTGCCCTAACAGCTTGGCCCAGCAGAGCTCCAACTTCTGACTCCTGGGTTGGCAGAGTCTCCCTGGCCTAGCTTTGGGAGGGCCTGTTTGTCTGTCTCCCCTCTGAGGCTGCACACAAGCCTGTGCCAGTGGCCTTGTGTCGGTGACAGGCAGAGGCTGGGCCCTGGTGGATCCTCGCTGCCTGCCCCCGTGGCCGGTCAGTGGGTGAGATGGGCAGGTCCTGAGTTGGCTCTGAGGATGATGGGGTCACCAGGATGACTGTGACAGGGGCCCCCATCCCGGGCAGGGGTTCATCGGCCTGCTGTACTAGGAGGCCAGGCACCTGGGAGCTTGGGACATCACCTGGCCACCTTCCCAGGCCAGCCACCAAAGCTCTGGGGACAGGGGGATGAGCTGCCATCACTTTGCCCAGCCCTACTGCCTGGGCCCTGTAGACAGGCTGCCTACGTGTGGGCCCTGTCTGACTTCAGCCCCCATCAGGCTTGGGTGCAGCCTCAGCTGGGGTGGGGCTGGGGAGGGGGTGCGTCTGAGCCCTAAGTCACCCTCAGGCCCAAGAGGGGAGCCCTCCAGAAATGCTGGGTTCTGCTGGTCATCTCTATGTCCCCGGTGCAGGCCTCAGTGGCTCTGGGCTGGCCCGCAGGCCGAGGGGCTGCTCCCTGAGCCAGCTGGCCCTCTTACCTGGGTGTGTCTGGCCCCTGAGGGCAAGCCCACAGATATCCCCTGGAACCTCACCTCACAGGGTGGAGGCGGCCCTCCAGGTGTTTGGGGGCCCCACATGGCATGGAAGGGGTCTCAGGGGTGTTCACCCACCATCTGGCAGGTTTTCCATGTGGCCTACGTGCTCATCAAGTTTGCCAATTCCCCTCGGCCAGACCTCTGGGTGCTGGAGCGATCCACGGACTTTGGCCACACCTACCAGCCCTGGCAGTACTTTGCATGTGAGTCTCCTAGAATGAGGGGCTGGCAAGGGGGGATACCCTGGGTGAGTGGGCTGCCAGTGCTGTGCTCTCAAGGCCTCTGGATACCAGGCCTGCCCTCACGCCTGGCTTCTCGGTGGGTCAGGCTGTGGGGTGCATATTCCTGAAGGCAGGTGGGGGTTCAGTGCCTTGCGTCCCTGACATGGCACTGCTGGGTCCATCTCCTAGCTCGCTGTGGACTGGCCTTATGCTCCAGCAACTCCCGAGGTGGCAAAGGCCACCAACTTAGCTGCCCCATCAAGAGAGCACAGGAGCCCTGCGCCCCAGGTCACTGGTTGGCCCTGCCACTTGCCACCCTGACCAGTCATGTCCATGCGGCTCCGATTGGGTGGTCCTGGAACTTGTGTCCCTTTCAAGCTCCAAAGCTCAAGAGTGAGTGCAGGGCAGCCCTGTGAGGGACAGTCAGGATGGGTGCCCCAAGGGTGGGACTGGGGAGGGACACGCAAGGGAACGCTCTGCAGAGAGAAAGGCAAAGGCCTGGATGGTCAGCTCGCCAAGGGGGGCAAGTTCAGAGCCTCTGGGCAGGGGCACCCTGGGTCCTGATACGCCCTCTGGAGGAAGCTGCGATGTGCTCCACGCTCTGTTCAAGGAAACCCCGAGGGTGGGCCGCCATCCTGCATTCCGGTTGATGCTTCCTCCTGGCTGAGGCCATGGGGCTCCGGGAAGACAGGGTGCTCAAGGCAGCAGGGCACTGCCTCCTCCGAGGGCTTCCCCAGAGCGCCGAGCGCTCACCCTCGGCATTCCTGCAGCCTCCAAGAGGGACTGCCTGGAACGGTTTGGGCCAAGGACGCTGGAGCGCATCACGCAGGACGACGACGTCATCTGCAGCACGGAATACTCGCGGATCGTGCCTCTGGAGAACGGCGAGGTGGGCCGAGCGGGACGGCGCGGGGCATGCGGCCTGGCGGTCAGTGCCGGCACCATGCCCCCGCCTGATCTGCGTCCATCCTCAGATCGTGGTGTCCCTGGTGAACGGCCGCCCAGGTGCTATGAACTTCTCCTACTCGCCGCTGCTGCGTGACTTCACTAAAGCCACCAACATTCGCCTGCGCTTCCTGCGCACCAACACGCTGCTAGGCCACCTCATGGGCAAGGCGCTGCGGGACCCCACGGTCACCCGCCGGGTGAGAGGGCGATCGGGCGGGCAGGCGGGGCTGCGGGGCAGGTGTGGGCGGGGTCCCGTGGGGCGGGGGCTGCTGTGGGCGGGGCCACCTGGGCTCAGGGCAGGAGAGGGAAGCCACGCGCTCACGTTGCGGGCCCTGCACAGTACTATTACAGTATCAAGGACATCAGCATCGGCGGCCGCTGTGTCTGCCACGGGCATGCGGATGTCTGTGATGCCAAAGACCCCACAGACCCCTTCAGGTGAGACCTGCAGCTCTCTGCTCATCCCCCCATCTTGTGCTCAACCTGAGGGAGAGGAGGCCTGGTTTCATCGCCCCGACCCTGGCCCCTCGCCCCTGTTTCCCCATGGCCTGTTTCCCCGTGTGCACAGTGAGGTGGAAGGGCAGGGCTTAGTGTCTGGCTTGAGCCTCTCTGCCCTGCTGCCCACAGAGGTGGAGCCTTAGCTGGACCTGTGACCCAGCTGCCCCTCTGGTGGAAACCCCAAAGGTGCAGGGGAGTCTGAGGGAGGTAATTGCCTGAGGCTGCATATTCCTGCCCTCTGGGGTGAGGGGAGCTCTCCCACCTTCCTTGAGGACACAGATTATACACTCCCTGCCGTCCCACCCTGACCTCCATCCTCGACACAGGGGGCGAGGGGCAGGACAGGGAGAGCCCAGAGACCCCGCTCTGACACGCTCAGTGGAGGCTCTGAGCTCAGCTAGTAAGGCAGGGCTCAGGAACCTGCGTCTTTAACAAGTTGCCACTGGTGCTGTGTGCCTAAGTGGCTCCAGCGCCGTGAATTCAGCAGTGAGCACTCAGCTAAATTATCAGCTGGAGCCTGGCACTAGGCCAGCTCTCCTCCGGGCTCGGCAGTGGATTCATCCGTGTGTTCACGCCTCCTTCCCTCCTTTTCCCTTCCCTCTTACCTCCCTCCCTCCCTCCCTCCCTCCCATCCATCAGCAGCTGTGTGTGGACTTAACACATGCTGGGCTGTGTTCCTGCTCCAGAGGCACAGGTGGGCTTCCCACCCCACCCCAGCAGCCCCTGTTCTGGGCAGGCAGGAAATGGGAGGCCTGTGCCCAGCACAGGGGTCCTGGCAGGGCTGAGGGCCGGGGCATAAAGCAGGCGGTGCTGGAAGAGGCAGCAGAGCCTGCCAAGGGAGCCGGAGGCCAGGCTCCTGCAGCCCCCACCCGCTGCCGGCCACCTCCTCCGGCTGCTTCCCTCACCTGAAACCATGCAGCCCCCTCACTTCTGAGGTTTATTGCTGTGTCCACATCCTAGCTGATAGGGAGGTGGATGAAGGCCAGACGTGCAGAAGCTCACCCCTGTTCTCATAGTCAAAAAACACCAAGAGGTGAACCCTAGAGCTCCTCAGGCGTGGCTGGTGGGTCTGCAGGGGGAGGGGTACAGTCAGACTGGTGCAGGCCCCCAGGACCTGTGTGGCCCATGCAGCCTCACTGTGGCCCTGGGCGAGGATTCCTTATTCAGCTTCAGGTGCTGAACCCAGACGCAGTTGGTTGCTTTGGGAAATTAAGTGTCAAGTGGGACTCGTGATGGTTGGTTAGGGCGCCAGCTGGGCGGCCAGATCAGCCCCGGAGGAGAGGCAGGCCTGCCTGTGCCTGCCGGGAGGGCGTCAGCATCCGCCCTGACTCACCTGCACCTGGGCATAAACAGAGCTCTGCTCAGCCTGCAGAGCGTGTGGGGTGTCTTTCCCAGAACCGCAAGCGCCAACACCCCTCGCTCACCCATGCCTGCAGCGTCAGCCTGTTGTGTCCTCCCTGTGTTGTGTCTGCTGCCTCTTCTGCCTCTTCCACAAGGGCTCTGCCCTACCAGCTGCTCTTCTCTGCCCCTCAGCCTCTACCACCATCACCTCCAGCTGCATCCTCTCTGCCCTCTCTACCACCATCATTCTGAGTGCCGACTACCTGCCCAGTCTGTGCCCAGCCCCCAGTCACACTTCTCCACCTCTCGGTTTGGAAGTCTATTCAGGCTGACAGAATGCCAGAGGCTGGGTGGCTTATAAACCATGGAGACTTATTCCGTACAGTTCTGGAGGCAGCTGAGGCCCCCTTCCTAGTTCATAGGTAATTGTCTTCTGGCTGTGTCCTTGTAATGTGGGAGGGGCGAGGGAGCTCTTTGGGGTCTTTTTATTTTTATTATTTTTTTGAGATTCTTTCTTGTTTTAAAGCATTTGATTTTTGGCTGTGCTGGGTCTTTGTAGCTTCTTGGGAGCTCTCTCTAGTTGCAGAAAGCGGGGTCTCTTCTTATTTGTGCCAGTTGGGCTTTTCATTGTGGTGGCTTCTCTTGTTCCAGAGCACAGGCTCTACGGCACTTGGGCGCAGCAGTTGCTGTGCCGGCTGAGTTGCCCCACAGCATGTGTCGTTCCGGAACAGGGATTGAACCTGTGTCCCCTGCTTTGGCAGGCGGACTGCCAACCATTGGCTCGCCAGGGAGGTGACAGTGATAGTTTAGCTGGC
Organism: Cephalophus harveyi; assembly: GCA_006410635.1. Lineage (NCBI taxonomy): Eukaryota > Metazoa > Chordata > Mammalia > Artiodactyla > Bovidae > Cephalophus > Cephalophus harveyi. Next base: position 868,203 of record SJYT01082573.1, read on the forward strand.
TGTAGAATTCCTGGTTGATGGCTATCTCTTTCAACACTTGAGAAATGTCATTTCACTGTCTTCTGGGTTATAATCTTTAAACACTCTCTATTTATGGTTTCAAACCTGATTGCTCCATGAAGTGAAGTTCCTGGGTTGCAGCTCTGCTGTTGGTTGTATTGACTGACCCCATTGGGTTGTTGCTGTGCAGGTTTTCAATAGGGCTTCACCCGTGTGGTGACCATGTGCCCTAGATTGGGAAGAATCCCTCCAGCGTGGTTTTCCAAGGACTTTTGACAGATGCCCTAATCTTTGTGTTAATTTCCTGGTTAAGGGGTACACTGACAGTGTTCAGTCGCTCAGTCGTGTCCAGCTCTTTGCAACCCCATGAACCGCAGCATGCCAGGCCTCCCTGTCCATCACCAACTCCTGGAGTCCACCCAAAACCATGTCCATTGAGTCGGTGATGCCATCCAACCATCTCATCCTCTGTCGTCCCCTTCTCCTCCTGCCCTCAATCTTTCCCAGCATCAGGGTCTTTTCCAATGAGTCAGCTCTTCGCATGAGGTGGCCAAAGTATTGGAGTTTCAGCTTTAACATCAGTCCTTCCAATGAACACCCAGGACTGATCTCCTTCAGGATGGACTGGTTGGATCTCCTTGCTGTCCAAGGGACTCTCAAGAGTCTTCTCCAATGCCACAGTTCAAAATCATCAATTCTTCAGCACTCAGCTTTCTTTATTGTCCAACTCTCACATCCATACATGACCACTGGAAAAACCATAGCCTTGACCAGACGGACCTTTGTTGACAAAGTAATGCCTCTGCTTTTTAACATGCTGTCTAGGTTGGTCATAACTTTTCTTCCAAGGAGTAAGCGTCTTCTAATTTCATGGCTGCAGTCACCATCTGCAGTGATTTTGGAGCCCAGAAAAATAAAGTCAGCCACTGTTTCCACTGTTTCCCCATCTATTTCCCATGAAGTGATGGGACTGGATGCCATGATCTTAGTTTTCTGAATGTTGAGCTTTAGGCCAACTTTTTCACTCTACACTTTTACTTTCATCAAGAGGCTCTTTAGTTCTTCTTCACTTTCTGCCATAAGGGTGGTGTCATCTGCATATCTGAGATTATTGATATTTCTCCTGGCAATCTTGATTCCAGCTTGTGCTTCTTCCAGCCCAGCGTTTCTCATGATGTACTCTGCATATAAGTTAAATAAGCAGGATGACAATACACAGCCTTGACGTACTCCTTTTCCTATTTGGAACCAGTCTGTTGTTCCATGTCCAGTTCTAACTGTTGCTTCCTGACCTGCATGCAGGTTTCTCAAGTGTAGATTCTTGAAAAATCAAACACCAGCCACAGGGCCTTGGTTGCGGATCCTCAGTGCTGCCTCTCCGGGCTCTGTGTGCAGCCCCTGTGCGGGAAGGGAGGGGCTCAAGTGGGTTTGGAGCTCTCCATCTCTTCTTGCACTGGCTCCTGCTGCTGGCTCAGGACTTGCGAGCACTGTGGTACTGGGCTAGGACTGAGGAGCACACGGCCCTGGGGTGGGGCTGTGCTTCCCCTTTGACTGAGTTGTGGAGGTGTGTGCTGAGGGGAAGGGTGGTTCTGTGCTTGGTCCTCAGCTGCAGCCAGCTGTCCCCCTGCCCACTGAGCCAGCAGGAGCTGCTCTCCAGGACAGTAGGCTGGATTCCAGCCCTCTGACTGGAGTCCACCCTCAGCTGGAAGAGGAAGCAATTCTTGGCCACTTGCCCCTGGGGAGGAGCCCTGGGTAATAGGGGTGTCTGGCTGAGCCCAGGGCTGCCTGCTGAGCAAGACCCAGACCTCAGAGTTGGCCCAGGAAAGCTGCAGACTTGGCCTGGGTCCTGGCTGTGATGGGGAGGGTGTAGCTGGAACCTGAGGGGCCCAGGACTCAGGCTTACCTGTGGTCAGGGGCCACATGCACTGACCATGCCATGCTCTGCTCCAGCTTCCATCCTCCATGAAGTTCCAACATAGCCACTGCCTTTCTCCGGTCTCTCTGGGTCCCCGGTGGCTCTGAGCCCTTCCTGTGCCCATGTGTCCCCTACAGGCTGCAGTGCGCCTGTCAACACAACACATGTGGGGGCTCCTGTGACCGCTGCTGCCCCGGCTTCAACCAGCAGCTGTGGAGGCCAGCAACCACAGACAGTGCCAACGAATGCCAGTGTGAGTGCCCCTCCATACGCCCGCACGGTGCTCACACATGCTCACATGTACTCATATCCACACAGTGTACTCTTGTACTCACATCACATTCTTAATACTCATGTACACACACGTTTGCACACATGTGCTCACACAGTACATACAGCATTCATACGTGTTCACACGTGCTCACACAGTACATACAGTGTTCATACATGTTCACACATGCTTGTACGCGCTCAGAAGAATGCTATTGGCACATTCAGGCAACATGGCACACTCCATCACCTGAGTCTGGGATCACCTGCGGTTTATGGGATGTGCCTGGGGGTCCCCGTCGGGTGGGGTCACAGAGGCCTGCCCACAGCTGAGCCCCTTGTTCTCCAGCCTGCAACTGCTATGGCCACGCCCACGACTGCTACTATGACCCGGAGGTGGATCGGCGCAATGGCAGCCAGAATCAGGACCAGGTCTACCAGGGCGGGGGCGTGTGCATCGACTGCCAGGTGGGTGGGGCTGTCGCCAGGTCTGTGGTGGGGGTCTTGGGTGGGCAGGGTCTGCACTAGGCTGGGGGCAGTGGGTTCCTGGACTCAGCGGCCTTGTCCCGTCACAGCATCACACCACGGGCATCAACTGTGAGCAGTGTCTGCCTGGCTTCTACCGTTCCCCAGACCACCCACTCGACTCACCCCACGCCTGCCGCCGTAAGTGGGGGTGACCAGGTGTGGTCAGGGTGGGGGTGTCCCAAGGGTGTCCAGGAGCAGGGTGTGCCCAGATGGGGGGTCCTGGGGCCTTTGCAGCTATCTGGGAGGCTGTGGCTCTCATCCCACATCCCAGGTCCGGGGGGAGGGCAGATGCTGACACTCCTTGGAGGCCTGAGAGCTGTGGGCTTGGGGTCCCCTGACTTCCCACGCCCATTTAGGCTGCAACTGTGAGTCAGACTTCACAGACGGGACGTGTGAGGACCTGACCGGCCGCTGCTACTGCCGGCCAAACTTCACAGGGGCGCGATGCGACGCGTGTGCTGAAGGCTTCACTGACTTCCCACACTGCTACCGTGAGGGCGTAGCTGGGGCGGGGGGAGTGGGCAGGCACCTGAATATCCCCCGATACTGGGCTGGAGCCCGTGGGGAGGGGTGGGAACCCTTTTATCCTGCCTGTACCACTGGTGATGTGGGGAGACCCTGGCAGCCAGGTGCTTACCCCACCTCGCTGATACATGCTGTATCCTCTCTCAGCGGTGCCTTCCTCCTCCCACAATTACACCGGGGAGCAGGTGTTGCCTGCCGGACATATCGTGAGTAAGTGTCCTTCAAGATCCACATCTTGCCTTAGGGCCCACTGGAGCAGTGGGGCAGAGTGGGCCACACCCAGGTCCACAGAGACGGGGGTGCAAAAGTAATTGTGGTTTTGCACTGTTGACCTTTGCTGTTTCATATTGGAACACATTTTTAAATGTGGTTATGTGATGTATCATTTTAATGCACATTTCTTACTTCATATTCTTTTTGCTAATGACTTATTGAAAGTTGAAATTGTTAGTCGCTCAGTCATGTCTGACTCTTTGTGACCCCATGGACTGTAGCCCACCATGCTTCTCTGTCCATGGGATTTTTCCAGGCAAGAATACTGGAGTGGGCTGCCATTTCCTTCTCCAGGGAATCTTCTTGACCCAGGGATTGAATCTGGGTCTCCTGCATTGCAGGCAGTTTCTTTACTGTCCCCAGGGAAGCCCTAATGAGTTATTACGTGCTGTTCGTGAAGGTGAACGTGGCTCAGTCATGTCCGACTCTTTGCAACCCCAGTTTATTTTACATTTATTTTTGATTAGGAAAATGATATTAGGCAAAAATCAAATTTCAGCGATTTTCTTATTCGGGTTCAAAATGGGTTGTAAAGCAGTGGAGACACCTTGCAACATCAACAACACATTTGGCCCAGGAACTGCTAATGAACGTACAGTGCAGTGGTGGTTCAAGAAGTTTTGCAAAGGAGACAAGAGCCTTGAAGATGACCAGCCATCGGAAGTTAACAACAACCAAGAGAATCATCGAAGCTGAGCCTCTTCCAGCTACATGAGAAGTTGCCAACTAACTCAGTGCTGACCATTCTACAATTGTTCAGCATTTGAAGCAAATTGGAAATGTGAAACAGCTCAGTAAGACAGTGCCTAATGAGCTGACTACAAATGAAAAAAATCTTTAAATGCCGTCTTCTCTTGGTCTGTGCAACAAGAGCGAACCGTTTCTTCATCGGAATGTGATGTGTGACCGAATGCGGATTGCATACGACTGCCAGTGACAGCTGGTTCAGTGGTTGGACCCAGAAGAAGCTCCAGGGCCAGACTTGCACCAAAAAAGGTCATGGTCACCGTCTGGTGGTCTTCTGCCAGTCTGATCCACTGTAGTGTTCTTTGAATCCCAGCAGAACCATTACATCTGAGAAGTTTACTCAACAAATCGACGAGATGCACCGAAAACTGCAATGCCTGCAGCCAGCATTGGTCAACAGAGAGGGCCCAGTTCCTCTCCACAACAACGCTCGACCACACGTCGCACAACCAACACTTCAGAAACTGAACGAATTGGGCTAAGAAGTTTTGTCTCATTTGCCATATTCACCTGACTTCTTGCTAACCAACTACCACTTTTTCAAGCATCTTGACAACTTTTTTCAGGGAAAAACACTTCCAACAACCAGCAGGACGCAGAAAATGCTTTTCAAGTGTTCATCAAATCCTGAAGCACAGATCTTTACGCTATCAGTTCAGTTCAGTCGCTCAGTCGTGTCCGACTTTGCAACCCCATGAATTGCAGCACGCTGGGCCTCCCTGTCCATCACCAACTCCCGGAGTTCACTCAGACTCACGTCCATCGAGTCAGTGATGCCATCCAGCCATCTCATCCTCTGTCGTCCCCTTCTCCTCCTGCCCCCAATCCCTCCCAGCATCAGAGTCCTTTCCAGTGAGTCAACTCTTCGCATGAGGTGGCCAAAGTACTGGAGTTTCAGCTTTAGCATCATTCCTCCAAAGAAATCCCAGGGCTGATCTTCTTCAGAATGGACTGGTTGGATCTCCTTGCTATAGGAATAAGTAAACTTATTTGTATTGATTGTAATGGTTCCTGTTTTCATTAATAAAGATGTGTTTGAGCCTGGTTATAATGATTTAAAATTCACGGTCCCAAACCGCAGTTATGTTTTCACCAACCTGCTATTTCCATTTTGTTCACTTTTTCTTTGGTTCTTTTAATTTTGTGCAAATAACAGACATTCATTCTAGGAAACCTTAAAAAATATAGGAAAGCAGAAAGTTAAAGAGAGTTATCCAGAGTCACAACTCCTGCAAACACCGCCCCCTCCCTCTGCGTGTGTGCTGTGTTTTTATAAACATCCACGTGCACTGTCTGCACTTTTGTGTAATTGCGCTTTCCACCCACACCATCCTGTAAACACGTCATTTCACACTCTACGTTATGTACACAGATGTAGTTCTTGTTTGACCAACTCTCAATTCTTGGTAATTTAGGTTCTTTCCAGAGTTTTTAAAAATAACACCATAGTAAACATCCTTGCAGCTAAAGCTTTCCATGAATTATTGACTATTTCTGCAGGACAGTTTCCTCGAAGAAGGTTTTGAAACATTTTTGGCTGCACGTTGCCAAACTGCTCTCTCTCCTGGCAAAATCGTCTGCCTGGGTGGAGTGGCATCGTTCGTGTCTCTCGTTGCTGTCTCTGCACGGCAGCATTCGTTATTACAGAAATCTTCAGTTTTCCTGGAGTTGGGGTGCACATTCTGGTTGGGGGCTTAGCAATGTCTAATTGGCCAGTATTTTCCTTTCCCAGCAGCTCAAGATAGTGGTGTGTCCTGTAACTGGCTCTTAGACCTGATGGCATTTGGTGTTTCCTTGATCTTTAGCCGAATTTCTTTGCCTCGTTTGCCTTTGCATCTTCTCTCGCGTTTCTGGGCTCTTTCTGTTGCTTTCAGGTGTGAATTTCCCTTTCGAGGTCATGGCTCGGGTTTCTTGCCACTCGTCTGCTGCTGAAAGCTCTTTTCACGTGAACTGTAGTATCCATGCCTCACGAGTCACATGCTTTTCTCCCAGTGGGTATTTTGCCCTTTTTGTTATTTTCTTCGTGGGAATCTGATTAGACCATGGACGTCTTAGGTGATGCTCTTAATTTCTTTTATTGCGCAAGTTCATTTTCTACCTCATCTTAAGTCAGCTTTGGTTACTTATGTTTTCTTAGCAAATTTTGTTTATATCATTTGGATTTTAAAAGGTGTTGGCATAAAGTTATACACAGTATTCTGTACGCGATTTTCAAATGTCCTTGCATTCCTTTTCTCTGTTTTTCTTTTCTTTCCTGCCTTCATGAGATATAACAGAAGTTTGCTGAGTTTTTTAGTGTTTTTGAAGTGCAGCTTAAGGTTTTTATTGATAAGATCTGCTGGAGAGTATTCTGTACACGATTTTCAAATGTCCTTGCATTCCTTTTCTCTGTTTTTCTTTTCTTTCCTGCCTTCATGAGATATAACAGAAGTTTGCTGAGTTTTTTAGTGTTTTTGAAGTGCAGCTTAAGGTTTTTATTGATAAGATCTGCTGGAGTTTTTCTCTGGTTTGGGAGAGAGATTTTACTTCCTAATATAGAAAAATTTGGGCTAAAATCTCTTTCTCTCTTCTCTCTTTTGTTGAGGTATAATCCTAAATCAGTATGTTAATTTCAGGTATGTAACGCAAAGGTTAGGTATTTCTAGACATTGTGAAATGATCACCACAGGTCTAGTTAACACCTGTCACCACACAGAATTATAATTTTTTTCTCATGATGAGAACTTTATTTTTTAACTTTGGCCAAGAACTTTTACTATCTACTGTCTTCAGTTCAGTTCAGTTCAGTCGCTCAGTCGTGTCTGACTCTTTGCGACCCCATGAATCGCAGCACGCCAGGCCTCCCTGTCCATCCCGGAGTTCACTCAGATTCACGTACATCGAGTCAGTGGTGCCATCAAGCCATCTCATCTTCTGTCGTCCCCTTCTCCTCCTGCCCCCAATCCCTCCCAGCATCAGAGTCTTTTCCAATGAGTCAACTCTTCGCATGAGGTGGCCAAAGTACTGGAGTTTAAGATTTTACATATAAGAGAGATCATACAATATTTGTCTTTTTCTGCTTTCTTTTGACTTATTACCATTTTCATGGTTTTTTGAATTATTATTACTTCTAGTTTCTCCTAATTATCCACAAAATGTTTAAAGCATTTTTTTTCTCAACCAAGGCTGATTTTATTCTGCAGGAAAATGTCTGGAGACATCCGGTTATTATAACTGGGGGATGCCACAGTCATCTAGTGGGTAGGGGCCAGGGATGATGCTAAATATCCTGCAGGGCACAGGACAGACCCACCCCCACAATAGTCATCCAACACAGAATGGTACTGGTGCCAAGGTTGAGAAACCCAGGGGTAAAGCTATGAATTTGCTTCAGAATGTAGCTTTGGCTAGGTGTATCCCATAAAGTTGATATGCCGTGTTCTCACTGCTGTTCCTTTTAAATTGTGTATCATTTCAGTTTTCATTTTCCTCTTCACCCGAGTTGTTTAGAACTGTGTTTGTCATTCCAGGTGGTTAGATTTCCATTCTGTCCCTTCTTTTGATGGTTCTGTTCTGTTTTACTGCACCATGGTTGGATTTGGTAGCCTGAAAATTTCTACTTTTTGTCTTTGGATTTTGAGGTTTTCTTTCTCACCTGGAATATGACCCCTTTTAGATTCTCCAAGACTGTTTGACAGGAACTTGTGTTCTCTGTGGGAATAGATTTGTACACATGTTTATTAAAGGACATGTTAATTATGCTATTTAAACCCACTCTGTTCTTAGTTTTTGTCACATTCTGGGAACAGTGTATTCAGTCTTTCTCTCTTTGACAGTGGTTTGGCCAGATTTCCCTCCCAATTTCAATAGTTAGTTTTCAGTACCTCCGGGCCATGTTTATCCTCCTCTTAGAGCTTTGGGTTTTCAGCATCTCTTGGGGGGCAAGTCTATTTCTTCCACACACCACATCCTTCCTTGTCTCCATTAATGCTCGTGTCTGGGCTCACCACACTCCACGCTGTCCCTTCTGGAATCTCTTTATTTCTTGTCCAAGTCCTTGGTTCAAGGTGCATTCTTTCAAAAGGGTGTGACCAGATTCTCCTCCAAGAGTCAAACCAGTGCTTTTAGGTTTATCTCGTGAGAGGAGATGCGGCCTGGCAGAGGGACCGTGGCTGCTATTAGTTTGGGCTTGCCCCTGCCCCAGCTGTATCATTTCTTTCATTCTGCTTAAATTTTTCCTTTCTTGACTTTTGCTGGATTGACCAGCAAAGCATGTTTTGGTTGGTTTGTGTTTTCTTCTCTGAGGGTTTGCAAGTTCTGTTTCTATCTTCTGGTCTGGGGCAAGGTTACCTTTATGTTTTGACAAATAATGAACCATTATTTTGTACTGCAGTCACAGAATTAAAAGACAGTTGCTCCTTGGAAGAAAAGCTATGACAACCCTAGACAGCGTTTGCTGACCAAAGTCCATATAGTCAAAACTCTGGTTTTTCCAGTAGTCATGTGTGGGTGTGAGAGTTGGACCGTAAACAAGACTGAGCACTGAAGAATTGATGCTTTTGAATTGTGGTGCTGGAGAAGACTCTTGGGAGTCCTTTGGACAGCAAGGAGATCAAAGTAGTCAATCCTAAAGGAAATCAACCCTGAATATTCATTGGAAGGACTGAAGCTGAAGGTGAAGCTTCAGTACTTTGGCCATCTGATGTAAATTGCTGACTCTCTGGGAAAGACCCTGGTGCTGGGAAAGATTGAGGGCAAGAGAAAAATGGGGCAACAGAGGATGAGATGGTTGGATGGCATCACCAACTCAATGGACATGAGTTTGAGCAAACTCCAAGAGACAGAGAAGGACAGGGAAACCTGGCATGCTGCAGTTCATGGGGTTGCAGAGAGTCGGACACAACTTAGCGACTGAACAATGAACCATTATTTATTTTATGTCAGTAACAAAAATAGCTTTAGTCCCTTTTTGTGCATCAGTTAAGACATCTAGCACACTTTTTCTTCCTTCTTCCTAATCTCCAGAATTATTCATAAAGAGTAGAATTTTCTTTCCACTTTGTTAAGATTTTGTTTTTGCTTTTTCTCTGGTTATGTCAACACCTGCTGTTGACTTGCTGTCTACATTATAAACAACTAATTATGTGTATGTAAAATGCTTCTGATTTCATTGCATGCCACTGTTTTCCTGAAACATCCCCTTTCCCTTGTTGGCCTTTTTAAAGTCCTTTTCATTGTGCATGAGTGCAGTGTCAAAAGGCAAGGAAAGGAGTCTGTGGAGAAGGGAGGTTTTGAGTGGGGCAGCTGCAGGGCCTCTGAGACCCCCATCCCACCCCTGTCCCCCTCCAGACTGTGACTGTAGTGCCGCCGGGACCCAGGGCAATGCCTGCCGGAAGGACCCGCAGGTGGGACACTGCGTGTGCAAACCCAACTTCCAGGGCACCCACTGTGAGCTCTGCGCCCCTGGCTTCTACGGCCCCGGCTGCCAGCGTGAGTCCAGCCCTGGCCCTGGCAGCATCTCCTCGCAGGGCCCAGGAGCCCGGCCCCTCTGTGACCTCCTCCTCTCTGCAGCCTGCCAGTGCTCCAGCCCTGGCGTGGTGGACGGAACCTGTGACCGTGACTCGGGCCAGTGCATGTGCCGGACAGGCTTCGAGGGGGCCGCGTGTGACCGCTGTGCCCCCGGCTACTTCCACTTCCCCCTCTGCCAGCGTGAGTACGGCACCCCCAGTGGGCAGGCGGGAGTGGGGTTGGGTCTGGGCTGCCGGCTCAGGGCCCCGTGCACTCTCCACCTGCAGTGTGTGGCTGCAGCCCCGTGGGGACCCTCCCCGAGGGTTGTGACGACACGGGCCACTGCCTGTGCCGGCCGGAGTTCAACGGCCCCCACTGTGACCGCTGCCGCCTGGGCTACCATGGCTATCCCGAGTGCCACGGTGAGCAGGTGGCTTTGGTGGGGCTCTGGGCAGGGAGGAGGGCCACCGCAGGTGCCCAGGGCATGACCCTGAGTCCTCTGCAGCCTGCGCCTGTGACCCCCGGGGCTCCATGGACCAGCTATGTGGGGCAGGCGGGCTATGCCGCTGCCGTCCTGGCTACGCAGGAGCCACCTGCCAGGAGTGCAGCCCCGGCTTTCATGGCTTCCCCGACTGTGCTCGTGAGTGCCCTGGTCGGGGGGGAACAGAATTATAATTTTTTTCTCATGATGAGAACTTTATTTTTTAACTTTGGCCAAGAACTTTTACTATCTACTGTCTTCAGTTCAGTTCAGTTCAGTCGCTCAGTCGTGTCTGACTCTTTGCGACCCCATGAATCGCAGCACGCCAGGCCTCCCTGTCCATCCCGGAGTTCACTCAGATTCACGTACATCGAGTCAGTGGTGCCATCAAGCCATCTCATCTTCTGTCGTCCCCTTCTCCTCCTGCCCCCAATCCCTCCCAGCATCAGAGTCTTTTCCAATGAGTCAACTCTTCGCATGAGGTGGCCAAAGTACTGGAGTTTAAGATTTTACATATAAGAGAGATCATACAATATTTGTCTTTTTCTGCTTTCTTTTGACTTATTACCATTTTCATGGTTTTTTGAATTATTATTACTTCTAGTTTCTCCTAATTATCCACAAAATGTTTAAAGCATTTTTTTTCTCAACCAAGGCTGATTTTATTCTGCAGGAAAATGTCTGGAGACATCCGGTTATTATAACTGGGGGATGCCACAGTCATCTAGTGGGTAGGGGCCAGGGATGATGCTAAATATCCTGCAGAGCACAGGACAGACCCACCCCCACAATAGTCATCCAACACAGAATGGTACTGGTGCCAAGGTTGAGAAACCCAGGGGTAAAGCTATGAATTTGCTTCAGAATGTAGCTTTGGCTAGGTGTATCCCATAAAGTTGATATGCCGTGTTCTCACTGCTGTTCCTTTTAAATTGTGTATCATTTCAGTTTTCATTTTCCTCTTCACCCGAGTTGTTTAGAACTGTGTTTGTCATTCCAGGTGGTTAGATTTCCATTCTGTCCCTTCTTTTGATGGTTCTGTTCTGTTTTACTGCACCATGGTTGGATTTGGTAGCCTGAAAATTTCTACTTTTTGTCTTTGGATTTTGAGGTTTTCTTTCTCACCTGGAATATGACCCCTTTTAGATTCTCCAAGACTGTTTGACAGGAACTTGTGTTCTCTGTGGGAATAGATTTGTACACATGTTTATTAAAGGACATGCTAATTATGCTATTTAAACCCACTCTGTTCTTAGTTTTTGTCACATTCTGGGAACAGTGTATTCAGTCTTTCTCTCTTTGACAGTGGTTTGGCCAGATTTCCCTCCCAATTTCAATAGTTAGTTTTCAGTACCTCCGGGCCATGTTTATCCTCCTCTTAGAGCTTTGGGTTTTCAGCATCTCTTGGGGGGCAAGTCTATTTCTTCCACACACCACATCCTTCCTTGTCTCCATTAATGCTCGTGTCTGGGCTCACCACACTCCACGCTGTCCCTTCTGGAATCTCTTTATTTCTTGTCCAAGTCCTTGGTTCAAGGTGCATTCTTTCAAAAGGGTGTGACCAGATTCTCCTCCAAGAGTCAAACCAGTGCTTTTAGGTTTATCTCGTGAGAGGAGATGCGGCCTGGCAGAGGGACCGTGGCTGCTATTAGTTTGGGCTTGCCCCTGCCCCAGCTGTATCATTTCTTTCATTCTGCTTAAATTTTTCCTTTCTTGACTTTTGCTGGATTGACCAGCAAAGCATGTTTTGGTTGGTTTGTGTTTTCTTCTCTGAGGGTTTGCAAGTTCTGTTTCTATCTTCTGGTCTGGGGCAAGGTTACCTTTATGTTTTGACAAATAATGAACCATTATTTTGTACTGCAGTCACAGAATTAAAAGACAGTTGCTCCTTGGAAGAAAAGCTATGACAACCCTAGACAGCGTTTGCTGACCAAAGTCCATATAGTCAAAACTCTGGTTTTTCCAGTAGTCATGTGTGGGTGTGAGAGTTGGACCGTAAACAAGACTGAGCACTGAAGAATTGATGCTTTTGAATTGTGGTGCTGGAGAAGACTCTTGGGAGTCCTTTGGACAGCAAGGAGATCAAAGTAGTCAATCCTAAAGGAAATCAACCCTGAATATTCATTGGAAGGACTGAAGCTGAAGGTGAAGCTTCAGTACTTTGGCCATCTGATGTAAATTGCTGACTCTCTGGGAAAGACCCTGGTGCTGGGAAAGATTGAGGGCAAGAGAAAAATGGGGCAACAGAGGATGAGATGGTTGGATGGCATCACCAACTCAATGGACATGAGTTTGAGCAAACTCCAAGAGACAGAGAAGGACAGGGAAACCTGGCATGCTGCAGTTCATGGGGTTGCAGAGAGTCGGACACAACTTAGCGACTGAACAATGAACCATTATTTATTTTATGTCAGTAACAAAAATAGCTTTAGTCCCTTTTTGTGCATCAGTTAAGACATCTAGCACACTTTTTCTTCCTTCTTCCTAATCTCCAGAATTATTCATAAAGAGTAGAATTTTCTTTCCACTTTGTTAAGATTTTGTTTTTGCTTTTTCTCTGGTTATGTCAACACCTGCTGTTGACTTGCTGTCTACATTATAAACAACTACTTATGTGTATGTAAAATGCTTCTGATTTCATTGCATGCCACTGTTTTCCTGAAACATCCCCTTTCCCTTGTTGGCCTTTTTAAAGTCCTTTTCATTGTGCATGAGTGCAGTGTCAAAAGGCAAGGAAAGGAGTCTGTGGAGAAGGGAGGTTTTGAGTGGGGCAGCTGCAGGGCCTCTGAGACCCCCATCCCACCCCTGTCCCCCTCCAGACTGTGACTGTAGTGCCGCCGGGACCCAGGGCAATGCCTGCCGGAAGGACCCGCAGGTGGGACACTGCGTGTGCAAACCCAACTTCCAGGGCACCCACTGTGAGCTCTGCGCCCCTGGCTTCTACGGCCCCGGCTGCCAGCGTGAGTCCAGCCCTGGCCCTGGCAACATCTCCTCGCAGGGCCCAGGAGCCCGGCCCCTCTGTGACCTCCTCCTCTCTGCAGCCTGCCAGTGCTCCAGCCCTGGCGTGGTGGACGGAACCTGTGACCGTGACTCGGGCCAGTGCATGTGCCGGACAGGCTTCGAGGGGGCCGCGTGTGACCGCTGTGCCCCCGGCTACTTCCACTTCCCCCTCTGCCAGCGTGAGTACGGCACCCCCAGTGGGCAGGCGGGAGTGGGGTTGGGTCTGGGCTGCCGGCTCAGGGCCCCGTGCACTCTCCACCTGCAGTGTGTGGCTGCAGCCCCGTGGGGACCCTCCCCGAGGGTTGTGACGACACGGGCCACTGCCTGTGCCGGCCGGAGTTCAACGGCCCCCACTGTGACCGCTGCCGCCTGGGCTACCATGGCTATCCCGAGTGCCACGGTGAGCAGGTGGCTTTGGTGGGGCTCTGGGCAGGGAGGAGGGCCACCGCAGGTGCCCAGGGCATGACCCTGAGTCCTCTGCAGCCTGCGCCTGTGACCCCCGGGGCTCCGTGGACCAGCTATGTGGGGCAGGCGGGCTATGCCGCTGCCGTCCTGGCTACGCAGGAGCCACCTGCCAGGAGTGCAGCCCCGGCTTTCATGGCTTCCCCGACTGTGCTCGTGAGTGCCCTGGTCGGGGGGGCAGGGAGGGGAGGACGCATGCTCTCCACATGCTGACACCCCTTCCTCCCCCTCCTCTAGCCTGCCACTGCTCCCCCGAAGGTTCCCTGCACGCAGCCTGCGATCCCCGCAGCGGGCAGTGCAGCTGCCGACCACGAGTGACAGGACTGCGGTGCGACATGTGTGTGCCGGGGGCATACAACTTCCCCTATTGTGAAGGTGGGGCTGGCCCCGTGTGTGTGTGTGTGTGCGCGCGCGCGCGCGATGTGCTGCGTGTTCCCACGACTGTTGCAGTGCCCTGTGTGCTCTCTGTTCACACGCCGCATTCATGTGAGTGTCCGTGTGTTGTGCACGTGGCCACGTGCTGTCCATTTATTCATGCTTGTTTATGTGCTTTGTGCGAGTGTGTGCTCATTGCATGTTCACAGCTGTGTGATGGGGGAGAGCACATGCCTTCACAGCTACGGGGACTAGGGCATGAAGGCACCCGTGGTTTCTTGCCTATTCATACGTGTGGAAGGCATGTGTGCCAGCTCCCATGGGGCCTCAGGTCCTGGCCAGCCCTGGGGAAGCCCTCGGCCATCAGGGTCAGTGGCTGAGTAATGACCGTGGCCTGGGCCTCTCTCCACAGCTGGCTCCTGCCATCCTGCTGGCCTGGCCCCAGCTGACCGTGTCCCTCCTGAGGTGAGCCTGGGGCAGCCCTCTGGCGCTGAGGCCTTCACTTCTAGAAACCATCACTCACCTGCTCGGTTGCCATGGCAACCTCAGAGCCCATTTGGTACCGTGGCTGGGTCATGCCCGAGACGGGGCCAGGCTCCAGGGCTGAGGGTTTGTGCTAGGAGGGCAAGGACCTACTCTGACCCTCAGTCTCATCCTCTCCCAGGCACAGGCCCCCTGTACGTGCCGGGCTCATGTGGAGGGGCCAAGCTGCGACCGCTGTAAACCTGGATTCTGGGGGCTGAGTCCCAGCAACCCTGAGGGCTGTACCCGTGAGTCTGCCTGGAGTGGCGTTAGGGTGCTGGGGGAGACCCTGCAGAGGGGAGGGCTGGCTCCACAGTGGCCAGGGTGGGGATGGAGCCCAGCTCTCCTGCCCCCCGCCCTGCTCTCAGCCCTGCTCTGCCTCTCCTCCAGGCTGCAACTGTGATCCCAGGGGCACGCTGGGTGGGGCTGCCCAGTGCCAGCCGGTGAGTCTGAGGGCAGGGGTGCCGGGGGCCATGGGAACAGAATGTAGGGACCCTCCCAGGCCTGGTCCCAGCTTCTTCCTCGGCCTCCAGGGCAACGGCCAGTGCTTCTGCAAGCCCCACGTGTGTGGCCAGAACTGCGCAGCCTGCAAGGACGGCTTCTTCGGGCTGGACCAGGCTGACTACTTCGGCTGCCGTAGTAAGGCCCACTGCTTGGCCCTTGGACCACGTCCCAGGGAGGCTGAGGCCCAAGGAGGGACATATGGGACAAGGGCCAGCCAGGGCCTGGGTGTCACATGGCACTTGCTGAGCCACTCTGGGTGCCTGGCCAGACCTGTGCTGGTGTGGAGGGGGTGCAGATTTCACCCCGTCCTTCTCCCTCCGTCCCATGCCCTGGCAGGCGTCACTCACCAATCCCAGGGCCCTTGCCCTAAATCCTGACCCTCTGCTGTCCAGAGCCCCGGGCAGCTCCTGGTGGTGGTAACACTAGTCTTCTCAGCCTGGGTCACCCTTGATGGGGGGTGGACGGAGAGGAGTCCTGAGCCGGGGGCTGCGGGAGGAGCATGGAGGCCGTGGGGCTGGGCCTCACTCACTCACTCCCCATTGCAGGCTGCCGGTGTGATGTTGGCGGGGCGCTAGGGCAGAGCTGTGAGCTGAGGACGGGTGCCTGCATGTGCCGCCCCAACACCCAGGGCTCCACCTGCAGCGAGTGGGTACCCTGCCCCAGCTGGGGCAGCAGTTTGTCCACTGGCTTCTCCCTGGGGACTCCGGTGTGCGGTGCAGGGCCAGTACCTGTCCCGCCCTGACCACCCCTGCTGTGGCCAGGCCTGCTCAGGACCACTATCTCCCTGACTTGCACCACCTGCGCCTGGAGCTAGAGGAGGCGGCCACGCCTGAGGGCCACGCTGTGCGCTTCGGTTTCAACCCCCTGGAGTTCGAGAACTTCAGCTGGAGGGGCTATGCACAGATGACACCCATCCAGGTTCGGGCTCGGTATTCCTGGCATGATGGCTGGCAGAGGGTGGGCGGGCCTCTGAGCTCATGGGTGTGGGCTGAGCATGACCAGGAGGGGCCACCCTGACTTTCTGTGCCCTCCAACCCCACTGCAGCCCAGGATCGTGGCGAAGCTGAACCTGACCTCCCCTGACCTCTTCCGGCTCGTCTTCCGTTACGTCAACCGTGGGCCCACGAGTGTGAGCGGGCGGGTTTCCATGCGAGACCAGGGCAAGTTCACCACATGTCCCAACTGTGAGTGCTGGGGCTGCCGCCTCCCCACCCAGCTCCTGCCACATTCCCCCTCCCTACCCAGCTCCCGCCACATCCCCACGCATGGGTGGGGAGGCCCAGGCCTGTCCTCCTGACCCTGGGGGGTTGGTGACCGTGGCCTGCAGTGGCCGTCTCATCTCTGCGCCCAGAAAGCCCATTGTCCCCACCCCCAGGCACAGAGCAGAGCCAGCCCGTGGCCTTCCCGCCCAGCACCGAGCCTGCCTTTGTCACCGTGCCCCAGAGGGGCCTGGGGGAGCCCTTCGTGCTGAACCCTGGCGCCTGGACCCTGCTCGTGGAGGCCGAGGGGGTGCTCCTGGTGAGGCAGGGCTGAGAGGGCTGGGGTGGGGCCTGGGGCAGGGGCCACAACACCTAACCTCTCCCCTCCCCCCAAGGACTATGTGGTTCTGCTGCCTAGCGCCTACTATGAGGCGGCCCTGCTGCAGCTGAGAGTGACCGAGCCCTGCATGTTCCGGCCAGACGCCCAGCGCTCTGGAGACAAGTGAGGGCCAGTCTGGCGGGGCTGGGGGAGACCTGGCCTTCCCGGTGCCCAGGCCACTTGCCCTGTGCTGACCAGACTGTGTGTCCCCAACCAGCTGCCTCCTCTACACCCACCTACCCCTGGATGGCTTCCCCTCCGCTGCTGGGCCCGAGGCCCTGTGTCGCCATGACAACAGCCTACCCCGGCCCTGCCCCACGGAGCAACTCAGCCCTGCACACCCGCCGCTTGTTGTCTGCTGGGGCACTGATGTGCGTGTCCCTGGGGCCCCTTGGGGACAAGTAGGATCAAGCCCTGGGGAGGCGTGCCCTTGGTTGGCCTGGAGGATGAGGGTCCATGTTGCAGAAGGAACATGGGTACAGGGAAAAACTGACGTGAGCATGGCGCAGATAGTGGCTCAGGCAGTGCTTGCTGCCTTCCGGATTTTGACCTTGAGAGTCGGTGCCTGGGACCTCAGCTGTAAATGGGGTGAGGGTGGCCCAGTGCTCCAGCTTATCATGAGGGGGTGGCAGGTCCTTGGTTCACTTCAGGCACCAGACACTCTACAGTGATGAGGCTGGTGGGCCACGATGGGCAGGGGAGGCTCAGAGTGAGCAGAGGTTGGAAGGTCGAGTGGCCGCAGGAGTGCCTCCAGCAGCAGGAGTGGTGGGCACACAGGCCCTGAGACGGGAGGACGAGGCTCTGGGCACAGAGGGTGGGAAGGGCCATGTTTAGGAGCACCCTGTTCTCTTGGAGGGGCCTGGGGTGGGCCTCACATCGCCCTGTCCCCCCAGGTGGACGTCCAGCTTCAGGTGGCAGTGCCACAGCCAGGCCCCTATGCCCTGGTGGTGGAGTATGCCAACGAGGATGCCCGCCAGGAGGTGGATGTGGCAGTGCACACCCCCCAGAGGGCCCCCCAGCAGGGGGTGCTCACCCTCCACCCCTGCCCATACAGGTGTGTAGGGAGTGGGTAGAGGGTACAAGCCGAGGGTATGGGGGGCACTGGGGCTGAGTTCGGGACCCCAGCTGCCCTACCCACTAACCACCCTCGCCCACCCCCCTAGCACCCTGTGCCGAGGCACCGCCCTGGACGCCCAGCGCCACCTGGCCATCTTCCACCTGGACACGGAGGTCAGCATCCGGCTCACAGCCGAGCAGGCACGGTTCTTCCTGGTAAGGCCCCGACCCCTCACCTGCATGGGCCCTGGGACCCCACTGCAGGGCTCCGTCTTTCCAAAGATTTAAACATGCGCAGAAGTAGAGTGTGGTGAGCCTGGGTGCCCATCGCAGGCACCACCCTCAGCTTGTGCTGAGTCCAGGTTCTTCCAGAAC
This sequence comes from Cephalophus harveyi, assembly GCA_006410635.1. NCBI lineage: Eukaryota > Metazoa > Chordata > Mammalia > Artiodactyla > Bovidae > Cephalophus > Cephalophus harveyi. Next base: position 886,301 of record SJYT01082573.1, read on the forward strand.
CCCTCCCCTGCAGGATTTTTCCTGTGGGTATGAAACGTGTATTTATTTATAAAGAATGCCTGTAGTCCGTTAAGGGGAACTATGATGAGTTGGAGCCAGAGTAGAAAGAAATACCTTTCTAAATTTTTAGTTTATTTTTGGCTGTGCTGGCTCTCTCCTGTTGCCGCGAGCGGGGGCGACTCTCTGTTGCGGTGCGTGGACTTACCGCAGTGGCTTCTCTTGTTGCAGAGCACGGGCTCTGGGGTGTGTGGGCTTCGCTTCGGTAGTTGCGGAGCGTGGTCTCCGTAGTTGTGTACACGGGCTTAGTTGCCCCGCAGCATGTTGGATCTTTCCAAATCAGGGTGGCAAGCAGCTTCGTTACCACTGAGCCACTAGGGAAGCCCAGAAAGAACAATCTTAATGAAAGGCCGCTTTTTGGTATAATTTACAAAAATGCCACACCACGTGAGCGCCTTAGGTCCTGAAGCTTGGGACTCACTAGCATCGAAGTAACTTGCTTCTGTGTCCTCCTCACAGAGTTGGAAACTAAATCCCAAGATTAACTTGGGTTTGCAGGCCTGTTCTGCATCACTAAACTCTGTGCAGTGTTAACCCTTAGTTTGATGCCTAGAACCAAGCATACGTGTTTGTTTAGTAAGTGACGAAATAGATGACACTTTTCTCATCAGAGTATTACACAGTTTCATCATTACGTTTCCCTAGGCCTTTAACAGTTTTATCAGAGTAATATGTGCAGATTTTATAAAAGCTTCAAATATTGAAAAGACTTGCAACGAAAACCACAGTCCCCCATCGCATCTGCCATGTCTTCTTCCTCCTTCCAGAGTGTGTGTCTCTTCCACGTTGCTGAGTGACTCATGTCACATAGCTTCCTCCTAAGTTTTTGATGCTGGAACCCCTGTGATTCCTTCCTCACACACACACAGCCCTGCAGTCCTGGGCTGGGTCGCTGTAAACTTTCCACGGAAGCACGATTGTCCCCCAGTACCCAGGCCAGGAGGCAAGACGGCCCCAGCCCAGATGCCCCTCGGCCCCTCCCGTGGTCACCCTGGACACTGGTCGTGCGCCTAGGGTGCCTGTTCTGGAACCTTCCATACGGGAGTCACACGGGTGTGCTGTCTTCTCTGCTGACGCCGTGTCGGGGTGGACTGAGCTGTCGCTGTAGTCTCGCAGTCTTCTCTCTCCGCTGTTTAGGGTTTTTCTAGACACACTGTGATGTCATGTTTTACCGTACTTGTCACACGTGTCTCTACACCTTGGGGACAGCACAGGGCGGAGACGCCTGCTCACGCGCCCTGGCTTGCAGGGCACCTGGCTGTGCTGGGTCCTGCCCTGTGACCACGGATGGTGGGGAGGGCGCAGGACGAGGAGGTGTGGCCTGGGGTTGGGTGGGGCTGGAAGGCACTCCAGGGCCCAGAAACCTCGGTCGAGGGCTGGGGTGTGTGTGGCCGGAGGAGAGGCAGGCTGAGTGGGGATCAGGGGCTCAGTGCCAAGAGCCGGGCCAGCCTGGGCAGGTGTAGCTGGGTTTCACCTGCCTTCGCACCCATACCATCTGCTGCCCACAGCACAGCGTCACCCTGGTACCCATGGACACCTTCAGCTCAGAGTTCGTGGAGCCCCGAGTCCACTGCATCAGCAGTCACGGTGCCTTTAGCCCCAGCAGGTAGTGGGGCTGGGGGCCTGGCGGGGGCGGCAGGGTGGTGGCGGGGACCCGGGAGCTCACCGGTGTATCCCCTGCCCCAGTGCCGCCTGCCTGCCCTCCCGCTTCCCGAAGCCGCCCCAGCCCGTGCTCCTCAGAGACTGCCAGGTGCTGCCGCTGCCACCCGGCCTCCCACTGACCCACTCGCAGGAGCTGACACCGGGCGCACCCCCACCCGGGCCCCAGCCCCGGCCCCCCACTGCCGCGGACCCCGATGTGGAGCCCACGCTGCTGCGCCACCCCCAGGTGAGGCCCCGGCCAGGACTCGCAGCCTCGTGGGCATGTCGCCCCTCCTGGTGTGGGCTCACCAGAGCCTCTCCCCGCAGGGCACCGTGGTCTTCACCACCCATGTGCCCGCCCTGGGCCGCTACGCCTTCCTGCTGCACGGCTACCAGCCCGCCCACCCGACCTTTGCTGTGGAGGTCCTCATCAACGGGGGCCGCGTCTGGCAGGGTGAGCAGAGAGGGTGGACCCCTGGGTGAGAGGGCTGTCAGGGGTCTAGTCCACATGGCCCATGCAGGACGTGGATGGGTGCAGCTGGGTCCACAGCTCACATGGCCACAAAGCGGGGCCCATCCCCTAGCTGTGAGTGACAGGGCCACACACCTTGTTCTGCCCTCGGTTCTCAAACGGGGCACCCCAGCCCATATCAGGTGGCAGCCTCTGCCCCTCACGTCTGTGTGGTAACTCAGAACTCCCCTACCACATGCCAGGGTGACTGAGGGCTCTGGGGACACATGTCCATACGCATTTCCTTCTGCTCTGTGGGGCCCAGAGACCTGCATCTCACCAGCCCTTGCACGTGACCACTGCCAATTCATGTTGCACGAGTGTGCCCGGCCTTGTGGGCCTCTGGACGGGTCACACACCTGTGTCACATTCACAGATGCACAGTCCACAGTGGCACGTGCTGCCCGTGGGCAGCACTCCTCCGTGGCGACTGCAGGGGTCCCTGGGACAAGGCCGTGGGGCAGGGGCGGTCTGCACGTGGTGGGTGTGGACCTACTGTTTCTCGCCTCCAGGCCACGCCAATGCCAGCTTCTGCCCGCATGGCTATGGCTGCCGCACGCTGGTGGTGTGCGAGGGCCGGGCCATCCTGGATGTGACTGACAGTGAACTCACTGTGACCGTGCGTGTGCCTGAGGGCCGGTGGCTCTGGCTGGTGAGTCGGAGGCTGGCGTCTGTCCTCCACCCATCATCATACCATTAGAGGTTACCCTGCCAGGGCATGTCCCCTGCTCTTGACAGGCGACTCTGAGCCCAGTGCCAGAGCAGCAGCGTCTAGGGACCTCCAGGCCCATCTTGAGAGGCCCTGGAGGTCCATGAGCCAAGATGACACCCACCAGCTCCTGGGGGCCCTGCTGGTCAGAGTGGCCTTCTTGGAGGAGGAGGCCTGGAAGGAGACGGGGGTGTCTGGCAGAAAGGGATGGGGGCACCAGGAGCCCAATTGCCTCTTCACGGCCTATTCCTGAGCTTTTGTTTGGCTGCAAAGGCCAGCCTCCCCTCTGAGTGACCAAGGGAGGGACCCATAACCTGACAGCCTCGCTAGGGCCCAGGACAGGGTATGAGGCTATCCGGCCGGGTGCTGGCCTGCGGGAGAGGAGCGCTGGGCCCACGGGAGGTGACCAGGCCTTGATGCTCCAGGAGTACGTGCTGGTGGTCCCTGAGGAGGCCTATAGCTCCAGCTACCTGCGGGAGGAGCCCTTGGACAAGTCCTATGACTTCGTCAGTCAATGCGCCAGCCACGGCTACCGTGTCAGGTGGGCCGGGCTCAGAGCGGGGCTGGGAGTGTGCAGGGGTGTGGCTGGCTGGCAGCTGGCCTCACCCCTGCCCTCCCCCAGCCCCTCCAGCTCGTCCGCCTTCTGCCGCAGCGCCGCCACCTCCCTCTCGCTCTTCTACAACAACGGGGCTCGGCCCTGCGGCTGCCACGAGGTGGGCGCCATGGGCCCCACATGCGAGCCTTTTGGGGGCCAGTGTCCCTGCCGTGCCCATGTCATCGGCCGCGACTGCTCCCGCTGTGCCACCGGCTACTGGGGCTTCCCCAGTTGCAGGCGTGAGTACCCCAGTCCCGGGAGGGCCCAGGGGTGCCCGCCAGGCAGCAGTGTCAGGAGACTGTTCTGGGGCTGGTGGACTAGCGCTGCCCCTCCTGTCTGCAAGAGTCGGGCCTTGCGCTGTTGTCCAGAAGGTCCTGGGGACCAGACAGCAGTTTCGAGCACCTGACCTCACATCAGAGGAGCTGCCTGGGAATTGGGGCCCGGAGCGGGTGGATCCAGGCTGGGATAGGGTGGCCTCGCTCCCCGCCCCACGTTCAGGGCCACCATCGGGCCTGCTGACCAGGGGCTGTGCCTGCACCCACAGCCTGTGACTGCAGTGGCCGCCTCTGTGACGAGCTCACAGGCCAGTGCATCTGTCCGCCGCGCACCATCCCACCCGACTGCCTCGTCTGCCAGCCCCAGACCTTTGGCTGCCACCCCCTGGTGGGCTGTGAGGAGTGTAACTGCTCGGGGCCCGGTGTCCAGGAGCTCATGGACCCCACCTGCGATGTGGACAGTGGCCAGTGCAAGTGAGTGCCTGCACTGGGGGTCTCTGTGGCCTTGGAGCAGTGCCGGGTCCCCTGCCAGCAAGCCCTGACCCCATCTCTGCCTGGCAGAAGTCTCCCAGGGCTCAGCACCGCCCTCCCCTCTGGCTCTTGGGGGGTCATCACCATGGTGGGGGGACACCTCTGGTCCCGTCTCAACATGAGGGGCAGGTGGAGGGAGGCCCAGCCAGCTCCTGACCTCTCATGGCAGGTGCAGACCCAACGTGGCCGGACGCCGCTGTGACACCTGTGCTCCCGGGTTCCACGGCTTCCCCAGCTGCCGCCCCTGTGACTGCCACGAGGCAGGCTCTGCACCCGGCATGTGTGACCCCCTCACAGGCCAGTGCTACTGCAAGGTGAGGGGTCAACCGGCCCGGCCTGCTCCCCACCCCATCCCTCATCTTGCTTTGTCAGCTGGAGTTCATCCTCTCCGGGAGGCTGGGGCCTCCTGGAACACTTTGGGACAGCCAGTCCAGTGGCAGGGTGGACAGGCAACACTGGCTGGACCCCCTACACATGGCTGACTGCCCCGCCCTGCCGTGCCCTCCCACCCCCAGGAGAATGTGCAGGGCCCGAGGTGTGACCAGTGCCGCCTGGGGACATTCTCACTGGATGCTGCCAACCCCAGAGGCTGCACCCGCTGCTTCTGCTTCGGGGCCACTGACCGCTGCCGGAGCTCGACCTACGCCCGTCGTGAGGTGTGTGGGCAGGCAGGCAGGGGCGCATCAGCCCATGCGGATGTTGGACATGAGCCTGTGTGACCCATCTGCATGCCCCACAGTTCGTGGACATGGAGGGCTGGACGCTGCTGAGTGGTGACCGCCAGGTGGTACCCCACGAGCGGCAGGAGGCACTGATGCTTCGCGCAGACCTGCAGCGTGTGCCCGAAGCCATCCCCGAGCTGTACTGGCAGGCCCCACCCTCCTACCTGGGGGACCGGGTGAGCAGCCGAGGGTCCCCTGGGAGGGCACCTCGAGAGGATCCAGGGCCTTCTGGAGGCTGAGGGCAAGCAGGGAGGGAGGAGGCTCTGTGAGGGTACCCGGCCCCACCCATAACCCCAGCCCCAGGGTGCCCAGAACCACTGCTGTCGACTCCAGGCCCCTGGAGTGAGTCTGGCCAAGTCGCATCTCTCTGTCTGGCCTCCAGGTGTCATCCTATGGCGGGACCCTCCGCTATGAACTGCACTCGGAGACCCAGCGCGGGGACGTGTTCAACCCCATGGAGAGCAGGCCGGATGTGGTGCTACAGGTGGCCGACCAGGGGATCTTGGTGGGGTGGGCAGCGGGCGCAGCCAAGCCGAGACTGTGGTCAGCCAGCTTCCTGGCCCTCATCCGCCCACCTGCCTCCCCAGGGCAACCAGATGAGCATCACGTTCCTGGAGCCGGTGTACCCAGCGCCTGGCGACGTTCACCATGGGGAGCTGCAGCTGGTGGAGGTGAGCGGTCGTCCCTGGTCCCCAGGGCTGCAGGGCCTGCTCCCTGAGAGGCAGAACAGCGTCGAGGAGCAGGATGGGTCAGCTCCTCCAACGTGCTGCCCTTGTGGTCCCCTCTGCACACTGTCCACTCCTGTCTTTTTTACCTGTTTCTTTTCTGGCGGGGCTGTGTCATTCCTGATGCTCAGCCTGTGTCCTGACTTCAGAGCTGTGCTGTCTGCTCTCCATCTGAAGCCCGTGCGTCTTTTTCTAAGGTCCCTTCAGGGTCACAGACAGTCTTACCCTCAGTATGCTCCTGTCGACGCTTCTGTGTTGGCAGTTAGTGTTTCTGTGAGTTGTCTTAGTCTCTCAGGTCAGGAGTCGCTCACCTGTACCACATGTCCCCCACCCTCGCCTCATGTGCTCTGAGTGCCTCCGCCCCGACGGGAGGGTCTGTCTTGGGCTCCTGCTGTGCCCTCTTGTGGCCACCACAGTGAGCCCTGTCGTGGTTATGCAGGGGAACTTCCGACACATGGAGACCCACAGTGCCGTGTCCCGCGAGGAGCTCATGATGGTGCTAGCTGGCCTGGAGCAGCTGCATATCCGTGCCCTCTTCTCGCAGGCCTCCTCGGCCGTCTCCCTGCGCAGGGTGGTGCTGGAGGTGGCCAGTGAGATGGGTGGGGGGCCTCCAGCCAGCAATGTGGAGCTATGCATGTGCCCTGCCAACTACCGTGGGGACTCGTGCCAGGTGAGGCAGTGGAGGTGGGCACCGGGGCCAAGTGGTTCCCCTCCCCAGCCCGCGTGTCCCCGAGCATCCACACTTGGTCTCTGTCTCCATCTCACCCCACTTCTCCTCTTATACCTGCTGGGCATCACCCTGCCAGCAGCCAGCCTTCCCACCTCAGGCCGAGCCGGCTGCTTGTCCGACCATCTGCTCGTCCACTGTCAGCTGCTCCCTGCCCGGCCCCTGTGTGCCCTAACTGGTCTTCACTCATTTAGTGCCGTTCATCTTACATCCACAGCTCACCCAGACAGCATCCACTTCTCCTCCCCATCTCACCTGTGGGGCATCCCTCCACTCGCTTGGAAGTGTCTAGAGGAGAATGGGGGTTGGCGGTGCCCTGAGCCGGGGCCTCTGTGTGGCTCTGTGGGCTCTGACTTCATGCCTTCAGCCCATCAGGGTCAGGACCCCTAGGGCTGACCTGTGAGCATGGTCCCTGTGGGCATGGTCCCTGGTCTGCCCCCACGTCAGGCTGGCCCTGCCTCCTTCCCTGACCACCAATGCCCACCCACTCCAGGAGTGTGCCCCCGGCTACTACCGGGACATCAAAGGTCTCTTCTTGGGTCGCTGCCTCCCCTGTCAGTGCCACGGCCACTCAGACCGCTGCCTCCCCGGCTCAGGCACCTGTGTAGTAAGTGGGGCCCTGCTGGGGGTGGGAAGCAGGCTCCAAAGGCACAGAGTAGGGAGGGCCAGGGTACCTTTGGGTCCATGGTTGTGGGTATGCTGAGGTGTAGGCCGGGCTGGGTGCCCTGGGCACAGACCCTGCAGGGCTGGGGATGGAGCTGGTGGGAGCGAGGCCTCCACTGTGGGTGCTGAACTGTTCCCTCTGCCCAGGGCTGCCAGCACAACACGGAGGGTGACCACTGTGAGCGCTGCCAGGCCGGCTTCGTGCGCACTGGGTCTGAGGACCCTGCAGCCCCCTGCATCAGCTGCCCCTGCCCCCTGGCCGTGCCTTCCAACAAGTAAGCTGGGCCAGCCATCCCGGGTCCCGACTGTTGGTTGGTGGCCCAAAGTCTTTATAGACCCAGAACGGAATACTACCCCCACACCTGGTTGAATCGGCACTGCCCTCTCTGGAGGCCACTGCAGCCAGATGGGCCCATGAGGTGGGGACCCCAGCACCTGATGCCTGGCCTGGCCTGAGTACACAGGTGCTTGCCCAGAGAATGCCAGTGTGTGATGACCACTTCCATCTTTGCAGCTTTGCGACAGGCTGCATCCTGAGAGGGGGTCGCACCCAGTGTCTCTGCAAACCCGGCTACGCTGGGGCCTCTTGTGAGCGGTGAGCTGGGTGGCAGTGCCTGAGTGGGGCAGGGTCTGTTTGAGGGGCCCAGGGCACTGAGTGCCTGAGCCAGCGCCACCCACTGACCACGCCCCCCCCCAGGTGTGCACCCGGCTTCTTCGGGAACCCCCTGGTGCTGGGCAGCTCGTGCCAGCCCTGTGACTGTAGCGGCAACGGTGACCCCAACATGCTCTTCAGCGACTGCGACCCCCTAACGGGCGCCTGCCGCGGCTGCCTGCGCCACACCACCGGGCCCCGCTGCCAGAGCTGCGCTCCTGGCTTCTATGGCAACGCCCTGCTGCCCGGCAACTGCACCCGTAAGCGGGGAGGGCAGGGACGAGGGGTGTCCCCCCGGGTCCTGGGCCGAGGCCAGCATGGATGGTGTGGACCTGGCCAGGCCCCCCCAGCTCACGATCAGGCACCCCCATGGCCAGGCCAGGGGTTGTTTGGAGACTCTGGCCTCTCCTGAGGGTGGGGGCTCCCAGGAGGGCTCTGGCAGGGCTCCCCAAAGGGCTCCTCTGGGGCTGAGCCTGGGCTGCAGCGAAGTTGGCACAGTGGGGCAGTGAGTAGGCAGCTGTGTGGTCTGGACCTGGATGGAGCAGGGAGGCGGTGAAAAGTAAGCGTCTGGGGGCGTCCTTTGGGGCAGGAGGAAGGTGCATGTGGAGTAGGAGCCTAGTAAGGGCTTCCGAGGGCTAGGAAGAAGCTGGGGTGATTTCCCAGGGTGACTTTCTGCAGGGTGTGACTGCTCCCCATGCGGGACAGAGGCCTGTGACCCCCACAGTGGACACTGCCTCTGCAAGGCCGGTGTGACTGGGCTGCGCTGTGACCGCTGTCAGGTAGCACTGCCTGGGAGGGGCGGGACCTTGATATAGGGGCAGGGCTCGGTCTGAGGGGTGGAGTCTGTGGGTGGGGCTCAGGGTGATAGGGGCGGGGCTTGTTGTGGGTGGGGCCCAGTGGGAGGGGAGGGGCTTTGTGTGGGCGGGGCCTCATGGCTCCAGGGCGGAAGGAAGGTGGATTTTGAGGGCTGGGCAGAGCCGTGACTGCAGTCTGTGCCCCCAGGAAGGACACTTTGGTTTCGAGGGCTGCGAGGGCTGCCGCCCATGCGCCTGTGGACCAGCCGCCGAGAGTTCCGAATGCCACCCCCAAAGTGGGCAGTGCCACTGCCGGCCAGGGACGGGGGGACCCCAGTGTCGCGAGTGTGCCCCCGGCCACTGGGGGCTCCCCGAGCAGGGCTGCAGGCGTGAGTGCGAGCAGGCGGGGTACCTTGGGGTGGGGAGTACCCCCAGGGTCCTCAGCCAGCTACTCACCCCGCCTCTCCCGCCCCTCCTACCCAAGGCTGCCAGTGCCAGGGTGGCCACTGTGACCTGCACACGGGCCACTGCACGTGCCCTCCTGGGCTCAGTGGGGAGCGCTGTGAGACCTGCAGCCACCAGCACCAGGTGCCCGTGCCGGGAGGACCTGGGGGCCACGGCGTGCACTGTGAAGGTGTGTCCCTGCCCTGCCCGCTGCCCTGGCCACCGAAACACACCTGGCTCACCCTGCTCTGGGGCAGTGCAGGTCCCAGCCCCCTGCTGACCTGGTGACCCTACGTTCATCTCGACTCAGAGCCGCCCTCTGGCCCTAGCTCTCCCTCTGTTTTCTGAGACCCCATAACTGTGCTGTCGATCCTGAGACCCCCATGCTAACCTCTGACCCCCCACTCACATCACCCTCAGCCCAGTTCAGTACCCCTGTTATATGTCTGTGAGCCCCAGTGACCATCTCTACCGTGCTGACACCCCTGTGCCTCCCTGCTGGGCCCTGCCCTCCCTGCCCCCCTCACCCCGCACTCACCTGCCCCCTGCCTACAGTGTGTGACCACTGTGTGGTCCTGCTCCTGGACGACCTGGAGCGGGCCGGCACCCTCCTCCCTGCCATCCGGGAGCAGCTGAGTGGCATCAACGCCAGCTCTGTGGCCTGGGCCAGGCTGCACAGGCTGAACGCCTCCATCACTGACCTGCAGGTACTGCCCTGCCCAACCCCCAGGCACCCTCTCCCGGCCCCCAGCCTACCCGTCCTGGGTCACAGGCTCACCTTCTTCTCCCCTAGAGCCAGCTCCGGAGCCCCCCGGGCCCCCATTATGAGACCACACAGCAGCTGGAGGCACTGGAACGACAGATCTCAAGCCTCGGGCAGGACACTCAGCATCTGGATTTGAGGGCTGGGCAGAGCCGTGACTGCAGTCTGTGCCCCCAGGAAGGACACTTTGGTTTCGAGGGCTGCGAGGGCTGCCGCCCATGCGCCTGTGGACCAGCCGCCGAGAGTTCCGAATGCCACCCCCAAAGTGGGCAGTGCCACTGCCGGCCAGGGACGGGGGGACCCCAGTGTCGCGAGTGTGCCCCCGGCCACTGGGGGCTCCCCGAGCAGGGCTGCAGGCGTGAGTGCGAGCAGGCGGGGTACCTTGGGGTGGGGAGTACCCCCAGGGTCCTCAGCCAGCTACTCACCCCGCCTCTCCCGCCCCTCCTACCCAAGGCTGCCAGTGCCAGGGTGGCCACTGTGACCTGCACACGGGCCACTGCACGTGCCCTCCTGGGCTCAGTGGGGAGCGCTGTGAGACCTGCAGCCACCAGCACCAGGTGCCCGTGCCGGGAGGACCTGGGGGCCACGGCGTGCACTGTGAAGGTGTGTCCCTGCCCTGCCCGCTGCCCTGGCCACCGAAACACACCTGGCTCACCCTGCTCTGGGGCAGTGCAGGTCCCAGCCCCCTGCTGACCTGGTGACCCTACGTTCATCTCGACTCAGAGCCGCCCTCTGGCCCTAGCTCTCCCTCTGTTTTCTGAGACCCCATAACTGTGCTGTCGATCCTGAGACCCCCATGCTAACCTCTGACCCCCCACTCACATCACCCTCAGCCCAGTTCAGTACCCCTGTTATATGTCTGTGAGCCCCAGTGACCATCTCTACCGTGCTGACACCCCTGTGCCTCCCTGCTGGGCCCTGCCCTCCCTGCCCCCCTCACCCCGCACTCACCTGCCCCCTGCCTACAGTGTGTGACCACTGTGTGGTCCTGCTCCTGGACGACCTGGAGCGGGCCGGCACCCTCCTCCCTGCCATCCGGGAGCAGCTGAGTGGCATCAACGCCAGCTCTGTGGCCTGGGCCAGGCTGCACAGGCTGAACGCCTCCATCACTGACCTGCAGGTACTGCCCTGCCCAACCCCCAGGCACCCTCTCCCGGCCCCCAGCCTACCCGTCCTGGGTCACAGGCTCACCTTCTTCTCCCCTAGAGCCAGCTCCGGAGCCCCCCGGGCCCCCATTATGAGACCACACAGCAGCTGGAGGCACTGGAACGACAGATCTCAAGCCTCGGGCAGGACACTCAGCATCTGGATGGCCAGGCAGGCCCCTGGGGACTCCCGCCCCAGAACCCCTTGGAACAGTCCTCCTCCAGAGAAGCCCCTACTCCCTCTCAGCAGAACCGTCCCTGAGCAGTCTCCCTCCTCAGGCCCCAAACCATGCAGAATCACCCCTGACCTTCGACTCAGGCTCAAGGTCTCTCCCTAGGTTCCCAGGCTTTCCCTAGCCAGCAGGGGGTGAGGCCTGATGGGGCACTTTGTCCACAGGCCACCAGAGCCCGAGCCCAGGCCAGCCAACTACTGGACAGCACCGAGGCCACGCTGGGCCAGGCACAGACGCTGCTGGCAGCCATCCGGGCTGTGGACCTTGCCCTGAGCGGTAGGTGCTGGCCCAGCTGGGCGGGTGGGAAGAGTTGAGCAGAGTGATGTTCCGAGCTGAGGGCAGGGGTGTGCCTCTGGGGACTTGGCCTCTAAACACACTTTGAGGTGTTTAGATAGGGAGATGGCGCCCTGGTCACAGAAACAGCAGGTCCAAGTAGGGAGGGGAGAGGGGCAGCCCACGTGGCCAGAACAGGAGGGCAGGTGGTCCCTGCAAAGTGGGAAAAGTGGTGGGTGAGCCTTGGGGTGCAACCTGACAAGTGTCACAAGAAGAGATCAGAAGGGACCAGGCCCAGGCCAGGGTCTAGAAGGAGATGAAATTGCAACTGAGCGCTGGGCTGGGAGGAGGGATGGTTAAACCAGGGGGCCAAGGAGTGGGCTGAGCAGAGGGAGTGGTGGGGTATTGCCGTGGGGGTTGCGGGAGGTGAGGGGACATGGGCCAGAGGCCAGGCAGGCCTCAGAGTCGTGGCCTGGGGCAGGATCTCTGTCCAGGGCCTGCCAGCTCATGTGTAGGGTGTCTGAAGAGGCTTGGCCAGGGGCTTCTGGATGGAAGCTACTGGGCAGAGTTCTGCCTGGCAGCAGGCTAGCCCTGGGCCCTGACAGCCCGTTCCCTAAACCCTCACAGAGCTAGAGTCCCAGACGGACCGCCTGGCACCAGCCAATGCCTCAGTCCCGTCGGGTGAGCAGCTGCGCCGGGTGCTGGCCGAAGTGGAGCGGCTGCTCCAGGAGATGCGGGCACGTGACCTGGGGACTCCTCGAGCAGCCGCTGAGGCCGAGCTGGGGGAGGCCCAGCGATGTGAGTGGGGTCCGCCCAGCAGGGCAGAGTGGGGAGGGCCCTGGGGCTGAGGCCAGTCCAGACTGGCGTCCCGTCAGCTTGGTAGGGCGGATGGGAGCTGGCAGGTACCGGGGGGCATTGCCTGAGTGACCATTCCTACCCTGGGCCTTGCCAGTGCTGGACCGTGTGCAGGAGCAGCTGACCAGACGCTGGGAGAGAAACCAGGCGCTGGTCACACACACCCGAGACCAGCTGGCCCGGCATGAGGCTGGACTCATGGACCTGCGGGAGGCCCTGAACCGGGCAGTGGGCACCACACGGGAGGCAGAGGAGCTCAACAGCCGCAACCAGGAGCGCCTGGAGGAAGCCCTGGTAGAGAGCTGGCCCCGCCCCCTCGGACTCGTCACCCCAGCACCTCCACCCCTTTACTTTCCCACCTCACCTCTGTTCTGTTACCTCCCACGCTCTCCCCATCATCTCCAGCAATGGAGGCAGGAGCTGTCCCGGGACAATGCCACTCTGGGGGCTACTCTGCAGGCTGCCAGAGACACCCTGGCCCGGGTCTCTGAGCTACTGCGTGGCATGGACCAGGCCAGGGAGGTGAGCACCCCCTCCCCAAGGGCTACATACTCAGTGGGGGCGGGCACGCCCAGATCAGGTTTGGGTGAGCAGGGATGGGGATGAGGGTCCGCCCTTACATACCCCTCACCCCAGGAGTATGAGCACCTTGCTGCCAGCCTGGATGGCGCCCGGACACCGCTGCTTGAGAAGATGCATGCCTTCTCCCCAGCGAGCAGCAAATTAGAACTGGTAGAGGCCGCCGAGGCCCACGCATGGCAGCTGGACCAGCTGGCGCTCAACCTTTCCAGGTATGGGACCCAAACAGGATGCCGTGGGTGGGGCAGAACTGGTTTGCAAGGGGTCTTCAATGGAGCAGCCGTTGTTCCTGCAGGGCTGGGCAGAAGTTGGGGCCCAGGTTGGCAGATAGGAGCAGAAAAGGTACACTGGGCAGTGGAGGATCATGACCTAGGCTGGGAGTCTGGGGCCAGCAGGCAGGCAGGCCCAGCAGCTGTGATGGGGAGGCCTGTGAGCTGGGCTGAGCCCCCACTCCAGCCTCAGACCTTCCCCGGCCTCCCCTCACAGCATCATCCAAGGAGTCAACCAGGACCGCTTTATCCAGAGGGCCATTGAGGCCGCCAACGCCTACAGCAGCATTCTGCAAGCTGTGCAGGCTGCCGAGGGCGCTGCTGACCAGGCCCGGCAGCAGGCGAGCCACACGTGGGCGGTGAGGCCCTGCCCCTCCCACACCCCCCCCCCCCCCCCCCCCACCCCCCCCCCCGGACACCCCCACCCCCCAACCCACAGCCCTGGCTGCAGCCCCTGTTCCTGGCAGTCCCTCCAGGCAGGGCTAAACCATCCTATCCCCGCATCTGCAGATGGTGGTGCAGCGGGGCCTGGCACCCCGGGCCCGGGAGCTGCTGGCTAATAGCAGTGCCCTGGAGGAGGCCGTCCTGGGGGAGCAGCGGAGACTGGGCCTTGGTGAGTGTCATGTCCTGAGGGGCGTCCCGGCTCTCTGGGACTCTTGCCCTCCAGCTACGTTGTGTGGGGGTTCGTGGATTGTCACTGTGAGAGTCAGGACGGCAGCTGCCGTGGGTTGAACTTTCCCCACTGCCTGGGCAAGTCCGCTCCTGGAGCCCTGCAGAGGCCCACCCACCCTGACTTTGTGACAAGACCCCAGGACGTGGAAGGGCCTGGGGAGAGGACACGAGAACCAGCTGATGGTTCTGCTGTCCTGGCTGAGGGCCGTGTGTGTGCCAGGCCAGGGTGGAGGGCCAGGCGGGGATGTGTGTGCGCCCTCTGCTGTGAGCACCTCAGGGTGCTGGTGGCCAGGCACAGTGGCTTAACCTTTCTGAGTCTCCATTGCTTCACCTATAAAATGGGGATGGTTGCATTTGCTGTGGGCCTAGGAGGCTGCTCTGAGCCTTGGGGTGCAGTGCTTTCCCCCAGGCCGATGGCCCTTGTGTCCCAGTGTCTCCCTCTGGCTGTGTGTGTGTGAGCCTTAGCGCTCCCTGGCCAGGAGAACTGAAGTGGCTCTGCCTGCACTGTGGGGGCGGGGGCTCCTCAGGATTGAAGCTGTCTCCCCCACAGCACGGGCCACCCTCCAGGACAGTGGGACCCGGCTCCGCGATGCCCGGGCCAGGAAGGAACAGCTGGTGGCCCATGTCCGGGAGGTGCAAGCCATGCTGGCTATGGACACAGGTAGGGTGGGGCTCCTCCCTGCACTTCCCCCACCTCTTGTCTCCAGAGCTGAAGGGGCACCTGCCCACACGAGCATCACCCCACTAGCCCTGCCTATCCAGTGGGGTCACCATCTGGGAGGGGGGCCAGGGTGGTTCCAACCCTGGGGACTCTCTCCAGTCCTAAGGACTTGCTTCTGGTCGGGAACCAGACACCAAACAAACGTCACCCCCAACGTCAGCCTGGGTAGCAAGTGAAACCAGGAGGAACGGGGAGCATTTGGAGAGAGAGGACGCGGGGTGGGCGGGGAAGGTGCAGGTGTTCAGTGGGCTCAGAGGTGGCGGCAGCAGCAGAGGTGAGTGTGGCTGGAGCTGGACGCCCAGGAGACACTTCAAGGGTCCGGGAGGGCTCAGGGCACAGGAGGGATCCCTGCTGACTCGAGAGGGACCCTGCCTACCAGCCTGGGGGCCACGGGGACTCTGGAAGGACCTCAGGAGAGATGGAGTGGCGGGGCGGGGGACCCACCAGGGGGAGATGAGGCTGAGCTGACTCAAGCAGGCCTCAGGGGACTCCAGTCAGGCGTGTGGCTGGCACAGGAGGGCTGTCTATCTGGGAGGGGGTGGCAGGTGAGTCTCCACTGCCCTGAGGTTCTCACGAGGCAGGGGGGCGGGGGTTAATTCCCTGTTGCTGGTTCTGTCAGGGGGTCTTAGTGGTCTCCCCAGATGGGGATGAGGGCCCCCCTCTCTGAGCCTGCACATGGCCCACTGCAGACGAGACAAGCAAGAAGATAGCCCATGCCAAGGCTGTGGCCGCCGAGGCCCAGGACACAGCTGCCCGCGTGCAGTCTCGGCTTCAGGACATGCACCGGAATGTGGAGCAGTGGCAGGGCCAGTACAAGGGCCTGCAGAGCCAGGACCTGGGCCGTGTGGTGCTTGATGCTGGCCGCTCAGGTGGGTCCTGGGGCACGGTGCCCCGACGGTGGGTGGGCCAGGGTGGGCAGACCAGGCACGCAGGGCCTCCTTCCCCTCTGTTCCCTGCCTGCAGTGTCCACCCTGGAGAAGACGCTGCCCCAGCTGCTGGCCAAGCTGAACCTCCTGCAGGACCGCGGGGCACACAACGCCAGTCTGGCTCTGTCAGCCAGTATTGGCCGTGTGCGGGAGCTCATTGCCCAGGCCCGTGGTGCCGCCAGCAAGGTGGGTGCGAGTGCCAGGGCCAGGTGGGCATCTGGGAGACCAGGAGGTGGACACTGATGGGCTGTGTGTCCCCACAGGTCAAGGTGCCCATGAAGTTCAACGGGAGCTCAGGGGTGCAGCTGCGCACCCCTCGGGACCTCACCAACCTCGCCTCCTACACTGCCCTCAAGTTCTACCTGCAGAGCCCAGAGCCCACAGCTGGCCAGGTCACAGGGGACCAGTTTGTGCTGTACATGGGCGGCCGCCAGGTAGCACGCGGGCTCTGTGGGCTGGGTGGAGCTGGGCGCCAGGCTGGCACGGGTGGGGCACCCGAGGCCCTGCCCCACTGGGTCTGCTGTCGCCCAGGCCACCGGAGACTACATGGGTGTGGCTCTGCGGGGCCAGAGGATGCACTGGGTGTACCGCCTCGGTGGGGCAGGGCCTGCGACCCTCAGCATCGACGAGGACATTGGGGAGCAGTTCGCGGCCATCAGCATTGACAGGTAGGACACCCAGTCCCCACAGCACTCCCCCACCTCCGAGTGTGGCCGCGTGTCCACACCTCACCTCCCACCTCTGCCCTCAGGATCCTCCAGTTCGGCCGCATGTCTGTCACGGTGGAGAATCGGATGGTCCAAGAGACCAAGGGCGACACGGTGGCCCCTGGGGCTGAGGGGCTGCTCAATGTCCAGCCAGATGATTTTGTCTTCTACGTGGGGGGCTACCCCAGCAACTTCACGGTGAGCCTGGCCGGCCTGGGTGTGCAAGCCACCCTGCCTGCCTGTCCCACGAAGTCCTGCTTAATGTCTGGCCCGAGCTCCTCCTGGGGTCTGCCCTGACCGTGCACTGTGCCCACAGCCCCCCGAACCCCTACGCTTCCCCGGCTACCGGGGCTGCATCGAACTGGATACACTCAATGAGGAGGTGGTCAGTCTCTACAACTTCGAGAAAACCTTCCAGCTGGACACAGCTGTGGACAAGCCTTGTGCCCGGTACGTGTGGTCTGAGCCGACCCTCACTTTGACTCTGCCCACCCTCAGCTAACCCTCCCACCTCTGACCGGCAGCTCCAAGTCGACCGGGGACCCGTGGCTCACAGATGGCTCCTACCTGGACGGCTCTGGTTTTGCCCGCATCAGCATAGAGAGCCAGCTCAGCAACACCAAACGCTTCGACCAGGAGCTGCGGCTCGTGTCCTACAGCGGCATCATCTTCTTCCTGCAGCATCAGGCATGTCCGCTGTCCATGCCCCTACCTACCCCACCATCCACGCCCCCCGCCTGCCAGGTGTCCATGCCCCTGCCTGCCTGCTGTCCGCGCCCTCTCCCCCGCCCACCTGGCTGTGCTGACCCTCCCCCTTCCCCAGGACCAATTCCTGTGCCTGGCTGTCCAAGAAGGCAAACTCGTGCTCCTCTATGATTTTGGCGCAGGCCTGAAGGAGGCCGACCCGCTGCAGCAACCTCCGCCACAGCTGACTGCAACCAGCAAGGCGGTAAGGCCAGTTTCAGAGGAGGCCCTGGGTGGGGAGGGACAGTGGGGGTCGCAGCTCCCCTGAAGGTGCCCACCTGTGCTGGCGTCTCCCAGATCCAGCTGTTCCTGCTGGGGGGCAACCGGAAGCGCGTGCTGGTGCGCGTGGAGAGGACCACGGTGTTCAGCGTGGAGCAGGAGAACGTGCTGGAGCTGGCTGACGCCTACTACCTGGGGGGCGTGCCACCCAGCCAACTGCCTGCCAGGTGAGCACTGGCCTGGAGTTGGGGGTGGGGCGGTAGGGCCTGGGGAGGCCACCACTGCAGCTTATCCCGTGGACACTGGTGCCTGCAGCCTGCGGCAGCTCTTCCCCTCTGGAGGCTCCGTGCGAGGCTGCATCAAGGGCATCAAGGCCCTGGGCAAGTATGTGGATCTCAAGAGGCTGAACACCACGGGCGTCAGCGCCGGCTGCACCACTGACCTACTGGTGAGCCCCCTACCGCCCCTGGCTGCGTGCATGCCCTTTCCGGCTGCCACCGCAGGCCCTCACAGTCACCCTGCCCACAGGTGGGGCGGGCCATGACTTTCCACGGCCACGGCTTCCTGCGCCTGGCACTCCCCAGTGATGCCGTGCCCCTCACGGGTGACGTCTACTCTGGCTTTGGCTTCCGCAGCAGCCAGGACAGCGCTCTGCTCTTCCAACGAGAGTCCTCGGTGCGTCTGCCCCACCTCCAGGGCACCAGGGTGGGGGCGTGTGGCCAGAGGGAGTCTGGGCCCCCAGCCTGGCTCACTGACCCAACCATGCTCTGTAGGGTGGGCCATGCGAGGTGACCCTGCAGCAGGGTCACGTGACCCTTCGGCTGGCCAGGACTGAGCTGAAGACACAAGAGCGTTTTGATGATGGGGCCTCCCACTACGTCACTTTCTACAGCAACAGCACAGGGTGAGCCTGGCTTACCTGGCCTCTCTAGGGAGCGGGGACAGAGCTGAGGGTTTAGGGACAATGCTCTGCGGGTTGGGCAGCAGGGCGGGGAAATACCACTCTCCCCACCAGGGTCCGGCTCTACGTGGACGACCAGCTTCAGGAGATGAAGCCCTACCGGGGGCCACGGCCCCAGCCTCAGCCCGAGGGGCCCCCTCAGCTCCTCCTGGGGGGCTCGCCCAAGTCCAGTGACATTCGTAACTTCAGTGGCTGCATCAGCAATGTTTTTGTGCTGCAGTGAGTGGAGTGGGCAAGGGGGGGTGGTGTTTGTTGGCAAGAACCTGCTGACTTGGCCCCAGCCACTGACCTGCACCCCTCACCCTCTGCAGGCTCCTGGGGCCTCAGCGCGTGTTTGACCTGCAGGAGAACCTGGGCAGCTTCAACGTGAGCTCAGGCTGCGCCCCAGCCCCTCGCACCCAGCTCCTGGAGCAGGTCCCGCAAGGGCTGCGGGCCACTGTGTCTCAGAAGGTGGGGTACAGGAGGGGTGTGGGCGGCGGGGCTGAGGTGGGCAGAAAGCCACCTCCTCATATTCCTGCACCCCCATCCGACCCCCCCCAGGCTGCCCGCCGAAGCCGGCAGCCTGCCCAGGACTCTGCCTGCTTGCCACCTGGGTCACTCAGGACCATCCGAGATGCCTACCAGTTTGGGGGTCCCCTGACCAGTTACCTGGAGTTTGCACATGTTCCGGCCTCCCCCAGTGACTGGTAAGCCTGGATGGGGACGAGGGTGGGGGGGTGCCACACTGGGGTGGAGGTAGGGCACAAGGCTGATGCCCATGCTTGGCTTCCAGGTCACAGCTCTCCATGCTCGTCCGCCCACACGCCTCCCGAGGGCTCCTGCTCCTTGCTGTCCCCCAGACAGCCAGCAGCCCCTCCCTAGTTCTCTTCCTGAACCACAGACGTTTTGTTGCTCAGACTGAAGGCCCTGGGCCCCAGCTCCGAGTCCAGAGCCGCCAGCGTTCACGCACTGGCCAGTGGCATACGGTGAGGGACTGGGAGAGGGGACACAGGGCGGGAGGTAGGGGGGGCATCTGGGAACTCCCACCCTGATGTGCCTCTCTCCACCCCCAGGTGTCCGTGCGCTGGGAGAAAAGTAGGATCCAGCTGGTGACAGACGGGGTCTGGGCCCAGAGCCAGGAGGGGCCAGGCTGGCAGCACCAGGGGCAGCAGGGCCCCCGGCCACACACACTCTTTGTGGGGGGCCTTCCTGCCGGCAGCCACAGCCCCAGGCTCCCAGTGAGCACCACCTTGCCCAGCCTCCCACCCCTCCCCAGCCAGATGCTGTCCACCTTCCTCCACCCCAAGGGCCTGACCCCAGCTCTCTGTTCCCACAGGTGGCCGTCAGCAGCCCTGGGTTCAGGGGTTGTGTGAAGAGGCTGAGGCTAGATGGGCGGCTCCTGGGGGGCCCCACGCGGATGGTGGGGGTCACACCCTGCTTCTCAGGGCCCCTGGAGAAGGGCTTGTTCTTCACAGGCAGCGGGGGAGCCGTCACTCTAGGTCTGTCCCTGACTGGTGCCCTCCCAGTCCTCTTGGGGTGGCTGGGGGGCAGAATAGTGACACCCAGAAAGGGTGGGGCCTGGGACCAAAGCTCTCCCCCATCACGGCCCCTCCTTGCAGACACCCTGGGGGCCACGCTGCCCGACGTGGCTCTGGAGCTGGAGGTGCGGCCCCAGACAGCCACCGGCCTGGTTTTCCACTTGGGCCTGGGCCAGACGCCCCCGTACCTAGAGCTGCAGGTGCTGGGGAAGCAGGTAAGACAGGTGTGAGCCGCAGCCTCAGGGTGGGATCGGGGCTGGCAGGGCCCTCCTGACTTCTCACACCCCTAGGTCCTGCTGTGGGCAAATGACGGCGCTGGCGAGTTCTCCACGCTGGTAACACGCCCCGCAGCACTGTGTGATGGGCACTGGCACCGACTGGCAGGTGAGCCGGGGCCTCTCCCAGCGGGAGGTCGGAGAGACTCCTGACCCCCACCTGCTGGAGTCAAGCCTGGAGGGACTTGGCAGGGGTCAGCTGCAGGCCCCCAGCGGGTAGGGTGGCAGGGACTTAAAGCCAAAGAAACAGGGTGAATAGCCCCTGGCCCTGTGGCTGGTGAGATCCTCCTGGCCCGGCCACAAGGAAGCTGTGCTTGCAGTGACCAAAGGCGGGAACGTGCTCCGGCTGGAGGTGGACCAGCAAAGCAACCACACCCTGGGCCCGGCGCCGGCCACCTGGGCCAACACCCTGGTGCCGCTGCATCTCGGGGGCCTGCCGGGTGAGTGCGGCCTCAGCCTGGGGGCAGGGAGAGGGGGAAGGCTGCCCTTGCCCTCAGCAACCAGGCGCTGAGGTTGAGAGCGGGGAGCCCAGGCCTGATGAGACACCAGCCTCTGCTCCAACCGGGCCCTCTCCTCCCCTCCCTCAGAACCCTGGAAACGGCCTCCCTACAATGGCTGCGTGCGGAATCTGGTGCTGAACCAGGTGTCGGTCACTTGGCCTCGCACTGCAGGCGTGCAGGGGGCAGTGGGGGCCAGCGGCTGCCCAGCCACGTAGCACAACTGCCCCCGGGACCCCAGCCGACAGCTCCAGCAGCCGCACGAGGGGGTCTTCTGGAGTCAACAGGTGGTCTGCCCCATCAGGCAGGGTCTTGCCCTCCAGAACCCCCAGCCCCTCCACCCAACGTGCAGACACCACCACCCTCAGCTGGCTTCTTAGATGAAGTCTGTGTGTATTTATCTAGACTCCAGATTCTATGGGTAATAAAGTCTTATTTCTGGGAGTGGTTTTAAATTATGTCTGACTTCCTAAAGGAAAGGGTAAATAACACTGTAAAATGGGGATTTGTATTTTTTATCTTTCAATTTAATTATGAAATCTCCCTTCCACCAATATTCAATAATAGGAAAGCTGTAAATCACTGGCCCCCCTGCTTCTTGAAACAAAAATTAAAAAGTAACTCGTGTAACTGAGTGTCGACTTTAAATGTAGAAAAAGAAAAGCAGCCCAGCGAGTCTGGAGGCCCGAGCCCAGCACAACTGTCCCTCTGAGTTGGAACCCAGGCCTAGAGGAGCTTCTTGCACCCAACTCCCATCAGCCCACCCTGGCACGCAGACAATCCAGAGTTGGCAGATAAAAGAAAAGACTTTTACTGATTAGCACGTTGGGGCAGAGGTGAGAGGGTGTGATCACAAACGCCACTACTGAGGCCAAATGACCTGGGGGTTGAGCCCTCGTGACTGCAGGCAACCTAATCCAGGCTCATGTCCTCTTCTTCGTCCTTCTTGTCCTTCCCATCGCCCTCCTGCTGCTCGGGGCTGGCGCTATTCTGCATGGCTTTGGCAAATGCTTCCACGTCTAAAACGCATTAAAAAGCCTGACATGACCTTTCCAGCCCCGGGCCCAGCACTGCTGACCGGGGGACGGGAGGTGAAAGCCAGACGGAGGCCAGGGTCATCGGACTAGGCATCCTCTGCACATGTGGGAAGTCTTTCAACTACAAAAACACAATCTCTGCCTCACCTGTGGCCGAGGGGTGGGGGCACAGGTACTTACCACCCTTGTTGGCGGCCTCCACAGCCTCCGCGGGCAGCCCAAACTGGCACATGAGGGGGCCCAGCTGCCCTGAGGCCAAGGCCGCACTGAACATGCCGAGGGCCTGTGGGAAGAGCCAGGCACCTGAGTCCATGAGAGCGCTGAAGGGGACCTCAAGAACCAAGATGCTTGATGCCAGGGGCTGTGCTGCAGGCAGGCAAGTGTCCCCTACACCAAGCTTCCCACAGGACACCTGGGCCATGTGTCTACCTGCTGGAACTGGGGTGAGGTCAGCGTGTTCTGGATCTCCTCCGCAGTCTGCGGCAGGGACTCCCCTGATGGCAGGTAGGGCAGCAGGCGCTCCTGGACATCCGCGTTGGCAAGGATGGGGGCCATGATCTCAGGTGTCAGCACGCTGGCCAGGTCAACTAGGGCACAAGCAGTGGCCGTCAGCGGCTAGAGGCCAGCCAGGACGCCCATGCGGGAGGACAGTGACAGCTGTGAACTTCCGGGCGTGGTGTGGAGGTGAAGTGAGGCGAGGGGCGGGGGCCGAGGCTCAGTGTTACCTTGTTGGCCGCCTCCTGGCCCGGCTGGCACACTCATGGTGGCCAGGATGCTCTGCAGGTCGCTGAGCTGGATGGGCTGGGCGGGGCTGGCTGCTGTGCTGGCTCCGTCACCTGAGCTGGGCGCGGGGCTCGGGCTGGTCGCTGAGGCAGCTGCTGGAGCGGAAGGGGCTGGGGTGGCGCGAGTGGAGGAGGTGGTGGAGGACGGGGTGACTGCTGCTGACTGGCTCCGGGAGCTGGGGAGAGCAAGGGAACACTGGAGGGCGACATGCCCACAAAGGCACCACATGTCCATCCTGCCCCAGACCTCCTCGTGCTGCCAGGTCTCTGGGAGAAGTCTGAACCATGAAAAGGACAGAGCCTCCCCAGGTGCCTGCTCTGTCCTTCAGCATCGCCTACGTCCAGCCTCGTGAAGGAGGCAACACCTGGTGAAACCAGAGAGCCAGGGGTGAGGCTCACCTGGATGAAGAGCTGCTTGCCGGAGGCCCTCCGCTCCCCAGTAAGCTGGCCAGGCCCGGCCCAGTGAGGGCCCCCAGGCCACCTGCAAGGAGCAAGGACATGCAGTTCAACACTCAGGCCTGGCCGGAGGCCCCCTCCCCCACCACAGAGCGGACCCACCCAGCACTACAGCCCAGGGACAAGCAGGGGAAGGAGCAGAGAGAGCCTGTCTGCGGGGGCGCAGGGCCGGACTCCTCAGGCGTGTTCTGGCAGCTTAACCCACTAAATCTATCACTACTCCATCCCATGACACTACCAACGCATGCACCCTGGTTCAAGGACAGAGTCCAAATTCAGTACAAAGTAACAAGCGTTTCCCCAACAGACAAGCCAACCTGGGAGGCCAGGGGGCCCAGGCAGGATCCCTGTCGCATGTTCTGAGGCCCTGCTGCTCAGCCAGCTGTGCTCCCCTGAAGTATGGAATTGTGTCCTCCTTGGGGGCCCTGGAAGGCCTTGCCTGCCTGGTGCCAGGTCAATCCCTAAAGCAAACCAGGCCCCTGCCCAGGGAAGCCAGCACACAGACATCGCTAGGACAGAGCTGACTAGAAGCTGCAAGCTGCCCGACTCTGTTACTAAGAGGCTCCCAAGCCTGCGGCGTGTTACCCAGTCCTCCGAGGCCGGCGGGTCCGATGAGCTGCATGAGCTGGCTGTGGCTCATGTTCCCCAGTAGGCTCTGCAGGCCACCCTCCCCTGCAGGACAGAAGATGCTCAGATCGAGGCTGCGGCGGCCAGGGGCCTCCAGCTGGGTCTGCCCCCACCCCTCCACCGCCACCAGGGTCCTGGGGGTGGCCCCCATCTCAGCTGCCCCTGAGCTGTGTGCTGAGTGTCTCCTGCCAGGAGCCAGCGCATAGGGCTCACAGATGGGTCACCAACTGAAGACAGGAGCAAGGACCAACTCCGGAACCGCCCCAGGGGGCTCCTAACCTGGATCCTCCACCTCCGCTTAGCCACCGGCCCGCACCACCCAGGGTCCACGTCAGCGGAAACCGACTCCAACCTCACAGCACATCCGGGAAGGTGACCATTACCGCCCAGCGCAGACAGCTCGTGGCCTCCGCTCCCACTCGCCCCCAGGGCTCCGGGCATCGGCGGGTTGTTCAGATACTCATTGACTTTCCGGCAATGCTCCTCATCCTGGTCTGTCTTGGGCTCCTGTGGGGAGGACACAGCAACAGGCACAACTTAGCAGCCCACCCATCTTACAGGGGGGAGACTGATGCGCCAGGAGCACTTGGCACACAAGCAACCCTATCCTCCAGGATGAGGCTCTTAGTGTGACCGTCTTAAACCACAAATCCTGGATGTCCCTGGTGGTCCAGTGGTTAGGACTTCACCTTCCACTGCAGGGGGTGAGGGTTCAAGCCCTAGTCAGGGACCCAAGATCCCACATGCCTCAGGGCCAAAAGAAACAAAATATAAAACAGGAAACAATACTGTAACAAACTCAATAAAGATTTTAAAAATGGTTGTCAAACTTTTTAAAAATTAATTTATTTTTTACTGAAGGATAATTGCTTTACAGAATTTTGCTGTTTTCTATCAGACCCCAAGTCAAAGTTTTTTTTTTTAAATAAATAAAACCTCAAATCCTTCAATGCATGTAATGCTGTAAAATAACCTTGTTATCACACCACTGTCACCAACCAGCCCTGGCCTGCAGCCCTCCAGAGTTAGCTGGGCGCTGACGATGAGCACTTGGGCATGCAGGGGGTCATCAGGCAGCATCATCCTGAGGGCACCCCCAGAACTTCGAGACAGAGCACCCATGACGGGTGCACTGCTGCCCAGAGACCCCCAGAGCACACCAAAAGGGAAGGCACGAGACAGGGCCACCACACAGGGTTCACCCTGGCTTCCGGTCTGGGCTTATGACCCTGGAGGGGGCACTGGAAGACCAGCAAACCACAGGCAGAGATGGGACCCAGCCCAGAAATCACTCCTGTAAGTGACCCAGGGATTTGCAGCCTCGAAATGGCCCCCAAAGCCAAGCTACACACTCTGGACTCTGGCAGAGCCCACTACCACAAGCCCCCAACACACACACGGTGACACTGTTGAATCTTTTGGTTCCATGGCAAGCAGGGTCAGCACCAGCTGGTAAGTGAAAGCAAATTCTACCATTAGAACAGCTAATTCTGATAAGCTGTCACTTTTCAAAAATTGTGTTTGAAAATAAAGTAATATAGGTCAATCAAACAACAATATTTTCTAGGTACCTACTATATGCTAAGCATTGAGCCTGGGTCTCCTGCAGTGCAGGCAGATTCTTTAGCGCCTGTACTACCAGGCAAATCCATTATTTTATACACTGAATAAAATTAGAAAACAGACCTAATTACTGCCTTCATGGAATATGACTTGTATATGAAGGGATTTGGGCGGGGGGAACCCACAGAAACCCAAAGGCCCCATGAGCAAATTTCTAACCTAATTTTATGACAAGATTTTAAGAGAAAAAGTAAACAAAACCTGCATACCTGCATCCAGAAGAAGAGTCGTTTGGACCCTGCCTTAAACTTGAGCACGTAGACCCTCCCGCTGGGGCACTGTGGCACGCGCTTGAACTCACAGTCATCAGGGAAGATGATCAGATCCTAAAGAGAGGCACTGCTGGGCCCCAGGACCTCCAGAAACACAGGCCAGGCCCGGACCTGGGGTTGTGTGGCAGGCTGGGCAGAGGCCCCAGGACACAGAGACCAAGCCCCTCACCAGCAGGGTCTGTGCAGAGCAGACAAACGAGGATCACAGGCACCCCAGGAAGGTCATGAGGGCCAGGAGAGGGGCCCAGTACTGAACAGGGAAGGGGGGTTTCCGGTTCCTGGAGGATTTTTGATAGAGACGTTTTGGGAGCAACATTCCAAGATGAGTTAAAAAGTCAGCCCTGACCTGCTCCTGAACTTAACAAAAGAAGATACTGCCTGAATAAAATCACCACTAAAGAAAGCTTTCTAGAGGGCTGTGATCAAGGTCAGGATTTTTACACGATTTCTCCAATTTTAGGCACCTGATCTTCAGAGCTTTACACGTACACCCACTGACAGACGAGACGGACATAACCGTTAAGACCACAAAGCCCACAAGCAGATCCACATACCCCACCAACACACTCCAAGTTGTCAACAAGTTGTTTCAAGCCCAGAGTGCGGTGTCCTACTGTGAAGACCACGCTGCTCTGATAGTTGGGGGGCGGTGGGGGGAGCGGGGTAGGTGTCCTCAAGACAAGGTTCACTCCCAGACACTTACATCTTCCACGTTCCCCGATGTCCGGTCTTTCCAGCAAAAGTGAATAAGGGAGTCATCCGTCTGCTGAATGTACACAAGCCCTTTCCGTTTATCTGGGGTGACGGTAGTTCCTTTTAGTGACATTTTTCCGGCCCGAAACTCCACCAAATACTTGTTGGAGGACCCACGGGAGCCTGGCACCAGGCTTGGAAACAGAGCTCCTGAAGTCGTCATCCTAGAAGAAGCACCACCGCGCAGGCCCGGTCACGACCGCGGACACCCTAACGTCCTCCTCCAATGCTGCGCTCGAAGAGCAGAGGAAAGCGCTTCTCGCAGCCGGGCCAGGCCTCAGACGCCCGACACCTGCGGCCAACTCATTCCGGGGCGGGCCGGCCCAAGGGGCCAGGTTCTCAGCTTCTGCTCCCGTTTCTCAAACCCCGAAATTTACCTGTGCCTCTAAAGCGCATGGCAGCTGGGGACCCTCGTCAACACCACGTTCCGTACATTTTAAATAATCTATTAACCTGCGGCTCCGAAAGATTTAAAACCTCGAGCTGGACAGACAGGCCGCTAACACGCTGGATGGCAGGCCAGAATTCGGCCTAAACCTCGCTGCTACTGGACACACGGCCGGTAAACTGCAGCGCGGCCGGCTCGCTCCCCTCGGAGAGAAAACCCGAGCGAGCACCTGGGGAAACGCGAGCCCGGCGGCCGGCGAGGACTTTGCGCGGGTGAACACCCGCTCCCACCCGCAGGCCCCACCGCCCGGCACTCTCGGCTGCGGGCGCCGCGGGCCCGGGGCGGCGGCCGGGGTGCCCGAGAGCCCCCGCCCGCGCTTGCCCCCGGCCTCTGCGGCCCCAGCCGATAACCGTCCCCGCCCCCGACGACCCCGCACCTGGCCCGCGCCGAGACTCCGCCGAGAGGCGCCGTCCGGGTTCGCTCTTCCTCCTCAGCGCCTGCCGGGCCCCGCCGGAAGGCCCCGCTCGCCCCGCCCCGCCCGCCGCTCTCGCCACTGATTGGGCTCCGTCGGGAGCGGGGCGGGCGCTAGTCTGCGGGCGATTGGCGAGGGCCGCCGCCCGTCTCGCTACCAGACCCGCCCCCGCGCCGGCGGCTCTCTTCCGGAGGAAGCGCGGGCCTGGGGCCCGCGGGCCAGAGCGGCCCCTATTGTTGCTGTGTCATAGGGGAGCGGCGGCGGCCCCTGGCGGCGACGCCGGGAACGGCGAAGCGGTCGCAGGCAGAGCGGCTGGTGTTGGATCTGGGACCGCGAACCGCGAACCGGGCGGGGGCACCTGCGGGGCGGGGGGCAAGGTGTCTCAGGTGTGCTGACCGTGCGGGACGCCAGGTTCCTAGACCTGGGGAAATAGTTGCCGGCTACGGGGAGGGGATGTCATAGGACGGCGGGGCCGTGCGGTGTCTTAGCGTCCCTGGGGGAAGGTGACTGCAGCTCTGGACTCAGGTGCGTGGGCCCAGCGTCCTCCCGACGAGCGGTGTTCTCCTGGGACCCCGTGCGACGCACAACGCCGCTACTCTGCGCCCCCAGACCCTCTTGAGAACTACCCTCCACCCTCCCTGTGCCCTGGGGGTCCCCCAGCCCCCCGCAACAGTGATGGCGTGACTGTGTCACCATCCTCCCCGACCCCCTATAATCTGCCGACAAGGCTGCTCCTTCATTGCCTGTCTGGTGTGTAATGTGTGCCGTCTGAACCGAATGAAATCAGCTGTCCTGCGCACACTGGAGGAGGGGAACGGAAGCGCTGCCCTCCCATTGCCTTTACTCCCCTTCACTTACACTTTGTAGTTTCTGCAGAGCAGCACACACCTGGAGCCCATGCTACAGATGATGTGTGACTCCCCGCTCCAGAGGGAGGGCCATCCTGAACTGTGTGGCCACCTCCATGCCCGCTTGATTTACCATCAACCCAGAGGAATCTGCTTCCCTTGTAGCTCAGTTAAAGAATCTGCCTGCAATGCAGGAAACCTGGGTTTGATTCCTGGGTCCAGAAGATCCCCTGGAGAAGGAAACGGCAACCCAGTCCACTATTCTTGCCTAGAGAATCCCTGGCAGGTTACAGTCAATGGGGTTGCAAGAGCAGGACACGACTTAGCTGGCCCCTACCACCACCACCACAGAGGAACCTGGCGGGCTACAGTCGTTCATGGGGTCTCACAAGAGCTCACCACCACTTAGCGACTAAACCACCACCATCATCAATATGTAAAATCCATTTTTAAGCTTTTTTTTTTAAAGGTATAAAAGTGAAAACTATTCTTTTATTCAACACTGTTTTAAGATGTATCCATGTTGACACATGCAGCTCTAACCTAGTCTATCTTACCTCCTGTGTAACATTCTGATGGATAAAACACCATAAGTTCTGTACCCATTGCTTTGTGATCTAGAGTCTCTATTTTTTTTTTTTTTTGGTTTGGAAAAATAGAGCTGGTTTTCATTTTAAAATATTTATGTTGATAAGAAATGTGTTTTTTAAATTAATATTTATTTTAAAATTTCTAATATGGTAAATATCCATAGATAAAACCCATATATGCAAAAGCTCTATGGGGATCCTTGATAGTTTTTGAGAGTCTAAAGAGTTCCAGAGACAAAAGTGATGGGAACAGAGACCCGTGAAGAAATTCAGTGGCCTGTGACTGGGGTCACGACACCCGCAGCAGTACCATCCGACACGCTCTGTGAAACCAGGAAGAAGACAGTAAGAAAACCACCTGGCTTCCCTGAGAAGGGACCGGCAGGCAGGGGTCACTGTCCAAAGTCCTGGGAAGTGCAAAAGCTGCCAGCAGAGGCCACAGGGAAAGCAACTTTCTAGAACCTGAAAACACTTCTGGGCAGTGACTGCAGTGGGGCCTCCAATGAGTACTTCCTTATCCCAAACCAAGGGAGCTTGTGTCCTGGGAGGCTCAAAAGAGAAAGCTTTATACACTTTCACTGGTTTCTGTGAAAAACCAGTAAGGAGACAAGCTACCGGTAGATGGCCATCGTGGAGGCCAGTCCATGTGCCCCCCAACCCCTGCCCCAGTATGGACTGGGCCCCACAGCAGAAAAAGCAAACCCAGTCCCTCTCCCTGAGCCTCGGCACCCTCCCCCAGACGAAAGGCAAGGGGTGCAGTGACTGTGGGCACAGGGAGGGTCAACAAGGAAGCTGGCAAAGAAGTGCCCAGACATCTCCTAAGGAGGGTGTACAGATGGCCTGATGTGCAGGAAAGGATGGTGGACAGCATTATTCATAAGGGAAATGCAAATTAAAACATGAATTCAGTTCAGTTCAGTTCAGTCGCTCAGTTGTGTCCGACTCTTTGCGACCACATGAATTGCAGCACACCAGGCCTCCCTGTCCATCACCAACTGCCGGAGTTCACTCAGACTCATGTCCATCGAGTCAGTGATGCCATCCAGCCATCTCATCCTCAGTCGTCCCCTTCTCCTCCTGCCCTCAATCCCTCCCAGCATCAGAGTCTTTTCCAATGAGTCAACTCTTCGCATGAGGTGGCCGAAGTACTGGAGTTTCAGCTTTAGCATCATTCTCTCCAAAGAAATCCCAGGGCTTATCTCCTTCAGAATGGACTGGAAGGTCAGGTGGTCTGGTATCCCCATCTCTTTCAGAATTTGTACAGTGCTCGTCTTTTTTGTGACTGGCTCTTGTCACTCAGCATAATGTCCTCAAGTTTCATCCATGTTGCAGCATGTGTCAGAATCCCCTTCCTAAGGCTGAATCATCTTCCACTGTAAGTATGTCTACACCACATTTTGCTTATGCATTCATCAGGGCAGGAATGCTTGGGTTATTTCCATGCCTCAGCTATTGTGAATAATACTGTTGCGAAAGTGACTTCCCAGGTGGAGCTCGTGCTAAAGATCCTGCCAATGCAGGCGACATAAGAGACCCTGGTTTCATCCCTCGGTAAGGACGATCCCCTGCAGAAGGGAATGGCAACCCATTCCCGTATTCTTGCCTGGGAAGTCCCACGGACAGGCTGCATGCTGCAGTCCATGGGGTCGCAAAGTGCTGGACACGACTGAAGTGACGAAGCACACGCGCACATGACTGGACAGACATCCCTTCAAGCCCTGCTTTCAGTTCTTTGGGGGTAAATACTCAGAATGGAATTGATGGGTCATATGGTAATTCTGTCTTTAATTTTTTGAGGAGTCACCACACTGTTTGCCACAGCGGCTGTCTCATTTTATTCCTACTAACAGTGCACAATCTTCCTGTTTCTCCACATCCTTGCCCAAACTTGTTTTCTGGGTTGTTTTTTTTTTATATACTGGCCATCCTAATGGGTGTGGTATCTCATTGTAGCTTTTTCATTTCTCCAGTGATTAGTGATGTTGAGCATGTTTTCACGTGCTTATTGGCCATCTGTTTATCTTCTTTGGGAAAATGTTTATTCAAGTCCTTGCCTATTTTTAAATCAGCTTTTTTTGTTGTTATTGAGTTTTAAGAGGTCTCTGTATATTCTAGATATTAATCTGTTATCAGATGTTTGATTTGCAAATATTTTCTCCCACTCTTTGGGTTGCCTTTTTACTCTGATGCTAGTGTCTGAGGCACAAAATATGTTTACATTTTCATGGAGCACAACTTGTTCATTTTTCTTCTCTTGTTGCCTGTGCCTTTGGTTTTATAGCCAAGAAATAATTGCCACATCCAAAGTTGTGAGCTTTGTGTTCTACCTTTTCTTCTAAGAATTTATTGTTTAGGTCTCACATTTAGACCTTTGATACATTCTAATTTTTGTAAATGGTGTGAGGTCAGGGTCAACTCCATTCTTTTGCATATGACTATCCAGTTTTTCCAGCACCATGTGTTGAAAAGACAGTCCCTCCTCTCTTGAACCTTGCTATTAAACTATATATGTTGATAGTGTTGATGGTTACAAGATGGTATGTCCACTGTACACAAAGGTGAGTGTCACTGTGTGTCAAGGTTTGAATTCCACTTCCTCCACTCACCTGCTCTGAAGCCTCAGGCGAGCCCATCTTCCTGCACCCCCTCTTCCTCCTCAGTGGGCGGGACTGGATGGTAATTTGGGGGGTTAAGCACTCAGGACACCAGGCTCAGGCTCTGGCAGGCCTGGGTGCTCTGTGGTCCCCATCATCAGACATGGTGGCCATGGTGGAGGCCCCACATCTATGTACGTGGGCATTCCCAGGGCATTAAAGGTGTATGAACAGTCTGTCCCTCTGCCCGAAACTCTTGTGGATACTGGATAGCTCACCCTTCTGGAAAGCACACAGCCACTGGGCACCTAGGGCAGCGGTCGGGCACAGGGACCAGCAAATCAAGCTGGCTGACACTGTGTTCTGGGTATTTCATTGCTTCTGTCAATGGGCTCCAGCCCCCGGAGAACCCAGACCCCTTCCTCCATCTTGCGTGCCCCTTAGCCCCCTCTTCACTGTAACAAGAGTTTTCTGAAACAATCTGTTTGCTGGGCCAGTCCTA
Source organism: Cephalophus harveyi (assembly GCA_006410635.1). Classification (NCBI taxonomy): domain Eukaryota; kingdom Metazoa; phylum Chordata; class Mammalia; order Artiodactyla; family Bovidae; genus Cephalophus; species Cephalophus harveyi. Next base: position 917,647 of record SJYT01082573.1, read on the forward strand.
CAGGACTACAGTCCAAACGTCTGTCGCCTGGTCTCCAGAACACGTCCACAGCCAATTTGCAGTCCTTTCCAGAGAGGCCAGAGCAGCAGACAGTGAAGAAGTATTCAGTCCAAAACAAATGTCAGCTGCCGCCCTTTGCAAAGAATCTCTACTCAAAACCAGGGTTTAACATCTATCTCCACTGACCTGTCCAGTCCTCCCCCAAATCTGCGAATGACTGATTCCGTTTACATGGACGAACACTGACAGTTACTACATACTATAAAATTATGACAATAAAGCACTTCGTTACGTGTTTCTTGCCTGACCTTTTCCTGCTGCGTGGATAGGATGAACTGCTCCTGCAGCGATGGAGGGAGGACCCTGTGTGTGGTCGCCCTCTGCAGAGACCAGGGAGCCCTTTGCCAAGCCTCTGGTCCAGAACAGCCAGTTCAGAGAGGGAGAGGAACAGGGCCTCCAGTCAAAGGCTGACTGTCCAGGAAGCTTGTACCAGGAGATTTTGAAGTGGTGTCTTCACTTTGTGAAACCCTGTGTGCTGAGAACACACAGGACAGTGAAGCCCAAAGATGACGAAGATGGAAGGAAAGGCCGTCTAATGTCCTGCGGCGGGTTACAGGCCCTGCTGTAAAGGACCCGATCTTCATGCCCACTTTGGACACAGGAAGGTCCTTCAGAAAATGAAACCAGGTTCAGCAGGAACTTTCTGTTGACTGGACTCTCCTGTATGGCCAACAGCTCCCCTCGGGGCACAAGGCTTCACTGAGCAGCCCCTCCCCTCCTGGCACAAGGGTCAACAGGATGCGGGAGCTATCCTCGCTTCTGATTTTTGAAAGCTTGTTAGCATTGTAAATGGCAATCCACTTCAGAATTCTTGTCTGAAGAACCCCATGGACAGAGGAGCCTCGCAGACTCCTGAGTCCCTAGGGTCACCAAGTGTCAGACAGGACTGAAGTGACTTAACATTAGGATTGTAAATGATGTCTTCCTGGTGGATGCTCGAGGCGCACTTGTTCTCCTCCCAGGAGCAGGTGTCCTGAAAGAAAGCCACCTGCCGCGGCAACCTGAGGGGCTGGCTGGAAGATTCTGGGCCTTTCTCTCATTCTGTTTTGATTTCCTGGCCTCAGAGCCTGAGAAGGATGGCGACACCTCTGGCTGGACACCTCCACACTCACTGCAATAGGTGGCCGGCAGCATCAGCAAGGGCTGTCCAGACACCCAGAGGCCGTCAGCGCTGGGCTAGGTGCTTCTCCCCAAGTGTCGAGCAGGCGGATCCTTTCAGGAGCCCCAACATCATCTCTGGGGACAAGGTCTGAAAGGGAGATGCTGCTGAGAACACAGTCAGAGCTGATCCTCGGGGCCCTGCTGGTGCCATTGCCAGCTCCACTTGCCTGGGGAGGCTGTGATGACACCTGGTCATGTGTGCCTAATGCCCTGCACAGACCTGTGAGCCTATGAAGGAGCAGAGGTTGGCCTGGCACCTTCGTTTTCCCCTCACAGAGCCACCACACTGTGGGGTGGAGGGGCCTGGCCTTCACGGAAGCCTGCAGTGGCCAAACACAGCACTGCCTATGAGGGCTGGGCCCGCTTCTCTGATGCCTTCTTGCGACTGGGGGCCACACCCAGTGAGGAGCCTGCCAGTGCTGGGGCGGCCCTGACCCTTGACCCCACCAGGGAGAGTAGCACCCGACATGGAAGGTACCAGCCTGTGCGGCTCAGGGACCCAGACATTGCATTGGCCCCAGCCCTGGATGGCCTGTGAAGTCCGGCCAGCTCCAGCATGCATGCTGCAGGTCCATCAGCCACCATGTCGTCTGAGTGGCCAGCTCCCCAGTGGCTCTCAGAACCGCTCAGTGAATCAACAGACACAGAACTGAACCTTCAGAGGGAGCAGAATCAAAGCCTGAAGGTTTTCGGATGAAGTGGGCCCTACTTTTCATCCCACAAGGACATTCCAAGTTATAAGGTTGCTCTGAAAACCACCCAGGCCCTCCATCCAAGCCACAGTCACACACTGGGGGCCCACTAAAAGGCCATGCCTTCCACACACTGGTCATGGGGGATCGTCTCTAAAAAGCGAATCTCATGGAAACACACTTGTATTAGAGAGAGACCCCTGATGTCCCAGTGCATCACGGCGGCCGAGCTGAGGGGTAGCTCTGGTGCGTGTTGAAAACTCGTGCTGCCCATGCTTTAGGGTCCCAGGCCATCCTTCCCTCTCCTTCCACTTGAATCGGGCTTGAAGGAAGGAAGTGGTGGAGGGGACTATGCTGTGGGATCTGACCTCGGGGAGGACCCAGGGATGCAGATCAAAGTGTCAGTCGGTCAGTCATGTCCAAATCTGTGCCACCCCCCCGACTGCGTAGCCTGCCAGGCTCCTCTGTCCATGGCATTCGATTCTCCAGCCAAGAATACCGAAGTGGGTTGCCATTCTCTTCTCCAGAGGATCCTCCCGACCCAGGGACTGAACCTGGGTCTCCTACACTGCAGGCAGATTCTTTACCGTCTGGGCCTGCAGGGAAGTCCTCAGAGATGCAAACCTTGCAGCAAACTACTGGAGCGGTGAGAAACAGGACAATCTGTGAAGCTGTCAAACTGCCCTCACACCACTGCTCTAAGCAAGCCCCGGGTCCCCCAGCCTTCCATTCCCCAGAGGAGCGGTTTGTTTCAGTTGCCGGCCCCCACCAGGGGCACAGGGCTCCCGATGCTAATGACCAGGTGTGTCAGCACCTCCTCTCTGCAGAACCTGACACCACACGTGCCTGGGGCTCTGTGTGGTCTGGGGGCCTCTGCACGTTTCAGGGACCCAGTTTGGGTCCCGCCAGGCAGATGCCCTGAACTCGACCGTGGCATCATGCCTCCAGAGTCCAAAGCTACAGAATCAAGCCTTCAGAACAAGGGTTCACTTTTAAAAGTGTTTTAATTACAAATGTGGTTTTGAAGCCAGGACACACAATGCTGACACCCTCTTGCTGAGAACCCACACTGTGTACAGCTGCGTGTGTGTGCATGCATGCGCTTGTGCATGCGTGCACACGGCAGATTGTCTTCGATTCAAAGAGCTCTGCCGGGGCCAGTGGTGTTGGCCTCTCTACAGAAAGTAAACAGTCACAGGGTGCAGACGTGTGCGGAGGCGGACACGCACAGCGGCGAGGACACCCCCAAGGCGGGCCGCACATGCATGACAGGAACACGAGTGCTGCAGGGACAGGTCGACCGCCGCGCGTGCGGGACTCGCTGTGCGAGGGCGTGGCCTGCAGCGAGAGGGAGCCCCAGGGACCAGAGGGCTAGGAGCCATCTGGGAACTACTGGTCAGAGTTTCTGGCCACCCTCATTGTCATGGTAATGCTTTAGTTTGGACAGTGTAACGTGGTGATTAATGCCTATCTTGCTCTTCAGCAAAGTATTATTCAAGTAGTTTGAACTTAAATATTTTCAAAGTAATCTTTACATTATTGAAAATTGATAAAAAATACAAACTCTGACGACTTTTCATTTCATTCAATTGGCTGCTTTCAAAACCTCCACTTCTGTGTTACCGTGATCTAGAAAGCAATTCCTGGCCTGTATAAGGCTCCTGGTGGGACTTTTCTCAAGATTCATCTTTTCCTGTTACTGGTTCAGATTTAAAATACTTTCAGAAACCCTTTGCCACTGCATTACGAAGAGGAATATGGACCCTTCCCATTACTTCCTTTATTTATAACTTTTTGTAATGAAGAGGGTGCTGTACTCTACGCCAGCCCAGCTCGTCCTGTCACATAAAGGGAACTGTAAAGACTGTTCCTTCTCAAACCTTAATGGAAACATGATGATCCCAAGGGAAATTTTATGAAGAGGCTGCAACAGTAGTAAAATGTTTGGCAATCAAAAGTTAATTAGAATTAAATCCTCAACCAGGGACGGTGCAATCTCCATGAACAGTCATGAGAAAAGCTGGTTTCTGCCGTGGCGGAAGCTCAGAGCAGCCGCTTGACGGAGTCCAGCCTCCGGGTCTCCGGGTCTGGGGGCTGGTCCGGCCTCTTAGTAGATGTCGGGGCAGCCTGAGAAATCCCGCTCGAAGTAGCCCCCGGCATACAGCCAGTCGGGGGTCCCAGTGTACGGGTTACTGCCTCGGTGAAACCACCTGTGACACAGAGCGGGTGGTCAGGAGGCCGGTGGACTCTTCTCCACTTGGGATCATGGCCCCTCCAGTTAGCATCGTCACCTTACATGTCATCTCACGTGCAGCCCAGGCTGCAAGCCGCCATCTCATGGGACACGGGGTAGCTTCTGCTCAGCCCCCGCAGGGCCTGCAGCCCCTCCTTACTGCCCCCAGGTGGGTGGGTCTGTGTCTCCCCCGCCCCATCCCCGTGGCCGCCGGGTGCCTCACCGCGTCTGCCACTCAGCCTCCTCCCGGGCCCGCTCCCTCCGGGCCTCCCTCTGCTTCTCCTCCAGCCGCTCCTTCTCCTGGCTTGCCAGATCTAGGTGCAAGCACAGGGCAGGTCAGGGACCAGGGCGACAGGAAGAGGTGAGGCTGAGAAAGTGGGTGCACCCACACCCCCCCCACCCAACCCCAGGTGGGAAGTCACACACAGGGAACCATAGGCAGTAAGTATGTGGGAAACCAGACCCAAGCCCATGGCCAGGCCCAGACCCCAGGGCAGCCAGCGGCCCACAGAGGGGCCGTGGGGTAGGATAGGCATGGGGGGACCCCTCCACACTAGACTTTCAAATAACAACTTCTGAAATGTAACCTTACTGTCTGTTGAACCTAGTAAGAAAATTGGGGACTTATATTTTGTATATATTCTCTTTCGTTTCATTTTTCTAGTAACTTAATCTTATTTTATTTATAAAAGAAGTGGCCTGCAGCAAGCTAGAAGCTTTACAACTCTTCCCCACAGACGGTTTGAGAAGCATGCCGAGAAGATGTAATGTGTGCTCAGTTAACAGGGATACGTTCCTTCCCCGCACCACCCACGTGGCCAGGGCTGGGCACCCAGTCAGCCCCCGACGCGAACACGCACCCATGTTGCCGTTCTCCATGCCGCGGATGTCGGGGCGGAGCCGGCAGTCAGTGGGGGCCAGGATCTTCTCCATGCCCGTCTCCAGTTCGTTGAGACTCACTGTGAAGCTAGTGAAGTTGTACATCTGCGGGGCAGGCACAGAGTCGTTACTGTAAATGACACCCTTTTCCACACTTGCCGGGGTCTCCTCGGGGGCTCATCCTCTCCACCCCCACAGAAGGCACCCAGATTCTCACTGTGACATCTGACCTGCACGTCTGTCTCCTCATGCCCCAGGGGTGCGAGAGGAATCTCTATCTCAACCCCTCTGTGGTGGGGTCTGCTGCCTCCTGATACCCAGACCTGGTGACTTGCCTCCCTCTGGCCACTTCTGCTCTGGCCCTGAAGCCTATGTCCACAAGTGGGTGGAGGGGCCCCTGGTCCCTCAAATGACCCCACGGGTCCCCATGTCATGCACAGTAAGAGAGGAGATTGGACCCTGGCTGCTCCCTGGCCCAAATGTGGCCCTACAGCCAATGGGCCTAGCTCCCTAGTCCTTGCTCCATGTACCTGTGTCCCCAGGAGGCCCGCCTCCAGCCCATCAGACCAGTCACTCTGCTGTGTGGGGCCGGGGTCCTTGCCCATCTGTCCTCGGGCTCTACTCCCAGGGACCTGGACCCACCTACTCCAACCCAGTAAATGTTCACTGAACCAAAGAAACGAGTGTGATTTCTAGTTTTTACTGTGTGTATGTGTGTGTGTGTGTGTATGATTTTTAAACAGAAGCGTTTTCTCTATTATCTTATAATTTGTATTCCACTGAAACTGCAGTAGTGGCTGTGCTGAGATAATCTGTTTATCGCTGAATGTTTGTTTCCTTTATTTTGTACAGGCTGTGGCTTTGCTTAAAGGAGGTGACAAAAAATTTTTAAAAATCTATGGTACACTGTATATATATTTTATATATAAATAATATAAAATTTATAATATATTAAAATGAAATTTACTATGTATTTATCATATAATTATTTTATCTAAACATTACTGTATGTAATATAATAATTTTATCATAGGTAACAAAATTATAAGTGCAATTTTCAATTTTATCATAGGTAACAAAATTATAAGTGCAATTTTCCAAAACAAATATCAAAATGCACTTAAGGACTGAAATTGACAAGTCAGAAAAATTCTCTCTCGAAACTGGTTTGGAAACCCTTTCGGTCAGACACAGCTGGTGCAGACACTGAGGGTTCGCAGTGTAACCAGGTCCTGAGGTGTGTGTGGATGCCTGGGCTGAGTGCTGACGGGTGGGGGTCATAGGGCAGGGAGCCCCGAGGGTGACAGGATGACTGGGAGCCTGGCTAGGGCCGGAGGCACAGACCTGAGCGGAGTTGGGGGGCCGGGTATTGACTCTCCAGAGTAGCTTGCTGCCTGGAATGACCTGCACCGTTTCCTGAGACTCGGGCACAGTGTCTGCCACGTCGCCATCAGCCTTCCCGGGGCCGTCGTCCTGAAAGACACAGCACCCACTGCCCCCGAGCCCTGGCAGACCCTCCCAAGCCCCCGAAAAGGCAGCAGGCACCAGGCTCCTGGTAGAGGGGCCCGTGGGGCCTCCTGAGCATGACTGGATGGGGCGACACCTCCTCAGGCAGCCAAGGGCACCCCCAAGTGGTCCCCTCCCCCTACGCTGCCCTTCTGCACACGTGGTGACTTCAGGGTGTCTCAGCGTCTCTAGACTAAGCCCTCACTTGGGGTCACATCTCAATAGAAAAGTACAACTGCTACTTCCTTTTCAAAAGCAGTGGGACCTGCAGAAGAGTGGCTTTCAGTGAGCTGTGAGGGAGATACTTAATTACAACAAGCACAGCCTGGCAATCTTCCCCGCCTGCGGGTTACGCGGCGTGGCGCCAGAGGCTAAGTGAAGACACAGGGCAGCACTCTGCACCCCCATGAAATACTCCCTCCTTGGGACGCCACCCCGCAGGGCAACACAGCCAAGCAAACGCACTAAACATGTCAGCAAACAGATTTAACATCTGCCCTGCGGTCTTCAAATGGAACTTTACTTTTTTTTTTTCTAGTTTAAAGGAGTATTTTTAGAAAAGATGTCTAATAGCACCTGTGAAATATTACAATATAAAAACCAACAGGGACGTCCCAGGCAGTCCAGTGGCTAAGACTCTGAGCTTCCCCTATAGGGGGCACAGGTGTGACCCCTGGTCAGGGAACGGAGTTCCCAGATGCCACATGCCTCGTGGCTTGGTCAAAAACAAAACAAGAAATAATAACAATCTCAGCAGAAGTTGAATGTTCTGTTAAACAGATATTGAACACCTCGGGTTTGGTACATTCTAATTATCATCTAGAAAAACATGACACTTCTTTTGAACTATTGCCTCTAGTTTTAGGCTCAAGAAGAACTAGTCTTAAGATGATCAGTCTTGGGTTTTATCACCTGGAACTCAGAACCAGAAATGCAGAAAGGACATCCACTTGCTTGTCTACTGGGTCTCAGCTAACAAAGTGCAGGGACAGGAGAGGTATCGAGAAATATCCAGAAGGAAATGGAGGCACCCTCTGATTCTGCCAGGTAGAGGGGTGGGTAGAGGCACCCCAGCACCTGGCCATCCAGAATCAGGCGGACAAGCACCTTTGCTCTGAGAGACAGATTCTGTAATCCATCCCCTCCAGCTGGACCATACAGGCACTGCCCAGCCAGGCCCCCCACCCTCACTGGGGACTCCCCCACGGCAGCCCCGTACCGGTTTCGACTTCCGCAGGGAGTCCCCTCTTCTCTCCTGCTTCCTGAAGGACTCATACGCGACAGGGTCTATGCCCCACAAGCACTCCGTCCACTTGCCATAGATCATGAAGAGCTTCTTTTTGCTGGAGGGAAAGGGAATTTTTAAAAGCAAGTAACAATGATCATCAACAATTCATCCAAACATGCAGCACCCTAACTTGACCCAGAATCTATCCTCATCGTCAGTCTTCTTGTAAACCCTAGGATACTGCTGGTGCAAACATGCAGACAGAAAGTTCCATTTCAGTATCGCCACTCACAGCTTTCAGACTAACTCTTCACACTCCTTTGCCAAAGCAGGAAAGAGAAAGCAAGTGTACAAGAACCTGAAGGACTGCGGGAGGCAGATGGGGTGAGAACAAGTGTGTAACGTAACACCCTGTGAGCCTGACTGTCATTTTTAAAATACACTACATCTTTAAGTACCGTGCGTCCTGCAGCCCCTTCTCTATATGTCCTATAAACAACCCTCCGCACATGCAGCTGCCGCTGCCTCTTCAGCTCCTTAACCTGGAGTCAGACCCCCATCGCTGTCCGCCCACAGCCTCCAGACAGGGCGCTCTGCCTGACTGCCAAGGAACAACGCACGCTGTGCCCTGTGCTCCTTTCCCGCATCTTCCTGGGTGAGCAGGGAGTTGACCATGTGCTCCTGGAAGGCTGTGCTGGCAGTCGAGGGCCATGCTGGGAGGGCACCTGTGCCTCAGAGGCTGGGCCTGGAGGGTGGCAGGCGGGGACACATGGCCGGTCCTATGTGTCCAATTTGGGATGGAAAACCAGAAACTCGGAGCTGGACTGGTGCAGGTGGGTGTCCACTGCTGCAGCCCACGTCTATGGGCCGGCTGACCGCGGTCTCTCTGGGCTGACTCCGCAGGGCTGGTCAACGCCAATCCCCCTAACAGGACTGCTGTCCTGTGAAGCCACATGCCAAGTCCCAAAAGATTTCAAGGGGCGAAGTGGTCAGAGTCCTAAGTCTAAGGGATTTGAACAGGTGAACATCTGACACCCAACAGAGTGGGACAGAGCAAAAGCACCCACTGCTTTACACTAGGAACTATTTCTACCTGAAAATGTATTTTAGGAGCTGAAAGGAATCTTATGGCTGTTATGTGGTCCAAGTTACTTGATGGAAAAAAAGAGAGAGAGAAACTGAGACCCAACACATAGCGTAACTAACCCAAAGCGGGGAAGAATCCCCCAAACTTGTTAAAACACTACTGGCCATTTCTCTGCTCACAGAAACTTGAACAAGTCCCACATTTCCCGACGGGAACGAACAAATGATGTGGAAAAGGACGCCCGTAAACGAGTGTTTGGGTTTTGCCTGACAACCATACTGAGCCCAGTAGAGAGCGCGAAACATGAGGTCACATTCTAAAACCATGACTTCTGCAGAAGACACAGGCACGAGCTGGGCACCTGCGACCTGACCTGCGCGGGGATTACCTTTTGTCTTGAATGTACCCCTCCACTTTGTGAAGTTCTTTCCCAAACAGTCCACACGGTTTAAAGTGAAGCACACACTTATCTCCAGTCCTGCAGGGAAGACAAACACAGGCTTCTGTTGTGGATGGGAAATGTCCAGAAAAGGCGAATCGAGGGGGCAGGGAAAAAGAGAAGGAGAGAGAGATGGAGGGGGAGAGAGAGGGAGAGAGGGAAGATGGGAGATAGCAGGGGAGACAGGGCAGCAAGCAAGACCTCATACAAGGGGCTCCCCAGGGGGGGGCAGCATCAGGACCGCATGGACGGCCCAGGGACCTTTCCAGGGGACAGAAAGCTTCAAGTACTGCCTGGTGCTGATGGTTACACAATTTGGTAGATTTACTAAAAGTCATTTACATGTCTACTTTAAATGGGTGGATTTTATGACATGTAAATTATATCTTAACAAAGCTGTTAAAAAACAAAGCAAACCAGCCATGAACTTCCAGGAATAAGGCCTCACAGACTGGACAGTGGCCACTGCTTTCACCGGAAAATCACACCATTCTTGAGTGTAGTTTAGAACTCCAAACCAAATCAACCATTGCGACTAAAAACACAGAACTAACAACACGGAGCACTGATGATGACTTTGACCCGTGCCGGCCAGTATCAGACCCAACTGCACCACGGGTGGTGCCTCGCGGCCAGTATGGCCCGTCTGGAAGCCGAGCGCACTGGGGACCAGGGAGGGCATTAGGGAGCTGAGGGCAGCATGAATACACAGCTGAACGCCAGCGGCCAGTGCCCTGGGCGCCCCATCGCCACCCTGACTCGCAGCATCTCAGCACTGGGCCCATTACCTGTGGTTTAAAATCTCCACTGTCCCATACTGCTCTATCCAGAGCTTCCCGATAATCACGTTGTGGACACAGCACGTGGGGTTGGTCCATGTGTATGCCTCCTTATGTCTGAAATACGGCAGAGAACAGAGACACCGCGTGACCCCAGAAGCCAAGGCCCAGACAGAATCACACCATAACGGACTGAAAGCTGCAGAAGGGCATAGCACAGCTTTGAACTCCCGAGCAGTGGCTACGTCTTTAGCATGCATTTAAAATGTCCTTTGTAGTATCAACAAAGCTTTCTATTTACACGTGGAGACAAGTTAATCAGCAATAAAAGACTCCAACAAAGGCAAGAGGTTTCCTGTGAAGTTGTCAACAGAACAGCCCCCCTACCATCCACGCCCTGCCCTGTGGGAACCACGAGGTCCCTAGCGAGCCTGGGCCCTGGCCTTCTGGGGCCAACATGAGGCGGGGTGGGTCCTGGGGTACAAATGCCTTTCCCATCAGTCAGGCCTCTTGCTCCCTAGGTGGGCTTCCTCAAGGAGACAAGAAACCTCACAAATGGGTGGGGAGCGGAAGGCCAGACCCATGTCTCAAGGGAGGCTGTGTCAGAGCCACAGTTGAGGGCAAAAACTGGCCCAGGGCACAAGCATTTCACGAGGAACACTGGGAACTTCTTGAATGTCCTGGGAACCCAAAGTGTTCATTGACAAGGCTTGCGACTCTGCAGGTCCCGGTGCCCTGCCCCTAAAAGCCAAGAGCAGGTGACCAGGAGGGGCTGCTCCAGTCTGCCCCGAGATGCAGGGGTCTGGGATGGAGACTGGGGAGCCCACGGTCCTCTGGCCAGGTGGGGCTCACAGGAAACACAAATGCCATACAAAGCTCCCACGGAGCTGCAGGCAGCAAGGCTCGTGCTTCAGGGAGCCGGCTGTGCCCCTTGGCCTGGACCGTCCACAACGGGTTTGCAGTGCCAGGGGGCTGCTAGAGACTCGGTTTCTGCCTGGAGGGTCCTTGATCATCGTCAGATTGGGCATGTCTGGATTTAAATAGATTTAAAGGTATGCACACATCCTTGAAGACGGCCCCTCCATTCTCCCCTCCTGGAGTTCAGACCCTTCACCACAGCTGGTCTGTGTGACTACAGCATGTGCACGTAGGCTGTGGTCACTTCTGAGGTCAGGTGATGAAGGACCCGTCTATCCTGGGGCACCCCTCCTTGGTCCCTAGCTCTGGGGGGTGCCCATGTCCGGCTGCACAGCTGTGCAGAGCAGGGGGGCGGCAAGCAACCCAGGCCTCCGCCAGTGGCCAGGGAAGGGAGTGCGGGAGCAGAGGCTCTGCCTGGTTGTCTTCAGGGGTTCATCCAGCCCACACCCCAGCTGCACCAGCACAGAACCCCAACAGAGCCCCCACATCACCCCCAACACCATGTGAGGACAGGATTGTTTCAGGCTCTGAGCTGGGCTGTCACAGAGCAGGGGATGACGACCACGACCAGGGACTGAACCGCAGAGACCAGGGGAGAGAAAACAGGACCCAACCCAATCCTGTGAGGAGCACACCCCCTGTCCCAGGAACCACCGCCCCAGCGAGGCCTCCAGGCTCCCTGGAGGAGGGTCCTGCGCTGCGAGGCCGCCTGCCTGGCAGACCACCACGGCCCCTGCACCACACAGCTCCCCACTCACTTGAGCAGCTCAAGCGTGATGGTGCCGCGGGGCTCTGCTTCCACGCTCTTCCCCCAGAACTTGAGCTTCGGATAGATGGAGCCATGAAACAGGAAGTCCTGGTGGAGGCCCTCCGAGTAGAAAGCACTAATCGGGGGGTGGTGGCTGACCTGCTCGGATATGAATCTGAACCCTAAGTCTTCTCTGGAAGCAAAAATGAGGAAAAGAAAGGAAGGGGCGGGAGAGACAGCCAAAGGGCCTTGTGAGTGACAGCAAAGCCCATAAAATCGGCCCAGCACCCCCCTCCCCAGGGAAGCCCACAGCTCAGCACCTGCATGTGGGGTGGAGGACCCACAGAGTCCCTGACCCCCATGTCTGGGAGGGGTGCTGGGGTAAGGGGACCACACATGCTGTCACACGTGGCAGAAACATCCAACACGGCTCTCCAATGTCACGCCTGGCCTAATGCTGACCACACACACACACACACATCCAACACGGCTCTCCAATGTCACACCTGGCCTAATGCTGACCACACACACACACACACACACACTGTGCCCCCGAGGCCATCATCAACACAAAAACCAAGCAACTATGCGGAGAGGCCTCCTGCCCTGACGCCCTGCCCACCCTGGTGCTCTTAGGACCAGCGACTCAGAGGCCTGACAGTAAACTGTCACCTGAGTTCTCGAGGGACACCCACTGCCCAGTAAACCCAGAGGAGGACTGTCCAGCCTCCTTTCAAGGCTCCCAGGATGTTTGTGATGAAATGTCTTATGCTCCAAGATATTCCTGGCCAGGAAACAGGATTTTTAGTACACTCTCTTTTTCAATAAAAATGTCAGTTTTTAATTGTTCCAGAACTCTGAATACACCTACAGCTGTAGTCATTAAAAATTATAAAAGCTCAACCACATAATTACTAACTTAACTGGAATCTGAATTTCCAATCATTACAGAGGAAGGAAAGTTGAAAAATTAGATTTTAAAAGGTTGCCTACCAAGGTATGTAATTTACAAAATGAATACTTGTCTAAGAACAGAAAGTGTTATTTTTAGTTATCCATGAGCAAGCTCTAGGGACAAAACGATACTGGTGAGTGGCCAGTTTAGTTACATTGCCCAAACAGGAAGATGGCTGTCTCACACGCGTGGCACGCGGCAGACACCGGAAGCGTGACTGGGAAGTTGCGGCCTGACACGAGTGTAGAGAGTGTGTCAGTGTTCCCTACCAGTCTGTGAGGCTAGTTCAGCCCTGAACTATGCTCTGAAAGAGACGGACACTGGGCTGCATCCCCCTGCTTACTTTCTGTTGTCTGGACTCTTAATGCACTATCCTTTGATTTCTCTTTTCTGATATTTCAATGATGCTCTTAATATGCACACATGCCGAAAACTATCTAACAGCTACATAAGGGCAGAACCTCGAATACTGGACTAGAGTATACTGACCAGAGGGAGGAAGCTCTTGCTCAAGAGGAATATCTAAGGAACATCTACACGAATTCCAGGTACAAGTGCCCCCCTGAGACTGACCCTCAGGCCAGCCTGCCCCTGCCTGGGCTTCGGCTTCCCTGTTTCTCAAAGGAGAGGGTGGTGCCTTACGGTCCCTCTTGCTGTGACCTGCCGCGGCCCCGGGCCACCTGCTGCTGCACTCCTGTCGTTCACAAGGCCCCTGGCGGCACGCAGCATGCTTTCTCCCAACTCATCTGGCTTTCTCGAAGAAAATGAGATGGGGAGAAGGGGTCCTCCAGCACCCAGTGCCAGCCAGCCTCTAAAGCACACTAAAACCCAGGAGGACCCCCACACAGGCCCTGTGCGCGGAGGGGCCGCTGCCGAGCCATCCAGAAAAGGTGAAATCTGAAACTGGCACGAATGCTGCCTCCCCACCTGGGAAGAGATGTACGTGCAGGCTGCCTGCATCACTAACAACTCCTCCCCGGATGGTCTGAAAGCAGTGCTGACAGGCACACCTCCGCACACACTGTAAACTCTGACACGTCTGAAGGGCCCGTCCTCAGCCGCCTAGCACCCCCACACCCCAGCATCATCTACTCACCACTGGAAAGACTCAACCATTAACAACACATGCACAGAAGGACCCAAGAACTACAGCCAGAAGTCTGCGGTTCTCTGAACCCAAGATTAGTCACACAATACACCAATGTTTTATAAAGATGCTGCAAATTACAGTAGGCCATGCAGACATGCCCACACACACAAGCACCCAGCAGCTCTACATCCCGCCATCCCCTCTCTGTTCCTGAGCCTAAGCTAAACAACATGTGGGTTAGGTCCTGAGCCTAAGCCACACGCTCTGGCCATCCCCTCTCCGTTCCTGAGCCTGACGCAGTCTTCGGTTTTCAACTCGGTTTCTCACGAGGGTTCTGTTATAATTATACCATTAAAACAACACCTCTCTAAAGTGAACAATTTTTTCACCCACAGGAAGCCCCTCAATTCAGCCGCCTGGAGACATCCATGCTGCACAAGGGCCCTCCTCATCCGTCACCAGAGTCCTGTGCCCAAGACACCACAAGGGCCCCTTCCGCTTACCTGATGAGCTCATACGTCTCCCCCAGAAGCGGGTTGAAGGGCTTGCCGGTCCTCTCCCACTGGGAAGCCACAGCCGAAACCGCAAAGGCCGCCACAGACTGGAAGCAACCACAGGCCGGTGAGGGGGTGGCGCCCAGACACGCGATTGGGGTGACTTCTCAGTCTCCCGCTGGTAACGCATGTGAAACCACAGAACTTCCGGGGAAATGCTGCTTTATCACCCACCACTTCCTCAAAGCCACAGAAAGCAGGAACTCTGCCATCTCCCATCCCAGTTGGGGCCTGCCCTGCAGGCCATCTATCACACATGTGTGCACACACTCACATGGGACAGTGGTGCTGAAAGGACCCAAGAGGGGCCAACTGCCAGCCCCCCCACACCCCCCTGCAGCCCCACAGGCCCAACCGACAGGAGGCCAAGACCACACCCGTGGAGAATGTGCCTGTGGCAAATGCCTAGGCCGCTGGGCAGGACAGCTCCCCAAAGTCAGTGTGAGCCGCTCTGGCCCTGCTCCCAGGTGTCCCACTGCTGAGGGCTCGGGTCCCTGCCCCCATGTGGCCAGTCAGATTAAGTCACGTTCTTAACTGCTATGGTCTGCATGCAACTAAGCACAGTGCCAGGTGCCTCCCCAGCGTGAGCTTACCACCCACCTGCATCCTTTCCAGGGACTGGGGCTGGCGGGAGGCTCTGTGAATTAGGTACACATGTTCCATGTACTCTGTGATCCGCTGCAGGAAACTCAGGGGCTCATTGAAGGCTATGGGCATCGTAATCTTGGACAGCTCCTAGGAGGGGCCGGAGAGGACCCGCTCCATTAGCAGCACGCTCTCCCCACACCCGCCCCTCCTCCGAGCACCGCTTCTTGGAGTCACAGCTGCCTGCGCCGGACAAGATGGTGGAGGCTTCTGGCTCTCTGAACTTACCAAGCCGATGCACTTCTTCAATATGCTCCACACGCTGAAGTCGCTTCTGGTAAACATTGGGGCAGGCAGAGATGTCCTGCGGAGGAGCAATCAGGGCAACATGTGTGTTTCAACAATGTGAGAGTCACTTACAATGGATGGTTCTGCTCAGTGGCTTGTCCTTCACCTTTTCCAAGCATTAGTGTTTCTCTATGCTGGCTCGCTAGTGGAGGAAAAAAGGACCAGACTGCTGCGGAAGTCCCAGAGAAAGCTTTCTGCGCCGAATACTGGAGGGCCTCTTGGGAAATGATCACAGCCACACAGACGACCTTCCCCCATGGAGACTGCCCTGACGCCCTGCCCACCCTGGTGCTCTTAGGACCAGCGACTCAGAGGCCTGACAGTAAACTGTCACCTGAGTTCTCGAGGGACACCCACTGCCCAGTAAACCCAGAGGAGGACTGTCCAGCCTCCTTTCAAGGCTCCCAGGATGTTTGTGATGAAATGTCTTATGCTCCAAGATATTCCTGGCCAGGAAACAGGATTTTTAGTACACTCTCTTTTTCAATAAAAATGTCAGTTTTTAATTGTTCCAGAACTCTGAATACACCTACAGCTGTAGTCATTAAAAATTATAAAAGCTCAACCACATAATTACTAACTTAACTGGAATCTGAATTTCCAATCATTACAGAGGAAGGAAAGTTGAAAAATTAGATTTTAAAAGGTTGCCTACCAAGGTATGTAATTTACAAAATGAATACTTGTCTAAGAACAGAAAGTGTTATTTTTAGTTATCCATGAGCAAGCTCTAGGGACAAAACGATACTGGTGAGTGGCCAGTTTAGTTACATTGCCCAAACAGGAAGATGGCTGTCTCACACGCGTGGCACGCGGCAGACACCGGAAGCGTGACTGGGAAGTTGCGGCCTGACACGAGTGTAGAGAGTGTGTCAGTGTTCCCTACCAGTCTGTGAGGCTAGTTCAGCCCTGAACTATGCTCTGAAAGAGACGGACACTGGGCTGCATCCCCCTGCTTACTTTCTGTTGTCTGGACTCTTAATGCACTATCCTTTGATTTCTCTTTTCTGATATTTCAATGATGCTCTTAATATGCACACATGCCGAAAACTATCTAACAGCTACATAAGGGCAGAACCTCGAATACTGGACTAGAGTATACTGACCAGAGGGAGGAAGCTCTTGCTCAAGAGGAATATCTAAGGAACATCTACACGAATTCCAGGTACAAGTGCCCCCCTGAGACTGACCCTCAGGCCAGCCTGCCCCTGCCTGGGCTTCGGCTTCCCTGTTTCTCAAAGGAGAGGGTGGTGCCTTACGGTCCCTCTTGCTGTGACCTGCCGCGGCCCCGGGCCACCTGCTGCTGCACTCCTGTCGTTCACAAGGCCCCTGGCGGCACGCAGCATGCTTTCTCCCAACTCATCTGGCTTTCTCGAAGAAAATGAGATGGGGAGAAGGGGTCCTCCAGCACCCAGTGCCAGCCAGCCTCTAAAGCACACTAAAACCCAGGAGGACCCCCACACAGGCCCTGTGCGCGGAGGGGCCGCTGCCGAGCCATCCAGAAAAGGTGAAATCTGAAACTGGCACGAATGCTGCCTCCCCACCTGGGAAGAGATGTACGTGCAGGCTGCCTGCATCACTAACAACTCCTCCCCGGATGGTCTGAAAGCAGTGCTGACAGGCACACCTCCGCACACACTGTAAACTCTGACACGTCTGAAGGGCCCGTCCTCAGCCGCCTAGCACCCCCACACCCCAGCATCATCTACTCACCACTGGAAAGACTCAACCATTAACAACACATGCACAGAAGGACCCAAGAACTACAGCCAGAAGTCTGCGGTTCTCTGAACCCAAGATTAGTCACACAATACACCAATGTTTTATAAAGATGCTGCAAATTACAGTAGGCCATGCAGACATGCCCACACACACAAGCACCCAGCAGCTCTACATCCCGCCATCCCCTCTCTGTTCCTGAGCCTAAGCTAAACAACATGTGGGTTAGGTCCTGAGCCTAAGCCACACGCTCTGGCCATCCCCTCTCCGTTCCTGAGCCTGACGCAGTCTTCGGTTTTCAACTCGGTTTCTCACGAGGGTTCTGTTATAATTATACCATTAAAACAACACCTCTCTAAAGTGAACAATTTTTTCACCCACAGGAAGCCCCTCAATTCAGCCGCCTGGAGACATCCATGCTGCACAAGGGCCCTCCTCATCCGTCACCAGAGTCCTGTGCCCAAGACACCACAAGGGCCCCTTCCGCTTACCTGATGAGCTCATACGTCTCCCCCAGAAGCGGGTTGAAGGGCTTGCCGGTCCTCTCCCACTGGGAAGCCACAGCCGAAACCGCAAAGGCCGCCACAGACTGGAAGCAACCACAGGCCGGTGAGGGGGTGGCGCCCAGACACGCGATTGGGGTGACTTCTCAGTCTCCCGCTGGTAACGCATGTGAAACCACAGAACTTCCGGGGAAATGCTGCTTTATCACCCACCACTTCCTCAAAGCCACAGAAAGCAGGAACTCTGCCATCTCCCATCCCAGTTGGGGCCTGCCCTGCAGGCCATCTATCACACATGTGTGCACACACTCACATGGGACAGTGGTGCTGAAAGGACCCAAGAGGGGCTAACTGCCAGCCCCCCCACACCCCCCTGCAGCCCCACAGGCCCAACCGACAGGAGGCCAAGACCACACCCGTGGAGAATGTGCCTGTGGCAAATGCCTAGGCCGCTGGGCAGGACAGCTCCCCAAAGTCAGTGTGAGCCGCTCTGGCCCTGCTCCCAGGTGTCCCACTGCTGAGGGCTCGGGTCCCTGCCCCCATGTGGCCAGTCAGATTAAGTCACGTTCTTAACTGCTATGGTCTGCATGCAACTAAGCACAGTGCCAGGTGCCTCCCCAGCGTGAGCTTACCACCCACCTGCATCCTTTCCAGGGACTGGGGCTGGCGGGAGGCTCTGTGAATTAGGTACACATGTTCCATGTACTCTGTGATCCGCTGCAGGAAACTCAGGGGCTCATTGAAGGCTATGGGCATCGTGATCTTGGACAGCTCCTAGGAGGGGCCGGAGAGGACCCGCTCCATTAGCAGCACGCTCTCCCCACACCCGCCCCTCCTCCGAGCACCGCTTCTTGGAGTCACAGCTGCCTGCGCCGGACAAGATGGTGGAGGCTTCTGGCTCTCTGAACTTACCAAGCCGATGCACTTCTTCAATATGCTCCACACGCTGAAGTCGCTTCTGGTAAACATTGGGGCAGGCAGAGATGTCCTGCGGAGGAGCAATCAGGGCAACATGTGTGTTTCAACAATGTGAGAGTCACTTACAATGGATGGTTCTGCTCAGTGGCTTGTCCTTCACCTTTTCCAAGCATTAGTGTTTCTCTATGCTGGCTCGCTAGTGGAGGAAAAAAGGACCAGACTGCTGCGGAAGTCCCAGAGAAAGCTTTCTGCGCCGAATACTGGAGGGCCTCTTGGGAAATGATCACAGCCACACAGACGACCTTCCCCCATGGAGCTGGGGAGTCAAGTCGCCGCACCCCCACCCCAGGGCAGCCGGGCGCCAGCAGCCAGGAGCAGCTGCAGGACCATGGACAGAGGTCAGGCAGGAAGGAGTCCCACTCAGAAAACCTCTCAGAAACCAGCTCTTAAACCCCTCTGGAGCCTGTGCTTGTCTTTCCTGAGGTCCTGTGTGGCCATGACATGACAGGCCCCGGCTGTGAGGGGCCACGAGGAGGGTGGGCAAAGCCCAAGGATGGCCCTGTATACAGACAGGAGTGACGGCAGGAGCTGACGAGATAGAGGAGAAGGCCCAGGCCCGGGCCCGGGGCACGGAGCAGACAGAGCCCTAACGAGGGAAAACCCGGGGCACCAAGGACCCCACGAGGCTGGGACCTCTGACCATGGGCGGGGCCGCCCCCAGAGAGAGGCACAGGTGCTGGGGTCACCCTTAGAGGAGACCCTTACGGTTCACGGCCCAAACTAACACACTGGAGAGAGGAAGGGCTGCTGCACCCTCACTCAGGGCCGTGTGACCACCGCCTGGGAGCTCTGAGAAGGGGGAGGCACAGGATCAGACCTGTCCAGAAACGGTGAAATCTGAGCAAGGAGCAGGCACGGGAGGTGCCCACAGGAGGCCCAGTGTAGGAGGGACAGGCCGGAACACAGGAGCTGGCACAGCTGCAGGCATCCAAGACACGTCTCCAGAGGCCAGCGAGTCAGGCTGGGGGACAGATATGGGAGGAAGCGAGGAAGTGGCACCAGGGCCAGCTTGAGCCAGATTCCGGGGGATGGGGGGTGGGGGGGCTGATGGCTGAGCCCAGGCCATGAGAGCAGGCAGGAGGTGCTCTGGCAGCTCAGGGTTCTGCTGGGTCCAGTGCAGGGCAGAGGCTGGGGTGGAGGTGGGCTCCCTGGGTGGACAGAGGCCACTGCCACCATCCCAGGGGCTCCACCTGCTTCCTGTCTGTCCCACCTGAGTCCTCCCTTCTGTTGGTGAACTCGGGTCAGTGTCACTGGAGTTTGCTCCCACGGGAACCCAGTGGTGGTGGAGAGAGAACGGCATGTGGTCTCGCTGCACCAAACAACCCTCAGAAACTCTCGAGGTCAGAGGTCAGTGTGTGGAAAGAGAACGCAGGCAGATCTGCATGAAGCCAGAAGGATGTTCTGGCAACAGTGAGGGCAGGCTGTGTGCAAACACCAGGGCCCCCTAGAGCTCAGTCCCACAACCTGGAGCAGGCACAGCTGCCCCGTCAGCTTACAGACGGGAGTCAAGTTGAGGAAGCATCATCACTGATCTGTAGGGCCACCCAGAGGCTGGCTGAACAGGCCCTCGATCTGCCCAGTGACGCTGGACAGGACGTTCTCAGCTCACAACCTGTACCCGCAGCATTTCTGGGGCAAGAGAGTGCAGGTGTGCTGGGAGACACTAAGATGTACCCACGGGACAACCTACCTGTGCTTCTGAATCCCATTCTCCTGAGGAGGCCCGTCCCCAACTTTTCCGATCCCATTACTTTTGCTGGTGTCCACATGAATCACACCAGTGAGTCTCTGATTCGCCTCTGAAAATTCCCCAGAAGAGTTATCAGAGTCAAAGCCTGTGTGAGACAAGCAGAGGGTGATGTGGCAGGACTTCAGCTCTAAGGATTCTCATTGAAAGCAGAAACCCTGAAGCTCTAAAGTGTTTCTAACGGACACAGTCAGAGTAATTAACTCCATTTGCCAAGAGCTGCAGACGGAGGTGGAGAACGAGGACTGCTCCCGGGGGCTCCCCAAGGAGGACCCCACCCTGCCACCCACACTGCATGCTCCGGGGTCCTTTCCATGTGGGGCGGCCCCAGGGCACGAGAAGAGTTTTCTCCCGTGGTCTTCATTGACTCCTGTCCTCCGGGGTGGTCACACCTAACTCAGGCCAGAACATCCCCCTCCTCTGTCCAAGTTTGAGGTCAAACTCTGCGTCATGTTCTGAAATATATCTGCTGTAGTATTTCTAAGACCAAGCATCGCGCCACCGCGTCGGCAGAACCTAGCCAACCTACGAACAATAACCCAAACTGTGGATGATGGATGTGAACCCAGAAAATACACAGTACATGGAAAACTTGGGGAAAATGACCCATGAGGACTAATGCAAAACACAGGCAGCTGTCTCCTGGCCCGTCCAGTCCCTGAGGAAGAAGGTCACAACCCTGGGCAGACCTCTGGGTCTTCTCCACCGGGAAGACTTTTTCCGAAGTGACCAGTGACCAGGGACAGGGAAGTGTGTTTCCTTTTGCTCCAGGGCAAGCCTGGATGGAGCTGTGGCTGCCAGGTGAGTCATTCCAGCTGGAGCAGAGGCTCCTGACTGCTGAACTCCAGCAATGGAGGAGCATTAGGTGGGCTAATGAGCATTAGCCCACGAGGAGCATAGGGTGGGCTCCCATAACAGCCCCTCATTTCTGAGTGGAAAGTGGGGCCCAGCGTGAAAAGGCCTGGGTGGCTGCTGCTACACACAAAACGTAAACCACCTTGCCAATGATAAGCTTCCTTGAGAAAATGCAAAAATACCTTCTTTCACATTCTTCTCTATTGACAGATCCACAAAATGTAGTAGCACTGAAACCGATGACACAATGAATTTGAAAGGATATAATTAAAAATAATCAATACCTTCTGAAATAGCCTGTCACCTCTAGTTTTTGCTAACCATCCCCAAAGTGACACCTGTTGATCCCCAGCATAAATGTGGGTCTAAACATAGCCTGAAACAGTCCCAGCTTAGGGTTGCTGAGTGCACAGGTATCCCTGTATCCCTCAGGGCCAAGAATCTAGGCCACCATTAAGTAGAAAGTTCGTTTAGATCACAGCCCTGGGGTGGGCCCCAGAAAACAAGGCAGCTTCTCCCTCACAAGTGCCTGAAGTGTTGTCTCTAGTGAAGCTGAAGCTCCATAACAGCTTAATCATCTGAATACTTAATACACAACGTCTCTTGTTATTACACAAAGAGAAAATACAGCCAAGGAGCAAGCCTAAAGCATCTATAATCTGATCGCTTAGAGATACCCATCTTCGACAGGTCAGTCTGACTTTTTACAGCCCTTCATCTGTACATATTCTCAAGTGCTTTATTTAAAAGCCTTTCAAATTGAAAGGTACTGATTCTTAGAGGGAATAACTGCCCATTGAAGTCATCCATTCAGTAACTGCTGGGTTTAAATATGTTTTAATAGAGTCACAAAGTAAGACCGACTCGGTACTCGCTGGGCATTTCATTGCATTGGGAGACTTCAGATTTTTCATCTTCCTGTTGCTTGTTTGGGAACCAAAGGACAGTTTGGTTTGGTGAACCAAACCGCCTCTATCTCAGGGATTTGTGGAAGGTCCCGCCGTGCAGAGAGGCGGCGATGGAGTCATACACACATGGCACCCCCAGAGCTCAGGGCCTCTCCAGGGAAAGCCCTTCAGGAGAGCCAGTTACACTGGTCCCAGTAAGAGGGCTCCTCCAGGAGGCTCCTGGGTGAGAAGGCCTCACTGAGGTCGGGCTCTTTTGGGTTCAGACGTGGTCCCTCTGCCAGGGCCAGGCGGACTAAGGGCATGATTCCCCGACAATCAGCCGCTAGGTGGAATTCAGCTGCTAACAATCACTGATGAGCGGGTGGCTGAGTAGACAACACACTTCCCAAGAAAACACGTCTACCGGGAGCATAATAGCTATGAAATCTCGGGAGATGACTCAGTGGTTCAGCCTTTGAGAACTGCGAGGGGGAGCACAATGCTAGTTCCTCCTGGGGCTTCGGACAAGAGTAAGTCGATCACCTGAGGCTGCTGGCCCTCAACTGCTCCAGCCCTTCCCTCGGGAGATGTATGGCCAATTAACGCAGGCAGCGTGGGGCAGGGCTCCACCAGGGCTTCAGGTGTCCCGGCAGGGACAGCACAGGTATCTGGGGACAGCGACCACCACCAGGCAAGAGCCTCCTGTCATGCTGGGCACCACACTCTCTTGGCACCAACCATGGCAGGGCCCCTCTGACAGTACTGGGGAATGCTCCAGCCCTTCCCTCGGGAGATGTATGGCCAATTAACGCAGGCAGCGTGGGGCAGGGCTCCACCAGGGCTTCAGGTGTCCCGGCAGGGACAGCACAGGTATCTGGGGACAGCGACCACCACCAGGCAAGAGCCTCCTGTCATGCTGGGCACCACACTCTCTTGGCACCAACCATGGCAGGGCCCCTCTGACAGTACTGGGGATATTATCACTGAAGAACCTGGCGGCAGTAACATTTCAGAGCCGCTGTTTCTATGTCCCCACATCCAAGAGCAGGCCGTGGACTGGAAGAGTCCCCTGAAGTCCGTCTCCACCGATAAGAACCCTCAGCAAGAAAAGCAAAGTGATGCTCCCAGTGCCGACAAGTGGGTGGAGGGCAAGGGCGACATCTTGAACTTGAGTTTGGGGCCCCCTCAGGAGGTGACAGGAGGAGGAGGGGCTGCCCTAAGCAAATGTGGCCTGACCCAGCCTGGCCTCTCCTGCCCCCCACCCCCTGCCACCCCAGTCACTCACACAGACACAGAACACCCACCCCACCACATACTCCACCCCACTAGCCTGGGTACCAGTGTTCACAATGGTGTTTGAAAAGCGAAACAGAACTTTTTTTTTTTTTAGAACTGAACTTTTAGCACAGCAAGAGTTGCTGTGGAAGCAAATAATCTACTATTCCTTGGTAGGCTTTAAGTAGTGCAAAACAAGATATAGTTATAAGACAGGACAGTAAGGTTTTGATCATTATAAACAATATAAGGATGCTGACCATCTCATTCAGGAGCCAGATAAAAATATTTACACCCGAGAGCGACCCTTTCAAAGACTGAAACACACAGTTGCCCTTTCATGTTACCTCCTGTGGTCCGAAGTGGGTGTTTTCCTCCAAATCTGGGCCAGGACAAGTGCTTTTCCTGGGAACACATCACCTTTCCCTCCACGTGGCTCTCCCAGGCCATCCTCATGTCCCCAGGCTATGTCTGAGGCCAGGGTCTGAGGGCTTCGCGCTCACCACCTGGCCTCTGTGCTGGCACCCTCTCCGCTCACCTGTGACGGCATCGAAGAACTCCTCCTCTCCGTTCATCCTTCAGCAGCCAGGCGCCCGCCGCCTGATCCGGAGGGTCCTCTACTCAATCATCGTACTGAATCTACATCAACAGTGTAAGAAATTTCACGCTGCGAACTTTTTAAGGTAAAAATCCAATAGGCACTGGAGAGCTACAGGGGAAAAAAAATTTTTTTTTAGTGTATTTAGCTTTCAGAGGTTGTATAGTTTGGGTGAAGTCGCTCAGTCGTGTCCGACTCTTTGCGACCCCATGGACTGTAGCCTACCAGCCTCTCCGTCCATGGGATTCTCCAGGCAAGAATACTGGAGTGGGTTACCATTTCCTTCTCCAGGGGATCTTCCCGACCCAGGGATCGAACCCAGGTATCCCACATTGGAGCCAGACGCTTTAACCTCTGAGCCACCAGGGAAGCCCAGAAACATTTAAAAATACCCATTCACTATCCTTGAGTTCGTCTTGATTACATCTGAGCAAAGAAGTAAAAAGAATAACATCACACAAGAGGAAACAGTCACATCTCTGTCCATCAGTGGGCACCACTATCTGAAGTTACTTTAAAAGCCACTGTCCACTGAAATGACTAATCTGGGGTCACGTGGACAGTTCAAAAGGCCAATTAGTGAAAGTGAGGCGTCCACACATCAAGGCCCCAACACACCTTTGCCACTGCGTATCTTCACCAGAAGCTGGAACAAGTGGTTATAAATAATGCAAAGTTCTGTTAAAACATTTATTCCACATCAACCTGAAACCAATTTTCAATTCTGGAGAATTAAGACTGCTGTGTAAGTTCGCTGTCCTCAGCATAAACTGTAATCAACTTAAATTTTCTCAAAATTATTTTAGCTCAATATTTTAGAACTCATGCATATTAACTTCTCCCTTATGAAGCACAGTGTTTCATCAATGGCAAGAGACTGTCCCCACAGGTTTGACTTTATAGGAAAATCAGCAGAGACCCACGGTTCGTTCACTGCGTGAGGAGGGCACAGGACTGAACGCTCCCCTCCAGTTCTGAGAGCAGTTCCAAAGGAACAGGTGGTCCCCCAGTCCTTGGTGCCGTCACATGGCACCTGGTGTCACCTCCAAAGCGTTCATCTCGGCCTCCATCCTGAGCACAGGTAAGCGTCTATGTCATACAACCAACCTTCCCCCCCTCAGGAAGCTCTTTCAGGGTTTCCTTTCCTTCCCCACCTTCCTAACCCGCAGGCAGAACCACACCCGGACAGCTTCAGGAAACAGCCATTCAAAGCCTCACTCAGTCATCCATGCTGGTTCTGTTTTCCTTTTGGCAAATTAGAGAAATTATTGCTCACTTCTGACTCTTCTCTAATGTGACAGGCCCCATCTACAATATCCAATATCACACTGGGGCTCCAGAAGCCACGAAGCGGAACCAGGGTTCCCTGGAGGAGAAATGGCTGAGCCCAGAACTGGGGTCCCCCTAGAGGCAGCAGGAAGCTGGCAAGACTACTTGAATCAGGTCAAAAGGCTCAGACGAGCCCGCAGAGGCTCCACCGCGACAGCAGGTTCCTGTGAGCCCTGAGAACAGCCAGAGTAGTCACCTCACACATTTAAGCCCCTGGGTTCACCGAGATGCTGAAAAAGAAATCGACTGGTCACCGCTGGACGGAGGACGCCAACGCGTTCTTCTGAAAACTAGGACACGCAGGAAAGCATCAAGCCTTTGAGTTGCCTTCCTGTGCAGGCTCTCTGTCCCACTTTTTAGAGGCGTTCCTGCTGATCCATGAAGGACCGGGCTATGTCGATGCTGGGTGCAACCCTGACGAATTCCCATGTCTGGGTGCTGGCCACCCACGGCCGTGCCATCACAGACCCACTTACGCTACCTGCCTCCTCCTCGGGGGTCCTGCTAAGAGAATGGACCCTCCTCCAACCTTAACCACCAACCCAAGGAACACAGAGAAGACAGGAACATGCCAAACTCACCAAAGGGACACTGTGGGCAAAATCCAGACCCTGGGCAAGTATACAGGATGAAACCCAGCTTCTCCAACCAATAAATCACACACACACAAAGTGGCAGGTAAAGGGACACTTCCCTGTCTCGAGTGAGATGACAGTTTCAAGGGTATAGACAGATGTCAGAACCCATTGTACGCTTTCAATATGTGCAGCTGAGGGAACTCCTAGTGGTCCAGTGGTTACGACTCCACGCTTTCACAGCTGAGGGTGCAGGTTTGACCCCTGCTGGAGGAACCAAGAGTCTGCAAGCTGTGCAGAGTGGCCAAAAAAAAAACTAAATAAATACCTGCAATTTACTGTATGTTAATTACACCCCCTAGTTCAGTTCAGCTCAGTTTAGTCGCTCAGTCATGTCCGACTCTTTGCGACCCCATGGACTGCAGCACGCCAGTCCTCCCTCTCCATCACCAACTCCCGGGGTCTACCCAAACCCATGTCCATTGAGTCAGTGATGCCATCCAACCATCTCATCCTCTGTCGTTCCCTTGTCTTCCTGCCCTCAATCTTTCCCAGAATCAGGGTCTTTTCAAATGAGTTAGCTCTTCACATCAGGTGGCCAAAGTACTGGAGTTTCAGCTTCAACACCAGTCCTTCCAATGAACACCCAGGACTGATCTCCTTCAGAATGGACTGGTTGGATCTCCTTGCAGTCCAAGGGACTCTCAAGAGTCTTCTCCAACAACACAGTTCAAAAGCATCAATTCTTCAACGCTCCACTTTCTTTACAGTCTCACATCCATACATGACCACAGGAAAAACAATAGCCTTGACTAGATGGACCTTTGTTGGCAAAGTAATGTCTCTGCTTTTTAATATTCTATCTAGGTTGGTCATAACTTTCCTTTCAAGGAGTAAGCGTCTTTTAATTTCATGGCTGCAGTCACCATCTGCAGTGATTTTGGAGCCTCCAAAATAAAGTCAGCCACTGTTTTCACTATTTCCCTATCTATTTGCCATGAAGTGATGGGACCGGATGCCATGATCTTAGTTTTCTGAATGTTGAGCTTTAAGCCAACTTTTTCACTCTCCTCTTTCACTTTCATCAAGAGGCTCTTTAGTTCT
>SJYT01082573.1:946006-1007995 GCA_006410635.1 Cephalophus harveyi
GTTTTCTCTTGTGTTGTCGGAAGAGGGTGTTTGCATGTTGTTGGAAGACGGTGTTTGCCATGACCAGTGAGTTCTCTTGACAAAACTCTATTAGCCTTTGCCCTGCTTCATTCTGTACTCCAAGGCCAAATTTGCCTGTTACTCCAGGTGTTTCTTGACTTCTTACTTTTGCATTCCAGTCCCCTATAATGAAAAGGACATCTTTTTTGCGTGTCAGTTCTAAAAGGTCTTGTAGGTCTTCACAGAACCATTCAACTTCAGCTTCTTCACACCCCCAAAAGATACTTAAAGGCACAGATGTCATAATTGCATCTTTTAAACTGCTCTTATTTTTTAGAGCTATGCACTGAAACACACCGGATAGAATGACAGCACATCTGGGAGTTTCTTCAAAATGACCTGGGGAGAGGGCCGGGTGGTTAAGGGGACGAGATGCGCCAGGAGCTGGTGAACTGCTGGGTATGGAGACAGGCTCACAGGGGACCATGGCGCTGTGCTGCCTGCTTCTCTGTACCTTTAATATCTCCCATAATAGGAGGCATGTTCAAAGCCATGGTATTTTCTTTTTATATGCCTCCTTGCCCATAACAAAAGTCCCAGTGTTAAAAGTAAATCAATCAAAACTCATGGAAAGTCTTTAAAATGAAGGTCAGGTCTAAAGTAAGATGTCAGGCTGGACAAACACTGAAGACAGGAGCTGAGCCAATAGCTGGGACCGTGACGTGGCTGCAGCCCTGTGACCCTGCCATGCAGGTCTGTGGTCCAACTACCACCAGGTACCCGAGCCCCATGTAGGAGGCTCCATGCCTCAAGGCCAGAAGCCTCGCAGCCGCCTCAGACCTGCACACACCTGCAGGTGCACAGTTAATCCCGCCCAGCATCCAGGCCATGCCTGGGGGAGTCGTCCTAAAAGCCACACACCTTGTATGGTCTTCACTGTGCCAGGAGAAACCTGCTACCACTATGGGATCAACACAAGACGGCAGTGACCTACCTCCTTCAGGACAGAGGGCATGCCTGGGAGGGACAGCCCCCGAGGAAGGCCTCTCCTGAGTTTGGGGGGGACCAGGGGCAGGGAGAGTGGGGCCCCAGGAGCATGGGGGCAGGGCATCCTTGGTCCCACCTCAGTCTGGCTGCCCACCTGACCTCTTCTCAGAAGTCTTACGGCTGTGGGACCCTCCATACTCAGTTCCCTGCTGAGTGGCCTCTGACCCCAAGGTGGTCCTTGCCCCCGACCCAGCCCACACTCATGGAGGGACCCTAAGGTGGGCAGGGAGCAGAAAGCCTCCTCTCCGGTGTGTCTGTTGGGCCTCAGAGAAGACAGGATTTCAGGGAAGGACTTTCTTTTTCCAAATCAGCTGCTTCCTTTTCTAAGTCCAGAGAAAAACGCAGAAAAGTAAGCTTCTGCTGGACATCTCTGTGGGCCTCCAGGGACTTCCCCTTTGCAGCCCCTCCTCAAGCCCCACAGTGAGCATTCCCTCCAGGTCCCGTCAAGGGACAGCCAGGGCACCCCACTGCTTTCAGGTCCCCACAAGGTGCCTGCCCCTCCACAGAGCCCCTCACCTCTCTTCCAGGTGCCCACCCCCAGAGTGCTGCCCCGTGCTCCCAGGACCCGGCTCCAAATGCGGACCGTCCACCACCACATATACGAATACCCGCACTCAAGTCTTAGAAACCCATCTTTACATTTTCTTAGAAAAACAGACCTAGTCACTGAGGAATAAGTGGCTGGCTTAGGGACCTGGTGGTTAATCTCCAAGGTCGACTCACTAAAGAGTCAAACTGTATGTTACTTCTCTGCTCAAAAATGAGCAAGGCAACCTAGATGCAAGCTTCACAAAGAAAGAAAAGTTCACCAATAATTTGAAAATTCTAAAGCTACTTTTGCAGTTAAATGTCAATTCTGAATTTAAACTGTCCAAAATAATATAAATTTTATTTAGCAATTTAAAAATACATTAGCAAGCATCAACCAGATGGAAGATAAGAAACAGACAACTTGAACAACACCATCAACCAATCAGATCTAACAGATGTATCCAGAACACTCCACCCAACAACAGGACACACCTTCTCAAGTGCCTGTGGGACGTTCTCCAGGACAGACCATATGTTAGGCTACAGACTATGTCTCAGTAGATTTTAAATGATCTGTATCATACAAAGCATCTTCTCTGACTATAAAAGAATGAATTAGAAATCACTAACAGAAGGAAAACTAGAAAATTCACAACGTTCGGAAATTAAGTAACATTCTCTTAGGAATTCCCTGGTGGTCCAGTGGTTAGGACTCAGCTTCCACTCTCAGTGGCCTGAGTTCAATCTGCCTGAGTTCAATCTCTGGTCAGGGAACTAAGATCCCACAAGCTGCCCCGGCACTGCCAAAACAAAAAGAAAACTATCTTAAACAACCAACAGATCAGAGAAAAAAAACTACAGGGGGAAAGTAGGAAATCCTTATAAACAAATGAAAATGAAAACACAACACACCAAAGTTTATGGAACGCAGTGACAGCAGAGCTAAGTGGAAACTGTACAGCTACCAACACTTACACTAAAAAAAAGATATCAAATCAATAACCTAACCTCACAACTTAAGGGAGGAGAAAAACAACAAACAAATGCCAAAGCTAGCCTACGGAAGGAAATAATAAGAATAGGAAAATAGAGGAGATCAGTGAAACCGAGGTCGGTTCTTTGAAAAGATCAACAAAATCGATTAATCTTCAGTTAGATGGACCAATAAGAAAGAATACTTAAAAAACTAAAATCATAAACTGAAATGGGGACATTACTCATTCTACAGAAACAAAAGGATTATAAGAAAGGGCTATGAACCCTGCAAAACTGGATAACCTAGATGAAATGACAAATTCCTAGAAACACAAGAAGTACTAAGCCTAAATCAAACACAAAATCTGAGCAGGCCAATCAGTAATCAAAAATCTCCAAACAAAGAAAAACCCCGGATCTGACAACTTCAAAATTCTACAAAACATTTAAAAAAGAACTAACATAAATTCTTCTCAAACTTCCCCCCAAATTAAGAAGAATAGACACTTCCTAACCCCATCGATGTGATAAGGCAAAGACACTACAAAAAAAAAACTACAAACCAATATCCCTTACAAACACAGATGCAAAAGTCCTCAACATAATACTAATAGATAGAACACGCTGACACACATTTAGCAACATATTAAAGAGGATTACGTGTCATGACCAAATGGGATTTACTCCTGGAACAAAAGGATGATTCAATACATGAAACTCAATTGATGTAATACATCACTTTAATAGAATGAAGGAGGGAAAAAAACCACATGATCATCCCAACTGATGCAGAAAAATCATTTGGCAAAATTCAACACCTTTTCATGATAGAAATACTTGACAAACTGCAATGGAAGAACATAATAAGGGCCAGATAGGAAAAAACAACAGTAAATATCATACTCAGTGGTGAAAGCTTTTCCTCTAAGATCAGGAAACCACTGATGCCCACTTTCACCAGTTCTAGTCACCACAGTACTGAAAGTTCTAGGCCGAATAATTAGGCAAGAAAAAGAAATAAAAGCCATCCAAATTGGAAAAGAAGAAGTGAAATTATGTTTGCAGATGATGTGATCTTATATAGAGAAAACACTAAAGATTCCACAAACACACACAAAAAAACTATTAGGATAAATTAATTCAGCAAGGTAGCAGGATACAAACTCGACATGGAAGAATCAGTTGTATTTCTACACACTTACAGTGAACAGTCTGAAAAGGGAATCCCCAAAACAATCCTTTTTACAATGTCATCTAACAGGATAAAGTTCCTAGGAATTAACCAAGGAGGTTATATACCATACAATGAAACTGTAAAACACTGCCAAAAGAAACGAACCAGAAGCCAATGGAGACACATCCCACGTTCATGGATTAGACGACTGAATATTAAGATGTTGATACAATTCAAATCAATCTATAGATTCAATACAATCCCTATCAAGCAACATGATGTTTTCTGCAGAGATAGAAGAATCCATTCTAAAACTCATATGGAATGTCAAGTGACCTTTAATAGCCCAAACAAACTGAAGAAAGGAGAACAAAGCCAGAAAACCACACTTCCTGATTTCATAACTTACTACAAAACTACAGTAATCAAAACAGTGTGGTACTAGCCCAGAGACCAATGGAAAAGAAGAGAGTCCAGGAATAAACCCTCACATATACAGTCAATTGACTTCTGACAAGCAAGTGTGCCAAGACCATTCAAGAAGGAAAGGACTACCTTCTCAACAAATGGTGCTGGGAAACTGGATATCCACAGGCAAAGAAATGAAGTTGGACCCTATCTTATACCATATACAAAAATTAACTCAAAATGGATCAAGGACCTAAATGTAAGATCTAAAGCTAAAAAACTCTTAAGGAGAAGATATAGGGCAAAACCTCCATAACTTTGGATTTGGCAATGATTTATTGGATAAGACACCAAGGTGAAAGTGAAAGTGGCTCAGTCATGTCCGACTCTGCGATCCCATGTACAATACAGTTCATGGAATTCTCCAGGCCAGAATATACTGGAGTGGGTAGCCTTTCCCTTCTCCAGGGGATCTTCCCAACCCAGGGATCGAACCCAGGGGTCCTGCAACTGCACCAAAGGCAGAGACAAAGAGAAATTAGACAAACTGACTTCATGAAAAAATTTTAAAATTTGTGCTTTAGATACTATCAGAGTATAGAGGCAACCCCAGGATGGGAGAAAATATTTGCAAATCATACATCTGATAACAGATTAATATCATGACTATATAGAGAACTCCTAAAACTTAATAACAAAAAAACAATCTGATTCAAAAATGGGCAAAAGAGTTGAACAGACATCTCACCAGAGAACACATCAGTTCAGTTCAATTCAGTCGCTCAGTCGTGTCCGACTCTTTGAGACCCCATGAACCACAGCATGCCAGGCCTCCCTGTTCATCACCAACTCCCAGAGTCCACCCAAACCCATGTCCATCGAGTTGGTGATGCCATCCAACCATCTCATCCTCTGTTGTCCCCTTCTCCTCCTGCCCTCAATCTTTCCCAGCATCCGGGTCTTTTCAGATGAGTCAGTTCTTCCCATCAGGTGGCTATATCAATGGCCAATAAGCATATGAAAAGATGCTCAGCTCACTAATCATCAGGGAAATGCAATCAAAGCCATAATGAGACACAATCTCACACCCTTTAGGATGGCTACCATCAGAAACAACAGAAACTGACAAGTCTTGGTGAGGGTGTGGAGAAGCAGGAACCCTCGCGCATGCTGGTAAGAATGTAAAATGGTACAGCCGTTGTGGCAAATAGTAGGTCAGTTCCTCAAAAAATTAAAAATAGAATTACCACATGATCCAGCAATTCCACTTCTGGGTATGTACCCAAAAGCATTGAATGCAATTCTTTCAATTTTTTGCACGCCTATGTTCACAGCAGCTAAAATGTGGAAGCAACCCAAGTGTCCATCCACAGACAAAAGGAAAAGCAAAATGGGGTCCAGACACATGACAGAATATTATTCAGCATCAGAAAGGAAGGAAACTCTGCCACATGCTACAGCACTGATGAATCTTGAGGACATTATGACCAATGAAATACGCCAGACACGAAAAGACAATTACTGTGTGATCCCACTTACACGAGGACCGTAGAGGAGTCAAATTCATAGAGACGGAAAGAAGGCAGTTGTCAGGGGCTGGCGGAGGGGAAATGGGGAGCTGGTGCTTAATGGGTCTTTACCAATTCACAGGATGAAAAGAGCTTTGGGGTGGACGGCGGTGATGGCTGTATATACGACCACTGAACTGCACACTTAAAAATGGTCAGGATGGTAATTTTTATGCTATGTGTATTTTACTGCAACTTTCTAAATTGGAAAAAAAATACATTAGTAAGTAGGACAAACAAGAAATGAACAATTGTGCACGGAGCTCCACGCGCTGGGTGCCAGGCTCTGAAGCACTGCCCTGGAAAGGGAGAATTCCCCTGGGAACTCTGATAGCTTCTCATGCGAGACTCTCTCTGAGAAGGGTCCCAAACCCCAGCCACACTCCAACCTCAGGGTGTGCTGCTCCTTGTAACGGCTCAAACGAATACAGCCAAAACCTTCCATGCCCATTCCCACCGGGAGAGGCAAGGGGCCAAGGGGGACCAGGGAACTAGAGCACTGGGGCTGGGGTGGGGGAGCGGGCTTGGGGATTGAAGAAGGGTCCAGAGGAACTGTCCAGAAGGCCCACGGAGTGGACTCCACTAGGCCTGGTCCCAGCCCCGACTCCCGCCTTCTGCTCCCCAGAGCTCACACTCAGAGGGTGGGCACAGAGCAGGTGACCCCAAAGGAACTGCCAGTGAGACCCAGCCAGGGCCTCAGCCGGGGGGCACGCTTCCCTAACAGGACATGTGCTCAACCCATCAGATGCGAAAAACAGGATTTCCGTCAAGAATGAGTCAGAGACAGAAGTAAGGGAGCAGCAGCCGGCAAGAGCCCAGTCTGTCCAGAAGTCGCTCACTGTCCCACAGCTATCAAGGTCAAGGTCAAACTCTTCCTGGAGACAGACAAGCCCATGCACAGTGCAGAGGGCCGCAGTCTCGGGCCAGCGATGGAACAGACCAGAAGTCCCAGCACTGCCCGAGGGAAGCGGGCCATCTGGCTGCGACCAACCTGGCCACACCCCCGAGGCTGTCCCGTCAGACCCCAGAGAGATGCTAGAGACACTGCCACGTTGCCAGAGCACACAGGCTGGGATGACCACCAAGAACGCGGAAGCCCCATCCCTCCGAGCGAAAACCAGAGTTTAGCACATAATGGACTCCAGCAGTATCTGGAGGCATTGAAGAGCCGAAGGATGGGCGGGAAAATTAAATCTGGAAAAGAGGAACCAAGACTGCTGGGTGATGTCAACTCATCCTGGGGTGGGGCAAGCGTGCCCACAGGCTCTCCCGATCCGGCCACCCCCTGAGGAAGGAACAAGGCCCAGGGCCACCACCAGGCCCAGGGCCTCCCGAGGTGTCATCCCCTCCATGTGGCAGTGTCACTGTGGGTGAACAGTGACCTTTGTGTCACTGACTGTTTCGGTTTTGAGATGTCCACTTTGTCAAGGAAGCCCACCTGTCACCTGGATGCCTAACGACTCCCACCTATCCTCCTCCTGCCACCACGCCACAGTGCCCCGTTTCTTTCTTCTGTAAAAGCACAAGACTTAATGGATACAAGCACTCAGTTTGCACCAACTCCAGTGCCGCGCTAGAAGTACTCTCTCCAACCTGCTCTGTCCGGAGCAGTGGCCACAGGGCCACAAGTGCCTCTGAGCTCATGCAGAGAGGAAGCCACTGCTTATTTCTCTGTGACGCTACCCAGCTGAATCCCTTCCACTCCAGTGGCCAATGTGGCGGGTGGTGTCCATCCCAGACAGAGCGCTGCAGGGCCTCCCTGGGTTGGGACAACATGGGGACCCAGGAAGCTCCGTTGGCCCCACTTGGCCTTTGCACACAAGTCAGGTGGTGGCAGCAGAGCTGGCCTGGTCCGCGCAGCCTTCCCAACCAGCCACAGATGGAGCGCAGAGAAGAGCATCAGGCCAAGCCTGCCCTTTATTCTTATTTCCAAAGCTGTCCTGGTTTTCACATCTTTAACTCACTGAAATGCGCACTTCGCTACCTGCTGAAGAATGATCAGGTCGTCACGCTCCTGAGGGTGGAAATGCTTGGTGGTGGAATAAGGTACACCCCCACTCTGCTCCCAGCAAGGCCTCTCAAAAGGCTGGCTGTCATCTGCAGAGCACCTGTCCACATGCACCTCGGGGACCACAGGGAGGAACCGAGAGTGGCCTTTTGGACACTGGTTCCTTACACTCGATGGAATCTGGTTGAGTCTAGTTGTGCCTGAGGCTCCATCAGGGTGCTCTTTTAGGGCAAAATGAGTACGCGTGTATTTTCTGCCTGTGGACTTTCCACAGCCCCGGCCTTCTGCAGGGGGGCGTGATCTTCAGCACAAGATGAAGATGCTGCAGGGACCTCAAAATGTCTCCGCTGAGGGGTGGGAGTTAGGGTAGGGGCCAGGGCAGCCTAGCCCCAGAGGCTCCCGTCTTGTCCATGCCAGCGAGCAGTTTACAGCCAGCACACGACTAGCTGAGGTACACGACTAGCACAGGGCATCCTTGGTCCCACCTCAGTCTGGCTGCCCACCTGACCTCTTCTCAGAAGTCTTACGGCTGTGGGACCCTCCATACTCAGTTCCCTGCTGAGTGGCCTCTGACCCCAAGGTGGTCCTTGCCCCCGACCCAGCCCACACTCATGGAGGGACCCTAAGGTGGGCAGGGAGCAGAAAGCCTCCTCTCCGGTGTGTCTGTTGGGCCTCAGAGAAGACAGGATTTCAGGGAAGGACTTTCTTTTTCCAAATCAGCTGCTTCCTTTTCTAAGTCCAGAGAAAAACGCAGAAAAGTAAGCTTCTGCTGGACATCTCTGTGGGCCTCCAGGGACTCCCCCTTTGCAGCCCCTCCTCAAGCCCCACAGTGAGCATTCCCTCCAGGTCCCGTCAAGGGACAGCCAGGGCACCCCACTGCTTTCAGGTCCCCACAAGGTGCCTGCCCCTCCACAGAGCCCCTCACCTCTCTTCCAGGTGCCCACCCCCAGAGTGCTGCCCCGTGCTCCCAGGACCCGGCTCCAAATGCGGACCGTCCACCACCACATATACGAATACCCGCACTCAAGTCTTAGAAACCCATCTTTACATTTTCTTAGAAAAACAGACCTAGTCACTGAGGAATAAGTGGCTGGCTTAGGGACCTGGTGGTTAATCTCCAAGGTCGACTCACTAAAGAGTCAAACTGTATGTTACTTCTCTGCTCAAAAATGAGCAAGGCAACCTAGATGCAAGCTTCACAAAGAAAGAAAAGTTCACCAATAATTTGAAAATTCTAAAGCTACTTTTGCAGTTAAATGTCAATTCTGAATTTAAACTGTCCAAAATAATATAAATTTTATTTAGCAATTTAAAAATACATTAGCAAGCATCAACCAGATGGAAGATAAGAAACAGACAACTTGAACAACACCATCAACCAATCAGATCTAACAGATGTATCCAGAACACTCCACCCAACAACAGGACACACCTTCTCAAGTGCCTGTGGGACGTTCTCCAGGACAGACCATATGTTAGGCTACAGACTATGTCTCAGTAGATTTTAAATGATCTGTATCATACAAAGCATCTTCTCTGACTATAAAAGAATGAATTAGAAATCACTAACAGAAGGAAAACTAGAAAATTCACAACGTTCGGAAATTAAGTAACATTCTCTTAGGAATTCCCTGGTGGTCCAGTGGTTAGGACTCAGCTTCCACTCTCAGTGGCCTGAGTTCAATCTGCCTGAGTTCAATCTCTGGTCAGGGAACTAAGATCCCACAAGCTGCCCCGGCACTGCCAAAACAAAAAGAAAACTATCTTAAACAACCAACAGATCAGAGAAAAAAAACTACAGGGGGAAAGTAGGAAATCCTTATAAACAAATGAAAATGAAAACACAACACACCAAAGTTTATGGAACGCAGTGACAGCAGAGCTAAGTGGAAACTGTACAGCTACCAACACTTACACTAAAAAAAAGATATCAAATCAATAACCTAACCTCACAACTTAAGGGAGGAGAAAAACAACAAACAAATGCCAAAGCTAGCCTACGGAAGGAAATAATAAGAATAGGAAAATAGAGGAGATCAGTGAAACCGAGGTCGGTTCTTTGAAAAGATCAACAAAATCGATTAATCTTCAGTTAGATGGACCAATAAGAAAGAATACTTAAAAAACTAAAATCATAAACTGAAATGGGGACATTACTCATTCTACAGAAACAAAAGGATTATAAGAAAGGGCTATGAACCCTGCAAAACTGGATAACCTAGATGAAATGACAAATTCCTAGAAACACAAGAAGTACTAAGCCTAAATCAAACACAAAATCTGAGCAGGCCAATCAGTAATCAAAAATCTCCAAACAAAGAAAAACCCCGGATCTGACAACTTCAAAATTCTACAAAACATTTAAAAAAGAACTAACATAAATTCTTCTCAAACTTCCCCCCAAATTAAGAAGAATAGACACTTCCTAACCCCATCGATGTGATAAGGCAAAGACACTACAAAAAAAAAACTACAAACCAATATCCCTTACAAACACAGATGCAAAAGTCCTCAACATAATACTAATAGATAGAACACGCTGACACACATTTAGCAACATATTAAAGAGGATTACGTGTCATGACCAAATGGGATTTACTCCTGGAACAAAAGGATGATTCAATACATGAAACTCAATTGATGTAATACATCACTTTAATAGAATGAAGGAGGGAAAAAAACCACATGATCATCCCAACTGATGCAGAAAAATCATTTGGCAAAATTCAACACCTTTTCATGATAGAAATACTTGACAAACTGCAATGGAAGAACATAATAAGGGCCAGATAGGAAAAAACAACAGTAAATATCATACTCAGTGGTGAAAGCTTTTCCTCTAAGATCAGGAAACCACTGATGCCCACTTTCACCAGTTCTAGTCACCACAGTACTGAAAGTTCTAGGCCGAATAATTAGGCAAAAAAAAGAAATAAAAGCCATCCAAATTGGAAAAGAAGAAGTGAAATTATGTTTGCAGATGATGTGATCTTATATAGAGAAAACACTAAAGATTCCACAAACACACACAAAAAAACTATTAGGATAAATTAATTCAGCAAGGTAGCAGGATACAAACTCGACATGGAAGAATCAGTTGTATTTCTACACACTTACAGTGAACAGTCTGAAAAGGGAATCCCCAAAACAATCCTTTTTACAATGTCATCTAACAGGATAAAGTTCCTAGGAATTAACCAAGGAGGTTATATACCATACAATGAAACTGTAAAACACTGCCAAAAGAAACGAACCAGAAGCCAATGGAGACACATCCCACGTTCATGGATTAGACGACTGAATATTAAGATGTTGATACAATTCAAATCAATCTATAGATTCAATACAATCCCTATCAAGCAACATGATGTTTTCTGCAGAGATAGAAGAATCCATTCTAAAACTCATATGGAATGTCAAGTGACCTTTAATAGCCCAAACAAACTGAAGAAAGGAGAACAAAGCCAGAAAACCACACTTCCTGATTTCATAACTTACTACAAAACTACAGTAATCAAAACAGTGTGGTACTAGCCCAGAGACCAATGGAAAAGAAGAGAGTCCAGGAATAAACCCTCACATATACAGTCAATTGACTTCTGACAAGCAAGTGTGCCAAGACCATTCAAGAAGGAAAGGACTACCTTCTCAACAAATGGTGCTGGGAAACTGGATATCCACAGGCAAAGAAATGAAGTTGGACCCTATCTTATACCATATACAAAAATTAACTCAAAATGGATCAAGGACCTAAATGTAAGATCTAAAGCTAAAAAACTCTTAAGGAGAAGATATAGGGCAAAACCTCCATAACTTTGGATTTGGCAATGATTTATTGGATAAGACACCAAGGTGAAAGTGAAAGTGGCTCAGTCATGTCCGACTCTGCGATCCCATGTACAATACAGTTCATGGAATTCTCCAGGCCAGAATATACTGGAGTGGGTAGCCTTTCCCTTCTCCAGGGGATCTTCCCAACCCAGGGATCGAACCCAGGGGTCCTGCAACTGCACCAAAGGCAGAGACAAAGAGAAATTAGACAAACTGACTTCATGAAAAAATTTTAAAATTTGTGCTTTAGATACTATCAGAGTATAGAGGCAACCCCAGGATGGGAGAAAATATTTGCAAATCATACATCTGATAACAGATTAATATCATGACTATATAGAGAACTCCTAAAACTTAATAACAAAAAAACAATCTGATTCAAAAATGGGCAAAAGAGTTGAACAGACATCTCACCAGAGAACACATCAGTTCAGTTCAATTCAGTCGCTCAGTCGTGTCCGACTCTTTGAGACCCCATGAACCACAGCATGCCAGGCCTCCCTGTTCATCACCAACTCCCAGAGTCCACCCAAACCCATGTCCATCGAGTTGGTGATGCCATCCAACCATCTCATCCTCTGTTGTCCCCTTCTCCTCCTGCCCTCAATCTTTCCCAGCATCCGGGTCTTTTCAAATGAGTCAGTTCTTCCCATCAGGTGGCTATATCAATGGCCAATAAGCATATGAAAAGATGCTCAGCTCACTAATCATCAGGGAAATGCAATCAAAGCCATAATGAGACACAATCTCACACCCTTTAGGATGGCTACCATCAGAAACAACAGAAACTGACAAGTCTTGGTGAGGGTGTGGAGAAGCAGGAACCCTCGCGCATGCTGGTAAGAATGTAAAATGGTACAGCCGTTGTGGCAAATAGTAGGTCAGTTCCTCAAAAAATTAAAAATAGAATTACCACATGATCCAGCAATTCCACTTCTGGGTATGTACCCAAAAGCATTGAATGCAATTCTTTCAATTTTTTGCACGCCTATGTTCACAGCAGCTAAAATGTGGAAGCAACCCAAGTGTCCATCCACAGACAAAAGGAAAAGCAAAATGGGGTCCAGACACATGACAGAATATTATTCAGCATCAGAAAGGAAGGAAACTCTGCCACATGCTACAGCACTGATGAATCTTGAGGACATTATGACCAATGAAATACGCCAGACACGAAAAGACAATTACTGTGTGATCCCACTTACACGAGGACCGTAGAGGAGTCAAATTCATAGAGACGGAAAGAAGGCAGTTGTCAGGGGCTGGCGGAGGGGAAATGGGGAGCTGGTGCTTAATGGGTCTTTACCAATTCACAGGATGAAAAGAGCTTTGGGGTGGACGGCGGTGATGGCTGTATATACGACCACTGAACTGCACACTTAAAAATGGTCAGGATGGTAATTTTTATGCTATGTGTATTTTACTGCAACTTTCTAAATTGGAAAAAAAATACATTAGTAAGTAGGACAAACAAGAAATGAACAATTGTGCACGGAGCTCCACGCGCTGGGTGCCAGGCTCTGAAGCACTGCCCTGGAAAGGGAGAATTCCCCTGGGAACTCTGATAGCTTCTCATGCGAGACTCTCTCTGAGAAGGGTCCCAAACCCCAGCCACACTCCAACCTCAGGGTGTGCTGCTCCTTGTAACGGCTCAAACGAATACAGCCAAAACCTTCCATGCCCATTCCCACCGGGAGAGGCAAGGGGCCAAGGGGGACCAGGGAACTAGAGCACTGGGGCTGGGGTGGGGGAGCGGGCTTGGGGATTGAAGAAGGGTCCAGAGGAACTGTCCAGAAGGCCCACGGAGTGGACTCCACTAGGCCTGGTCCCAGCCCCGACTC
This sequence comes from Cephalophus harveyi, assembly GCA_006410635.1. Taxonomy (NCBI): domain Eukaryota; kingdom Metazoa; phylum Chordata; class Mammalia; order Artiodactyla; family Bovidae; genus Cephalophus; species Cephalophus harveyi. The sequence goes on from SJYT01082573.1 coordinate 959,390, forward strand.
CCGCCTTCTGCTCCCCAGAGCTCACACTCAGAGGGTGGGCACAGAGCAGGTGACCCCAAAGGAACTGCCAGTGAGACCCAGCCAGGGCCTCAGCCGGGGGGCACGCTTCCCTAACAGGACATGTGCTCAACCCATCAGATGCGAAAAACAGGATTTCCGTCAAGAATGAGTCAGAGACAGAAGTAAGGGAGCAGCAGCCGGCAAGAGCCCAGTCTGTCCAGAAGTCGCTCACTGTCCCACAGCTATCAAGGTCAAGGTCAAACTCTTCCTGGAGACAGACAAGCCCATGCACAGTGCAGAGGGCCGCAGTCTCGGGCCAGCGATGGAACAGACCAGAAGTCCCAGCACTGCCCGAGGGAAGCGGGCCATCTGGCTGCGACCAACCTGGCCACACCCCCGAGGCTGTCCCGTCAGACCCCAGAGAGATGCTAGAGACACTGCCACGTTGCCAGAGCACACAGGCTGGGATGACCACCAAGAACGCGGAAGCCCCATCCCTCCGAGCGAAAACCAGAGTTTAGCACATAATGGACTCCAGCAGTATCTGGAGGCATTGAAGAGCCGAAGGATGGGCGGGAAAATTAAATCTGGAAAAGAGGAACCAAGACTGCTGGGTGATGTCAACTCATCCTGGGGTGGGGCAAGCGTGCCCACAGGCTCTCCCGATCCGGCCACCCCGAGGAAGGAACAAGGCCCAGGGCCACCACCAGGCCCAGGGCCTCCCGAGGTGTCATCCCCTCCATGTGGCAGTGTCACTGTGGGTGAACAGTGACCTTTGTGTCACTGACTGTTTCGGTTTTGAGATGTCCACTTTGTCAAGGAAGTCCACCTGTCACCTGGATGCCTAACGACTCCCACCTATCCTCCTCCTGCCACCACGCCACAGTGCCCCGTTTCTTTCTTCTGTAAAAGCACAAGACTTAATGGATACAAGCACTCAGTTTGCACCAACTCCAGTGCCGCGCTAGAAGTACTCTCTCCAACCTGCTCTGTCCGGAGCAGTGGCCACAGGGCCACAAGTGCCTCTGAGCTCATGCAGAGAGGAAGCCACTGCTTATTTCTCTGTGACGCTACCCAGCTGAATCCCTTCCACTCCAGTGGCCAATGTGGCGGGTGGTGTCCATCCCAGACAGAGCGCTGCAGGGCCTCCCTGGGTTGGGACAACATGGGGACCCAGGAAGCTCCGTTGGCCCCACTTGGCCTTTGCACACAAGTCAGGTGGTGGCAGCAGAGCTGGCCTGGTCCGCGCAGCCTTCCCAACCAGCCACAGATGGAGCGCAGAGAAGAGCATCAGGCCAAGCCTGCCCTTTATTCTTATTTCCAAAGCTGTCCTGGTTTTCACATCTTTAACTCACTGAAATGCGCACTTCGCTACCTGCTGAAGAATGATCAGGTCGTCACGCTCCTGAGGGTGGAAATGCTTGGTGGTGGAATAAGGTACACCCCCACTCTGCTCCCAGCAAGGCCTCTCAAAAGGCTGGCTGTCATCTGCAGAGCACCTGTCCACATGCACCTCGGGGACCACAGGGAGGAACCGAGAGTGGCCTTTTGGACACTGGTTCCTTACACTCGATGGAATCTGGTTGAGTCTAGTTGTGCCTGAGGCTCCATCAGGGTGCTCTTTTAGGGCAAAATGAGTACGCGTGTATTTTCTGCCTGTGGACTTTCCACAGCCCCGGCCTTCTGCAGGGGGGCGTGATCTTCAGCACAAGATGAAGATGCTGCAGGGACCTCAAAATGTCTCCGCTGAGGGGTGGGAGTTAGGGTAGGGGCCAGGGCAGCCTAGCCCCAGAGGCTCCCGTCTTGTCCATGCCAGCGAGCAGTTTACAGCCAGCACACGACTAGCTGAGGTACACGACTAGCTGAGGTTGTTAGGGGTTCAGGCAAGAAACTGAAAGTTTCCAGACTCAGGAAGATAAGCAAACCTCTCTGCTGTGTAAACAGCTGCATTAATCACCCACTGTTTACCATTCTCCACCCCACAGGGCAAACCAGTCCGGTCCCAGGAGCCACACTTCCTGCTGGGCCTTAGCAGCAGCTGAGACCCCCGTCCACGTACTTGTCCGTGACAGACTCAATCTAGTCCCATGCGCCCCCCACTCCCACCCTTGGGATCCAACTGCTCCCTGTGCAGTAGCGAGCACCAAGACAGTACATCTTGGTATGCACTTGGAGGACACACTTTGATGACCCAGCGCACAGCACTGCAGACAAGGACTGCACGGGATGAATGGATGCTCTTCTGTGCAAATGCGTTTGTTTGAATCAACACAGAGTAAAGCAGAGTGGTGTGAACGCAGACTGGGGTGTGGGTGAGAGAGCTCTGGACAGGGAGCCCGTTCACAGCCTCCGGGGCTGTGTTCACACAAAACCACAAGAGCCGCAGCCACCGTGGAGGCAGCACACTGAGGGCCGGGAGAAATCAGGCCATGGAAGTGCCCCTCCTGCAGCGGGTCCATCTCTCATGAGCAGGACCACAGCCTGGACACGTTGTGGGGGAATGCTCCAGATGCCACATCCATCACGGGGCAGGGAGCAGTCTGACAGCCTCGCCCTTTCGCCTGCTCCCTCTCCCACTCCAGGTCCTTCCCCATCAGCTCCCGCCCAAGTAGGACACACTTGCTCGCTCCCCTGACCGGTTTCACCTGCTAAGAAATTCACCATCCAAGTCACGCCTGCCCCAAGCACTTCCTGAGCACTAACCAAGGTCAGGGAACTCCACAAATTTCTAACCACCCCACCCCTAGGCAAAAAAAAAAGAGAAATGAAAAGGGAAAAATTGCAAAGTTCTGTTTGAGTTAATTCTTTTCCCCAGGAACCTGATTTAGACTCTTCATTCAGTTCTCAAAGCAGGGGCAGCAGAGGTGGGAGGTGGAGGTGGTCCCTGATCCTTATCCAAAATGGGTTAGGACCCTGTAGTTAGACCCTAACCCCTGGCAAGTACACCAGACCCGCTTGAGTCACAGAAGTGGGGCACACACACGACCCGGGCCTCCCACCTATGAGCCCGCTCCCAGGAGGTGAGGTCTGGGCCTGGAACCTCCACTTTTTATAGAGTTGCACAAGTTCTTCTGGAAGAAGCCCTGCCATTGAATCCACAGCACCCTACCTCCAAGATGGACTTGAGGGCAGCCCCGGGCCCTCCAGCCCCTCCCTCACGTGTTGGAACATGCCCCATGGTTAATGCGCCTCAGAACACAGGCACTGGTGCCCAACTGGTACCAAGCTGGGGACAAGATGCGCTGCCCTCCCTGGTCACAGCCCCAGTTCACACCTGTCCCTGCCGGAGCTCTCTCTGAGGTGCTCCTTTTCACCCACAAAGCTTCCCGCTTTGGCCGTCAGAGCACACACTTCCCTGGTTTAAGGCGACAGTGGAACTCACCTTTCAGCCAAGCACGGTGGCACATGCACCAGGTCACAGCTGATCTTTTCTCACGACCAGTGTTTCATTTGTTCAGTAAAACACACACCCACCCCTGCCCTCCACGGCTGCCGTCATCTTTTCTAGAATCTGGGTTCAGGAAGACTTCGCACAAGACCATTTCTCATGCCAGACTCTCCCCCAAGAACCTGCGTACCAGCGTGGAACAGTGCTTCCCGGACACCTGTCAAGGCTGGTGGGCCCACCGCTCCGATAAAGGTATGAGCTCAAGGTCAGACAGGTCTGCCTCACCCAGAGCCACATAGACCATTCCTCCTGCCATGACCCCAGCGCCCAGGGGTGAGCAGACTTCCTCCCCCCCCAGGCCCCCAGGCTACAGGCCGGGCTGGTGCAGGGCCAACCAGGCCAGCATTGACTCAGAGTTTGCATCTCAAAAGAAATCCTGCAAGAATTTCACCGATGAAATGAGAAAGCAAAGAAAGAGACACACAAACATCAGGCAGAGAGGTCTCCACACCTCCACGTATCTAAACACAGTCCTTTCTGAAGGCTGACCTCCACTGTCCAGCTCATCGCACAGGTACCAGTGTTTACATCACTGGGAAAGCCAGTTGAAAGATGGTGATACTTTGAAACGCTGCCCAATGACCCCAAGTGCTTTTCTGAATTTGGAAAAAAGAGGAAATAAGAGCCACGAAGCTCCTGGATGATTTACAGTGACCATTTCATTACATGTTTGTTAAGGGGAGCTACCGGGCTGGGCCAGTATTCCACACACGCTTCCAGCCAGAGGGCAATATGGCTGCAATGCCAATGCCTGGGATTTATCAGCAAAAATGCTTTAACAAGTACACACTGCAGCAGAGACACAAATTAATCACTGTGCACAGAAACTGCATTGAAAGCCCCAAACTAAGACCTAAAATACTAACATTCTTAGGATTTAAGTATTTGTAAATCATCAATTATGTTCAAATGCTAACTTCTTCCCAGTATCCATATCAATTGAATCTTAAAGTACACTAAGTTTCTGTCTGTGGACCTGAGCCCCAGGAGAGATACTGCTTGAGTTCCAGGGGTTTTCCAGACAACTCCACCTGAATAGTCATATCTTAAAAGAGTTACTGTAGCTCATTTCAGTAGAACTGCAGATCTACCTACCAACGATTTCCCTGGCTTCCCTTCACTGATAAGTTGCATCTGTCTGTCTGTGTCAGTGTCGGGAGAGGTCAATTTCAGTGCTCTCAGGTTTACGACTGAAAGTCTACTGAGAATCTACTACAGTGTCAGGTCCACTCAGTTACACTTTCACATATAACCTACGCAATAGCCCACTTCACAGGCCAGCACCCTTGAGGCAAGAGCAGATGAGTAACTTTCCTCCGGTCAAAGAGAGCCAGGGGGCCAGAACCTGAGAGCCTCAGGCCACGTCCGGGAATATTCCTAACCTCTCAGATAGAACACTTTAGCCACCTGAGGACCAGCATCACAGCCCTTGCTCAAAGATGCAAGCCTTGTATGCCACAGGAATACTAAAGAACTCATGTGAAGACAGTATAAGAATATATAAAGTGTTTCCAACATTTCATAATTAGCTGAAGATTTTACCAAGATTTGTACCAAGATCTTCAAAGTCAGGCTGGTTTTAAGTATTTATCCAAGACTCGTTTGCCAGCATTTCCTGGAGGGCCTAGATAAGATGCAGTGGGACAAAGGTCAAGTGGCACTTTTTAAACACTGAAATGACACTGCTTCTGAAAATGGTAAGCCAGAGCCTGACCCCTCTGAATACACCTAGGAGGAAAAAGGAAAAGCCCTCAGTGCACAGTTTACAGTCTTAAGTTCACCGCATCAAGCTCACACAGAAATGAATTCAAAACCAAGGCTTGGGCCCAAGAGCGAGCATATCCATCCATGTCACCCCTGTCCCCTCAACTTGCCCTCTCACACGGTGAACATGAGCGGCTTCCCCACTGACTGCAGAACTGGCCAGCAGGCAAGGTACTTGAGCAAAATCCTGGAGAGCCAGTGGAGAATTACCACTTTATTTCAGAAGAAATTAAATGGTTTCATAAACATTCACGCTCACCCCAAATGAAAATCTATCAGTTATGTGTGCTGCAAGAAACAAAGTTCTGACAGACAGTAATGAGGCAATTAAACATTCCAAAGAAAAACGCTGAAGGGACCTTGAAAAAGAAAATGTTGGTTTTTAAAAGGCAGTACAGAGAGGAATTTAAGGATGTGGACCCTGGAGTCAGACTGCCTCGGTTCAAATCCCTGCTCTATAACTTACTCCTGTGTGATTCAGAGTAACTCATTTAGCCTCTCTGCTTCCCTGGTGGCTCAGACGGTTAAGAATCCACCTGCAACGCGAGAGATGTGGGTTTGATCTTTGGGGTGGGAAGATTCCCTGGAGGAGGGCATGGCAACTCACTCCAGTATTCCTGCCTGGAGAATCCCCACGGACTGAGGCGCCTGGAGGGCTGCAGTCTATGGGGTTTCAAAGAGTCAGACACGACCAAGCCAACTAAGCACACCTCTCCGTTCTTCAGCTTTCTCATGACTAGACCCAGGAAAATGAAGCTAAGGGAGAGTCTTGGCGGCTACTGTGAAAACCACGAGTCAAGTGAATATAATGTGCTTACAGCAGTCCTGGACAATGCTTGTCAGGTACTACTACCATCTTAGGTAAGAGCTTATTAACAGAAGGACAGGTGAAGCAAACAGAAAAAGGAAGCTCTAAGGAGATTTCGGTTGTCCACGGACTGAACGACAGCACCCTGCCAGGCACTGCGCAGGACAAGGAGCAAGTGCAGTCCATAAGGTTCCTGTCCCCAACCAAGGGGCACAGAGTTAACAACTGTGCACCTGCCACCTGTCAGAACTGCTGCAGACAAGCGTTTCAGCTGCTGTCTTATCAGCCCTGCCAGGAACATGGTTATGTGTCACAGAGGAAGGAACTGAGGCCAGGAGTGATGGGCAAACACTGCCCAGGGCACAGTCAGGAAGGGCCTTCGCTCTGCCACCAGGACAAGGAGCCACAATGACAGGGTCCCAGGACACTGCTGCTCCCCAGCCCCACTGGATGGACAGGGCCTGCAGCTCACAGCCAGGCACGCAGCGTGCACCCCAGAGACGTCTGCTGAACTGCACTGAGTGAGACCACGTCTCCAAATGTGCGAAGGCCGCCCCAGCAAAGGGACTAAGGCACAGGCTGCTGCTGCTGGGAGGTCCAAAACTTGCCCTAGACTGAGCCCAAGAACAGGAACTCAGCTTCCTGGGAGGTGATCCTCACACTCAAGAGTGCCAGGAACATCCTAACACCACCCGGCTGCTTCTCCCAGAAAAACCTGGGAAGATTGATTGCTGATTACCCCATAGTCTTGCTCCGGGCTTATTAAGTCTCAGGATTTATTCTGCTGATTACTGAAATGTAACTGCAGAGAGAAGGAAGCTTTAAAAATCAGATTACATATCTAACTTATCTAACGTATGTGTTAGGTGGAGAGCTCTCTGCAGTAAGTACAGTCTGCTAAGTTGACAAATTAAAAACAAAAGGAAGAGCAGAGGAGGGGGTGGACATGGCACAAAACCTCGCAGGGCCCAGACAAACCCACAGGTGGTCGCGAGGCAGGGGAGGGGAGGACAGGAGAGGGAGCGCTGCACCACGAGCGGGGACACTGGCTCTTCACCCCGTGCCCTTCCAGACTGGTTGACCGCGGACGCCGGCTACCTTAGACACAAGGGAAAGTCGGGGGTCCCGCCACCCCTGCCCAACGCGCCCCCCGACTCATCCCTGCCGCTGAGAGGGGCTGGAGGGCGCCCGGGCCCGCTCTCCAGTCCACTTCCGGGTGCGGCGGCCGGCTGTCCAGCACCGAGGCCGCAGTTGCCCGGAGACGCAGGGTCTGGGCGGCCGCCCGGGACCCAGGCCCGCCGCCCCCGCCCGCGGACCGTCCCAGCCGCCGGCCGCCAACTTTCCTCCCAAGTTTCCTCGGACCCAGGACGCGGCCGGCGGGCTGGCTGGCAGTGGGAGGCCGGGCGGGCCGGGGCTGGGGTCGAGGCCTGGCCAAGGGGCGGGGGGCGCGAGGCTCTGGCTTCCCCCTAGCCGGGCCCGGCCTCCCTGCCGCCCGAGGCCCAGGCCCGCCCGCCCGATGCCGGGCGCGGTTCCCGGGAGACATAGGGTCGGGGTCCCGACCGGGTCACTCACCTAGACTGCTGTCCCTCCGGCACCCGCGGAGTCCCGCTGCCCGCCCCGCCCCCGCCCCGCAGGCCCGCGACCCACTGACACCGAGGCGGAAGTGCGGCCGGCCGCCCCGCCGATTGACAGCCCGCGTTCGCCACTCGCTGCGCCCGGCGCCGTCGCGTCGGCCCCCGTCGGCCCAATCAACGCTCGACCCGAGGGAGGCTCTGGGAGGCGGGAGTATGCTAATTACGTCGCCAGAGAGGCCCCGCCTTCCGCCCCTCAGGAGTCCGGCCCTTGCGGAGGAGTGACGATGCGGAAGACCAATCAAAGAAGGGAAAGGCGGGATTATGCAGATATAGACGCGAAAAGGGTGGGCGAGAGAAAGGAAGGGGCGTGGCTGGGTGAGCTGAGTTTACAAACAGCGAGTCAGGTGGCCGGGTCGCTGCTCCTCCGCGCGCTGGGGCTTCTGCGCCTGCCCCTCCCAACCCCCGAGGACTGGCGGAACCGGGAGTCACCCTTCAAAAAACTGCCTTCCTCAGCAGCATGCAGGGCTTCTCACCGTCCACCCTCCGTGCCATACCTTTCACCACTCACCAAAATCCGGCGCCCTCCTGACCGTTCCCTCCTTTGTTTAAAACCTTTGGGGGCTCTTACTGACTGTCGCGGCTCCACGGTTACGCCCAGAAGCTCTGGAATCAGATCCGAGCTTGCATCCTTACCAGCTGTGTGGCTGTGGGCAAGTAAACTAACGTCTCTGAGCCTATGAGTACCAAGATTTCCTTTGCATACCAGGTTTCTCCTACCGAATCCCATCTAAGTCTTAGGTCTGATTCGGGGTGAGTGGAGTAACATGAATCAGGCTGACTGCTGAGAGTTAAAGCAAGTGGTTCAGGGATGAGCAGGTTACCCTCTCCTGGCCAGTGAGGGTCAGTACTGGGACTTTCACTGAGGGTCAGATAGCTCAGGCCAGAGGGAAAGCTGAGGTCAAATGACTCTCCCATCTACCCACAGACCTCCACAGAACTAGGCTAGGTGAGAGAAAGATGTAAGTCTGGGGCTACTGATGGGCATCTTGTCACTGTGCGGGGAGGGGCCACCTGGGGACGAGACTAACCCAGGGGAAAGCAAGAGCGAACACCCCTGGCTCGCCTGGAACCAGCTGCCACCTTGGCAAGCTCTGCCTAGACTTTTCAGGCATGTGCGTGCTAAGTTGCTTCAGTTGTGTCTGACTCTTTGCCATGCTATGGACTGTAGCCCACCAGGCTCCTCTGTCCATGGGAATCTCTAGGCAAGAATTCAGGCATGTGAGTCACCACGTTTTCCTTTCTGCTTAAGCCAGTTTGAGATGGGACCCTGGAGCCACAGGAGTGCTGACAGACCTCCCCAGCCAGAGCGTGTGCTGGCCTCCTGCTCCTCACTGACTCCTCCATGGCACCAGCGCCCCTGGGCCTTTGCACTCCCTCCTCAAAACACTTCCCCACTTCCAGCTGGGGTGCCATGAGGGCAGGCCTTGGCTGCCTCTGCATATGAAGGTGCCGCCTGTAAATAGTGGGGCACAAGCAAGTGCAGCACGACCAGGGCCTGAACTGCATTTCTGGGCCCAAAAAGCCAGTTGTCCCCATGCCAGGGTCTGGCCCTGGCTCACCGGTGGGCCCACTGTCAGTGGGTGCTGGAGACGTGCAGGGACTGAAAAAGAGCTCTCCCAGCCTCTGCTGAAGAGAAAAGCTGGGAGGGAGGCGGGGCTCAGCCTGGGAAACAAAGGCATTGCCATGGTTACCTCTGAAGAAACCGACTCCAGCAGAAGAAGGAAGGGTGCAGTGTGCAGGCTCCCAAGCCAGGACAAGGACAAGGCCGGTTGCCACGGAGATGCTCCACAGTTTCCCTCGTGGGCCTGGCCTGAGTCCAGCGCAAGGTCTGTTACTCTGACAAGCCTCTAAGACTCTGACCCCCAGGCGAAGGACATGCTCCTGAGGGGTTCGACCAAGCAGCCCACTCCTCAGCCCTGGACTCCAGGGGTGAGTGCACAAGGGAGTGCTCAGGCCAGGAGACAGGCTGGGGTTGAATGCGCCTCCCGTCTGCCCATGGACCACACTAAGCATGGCCATCTCCGCCCTGGCCTTAGGAGTAGGAGTGGGCTCCAATCTCAGGTGGGTCCCGTGGCTGGGGTGTCGGTTCATCCCCTTCAGACAAATGCAGCAAACTGGGTTCTGAGTGTCAGCTGTTGCTTCCTCTTTCCTGTGCCTGTGAGTTGGACAGAAATCCTCCCCCAGCTAGAAGCTGCAAGGAGAGTGTCTTGGGACCAGTCAGGAACATTTTTCATGACCTTCACTAGGTCAGGAGGCCAATTGCAGAGGCAAAATTGTCCAGGAATGGGCTGAAAACTAGGAGCTGGAAAGCAGACAAAGAGGGTGTGGGGCCAGACAATGATGATGAACGCTGACACTAGTTTCCGTTTGCAACAGCCAATCCAATAGATACTGTGGGTCATCGTTCCCACTTCACAGATGAGCAAACTGAGCCTCAAGCAGGGAAGTGACTCACCCAGACCTGCAATGAGGAAGTGGCCCGACCCGGGGTGTTCCTGACTGGCCCAGCCCCAGAGCTTGCCAGAAAGACAGAGCCCCGCCCAGACCTCCTGGACTAGGATCTACGTCTGATATAGGTGCCCAGGTGTTCCTGGAGCCTGGGGGGCATGGCTCGTGGCCAGGACTTCAGCTGATTCCTGTCCCATGGTTGCAGGGGTTATCGTAGGATCCCCCTTCATCCTGAGCACTCAGGCCTAGCTTGGCCCCAGTCTCTTCAGGACTCCAGGGTCCATCCTGTGTGTGCTCTCAGAGTTTGAGAAGGGCTGGGTGTCTGGTCCCACTGCAATTGCTCTCAGATTAGACCAAAATCAGACCAGCCCTGCAGTCATGTCTGCCTGTGACCTTCCACTGACCCCAAGTAAGCATGACTGGAGCCTCCCTGTCCCAGCTCCTTCTGAATCAGGATCAGGTGATATTGTGGCCCACAACTCCTCTCCCCTCAGTCGCCAACTGAACTCATGGGTGCGAAGCCCTGCGTCCTGGGCCCCAGAGGCCCCAGTGTGGGGGAGCACATGCCCTCACGAGGCACGTTCAAGTGCATCATCCTCCTTCCTTCCATCACTTCAGGAGGCAGAACAGAGATCATCGCTCCCCCTTCAGAGGTGAAACTGAGGCTCAGAGGCCACAAGCCATGCCCCCCAGGCTCCAGGAACACCTGGGGACCTATTTCAAATGCAGATCTGAAGGTCCAGGAGATCTGGGTCAGTGGTCACGCTGCTGAGCGGGCCAGTGGAGCCAGCCCTGCCTGTAGCCCACTGCTCTGTCCCCAGCTTCATACTTTCCTTTCCAGCAGGTTTTTGAGCCTGGGTGAATCTTTTTATCTCTATCTATCTGTGGCCAGAGCAGCAACAGAGCTAGGCATCCAAGCATGCCAGGTGCCTGGGGTTGCCGACCTGGCCTTTGCCCTTGGGAAGGCCCCTTTGAGGTCACTCCTCTCCCTGCCCACTCTCCTGCTCCACGGAGTGGAAGTTTCCTCTCCCCTTCTGTGGAATGCTAGGAAATCTGTCTGGATGCATCCTGGGTGAGCAGAGGGCGACTGGCCACTGCAGCGGGGCCCCAGCGCTCACGTGGCCCACGCGGAACCTTCCCCACACAGCTTTCAACTCTCCTCTGCAACGTGACAGCGCTCGGCTTCCCCACCGTCGGAGAAGAGTATTTTTAGTTTTGAACCCACCACGTGGAGAGAGACAAGTTATCAATAGCAGCGGCAAAGGGCTTTTTCTTTTTTTTCCCCATGGCTTTGGGACCTGAGCAATCTGCACCCATTAAATTCTGCCAAAACAGTAAAAAATGTATTCCTCTTATAAACTTTTTACCCTGTGCCTTCCTCGCTGCTGCAGCTTTGCAAACCAACTCTTCCCCAGGTGGATCCCACCCAATTCCGCAGTGCTCTGCCCCCCGCCCCTGGGGCTCTGCAGCCCCACGTTGCCCACAGAAACAGGAGAAAGGGCAGAGCAGGGGTGCCGGCCCGGAACAGGCAGGGATGAGGGGCCGGGTGGGGTTGGGGTGACTTCCGTGCTGAGAGTTGACATAGGCCCCAATTCCAGCTTCAGTAGGAGCCGTAGCACTTGCTGAGCATATACTGTGTGCCCAGCTGTGGGCCAAGTACCTTTGAGTGTGCTGTCCCCGTTAAATCCCCTATTCACCTTCTGAAGTGTTTCTCAAATGAGGCGCCATGGAATCCCAATTCTGGCTGCTATTAGGTGATTCGAGAGGAAAGTGTTCCTCCATCAGGCAGGTTTGGGAATGGTATTTAAACAAAGCCAACAAGTGTCCCTCTTCTCAGGGCCCTTCCCACTCTGTTGGGTGTAGATCCCCCAGGACTCAGGAGGGCCTACGACAGACCCAGGATTTACTTGAACTGAACGTTTTTTCCCCTATGGAATGCCCTGTATGACTCTGAAGTGGCCTTCTACCTTGTTGGGGGGACATTTGGGCCCACTTAGCACCTGCTTTTTAAGATTAGTTAGAGCTGCATATATGAGAAAACCCAGAATAACAGAGGTGTTAACAAAACAGAAATGTACTTCTTTTTCACATGACACAAGCCTGGACTGTCCAGGTTTGGCAGGTACTCAGTTCCTACCTTACTATGTGCTGTGGGCTATGCTGAGATGCTTCAGTCGTGTTTGACTCTTCTGCAACCCCATGGACTGTAGCCCACCAGGCTCCTCTGTCAATGGGATTTCCCAGGCAAGAACACTGGGAGTGGGTTGCCATGCCCTCCTCCAGGGGATTTTCCCCACCCAGGGATCAAACCTGCATCTCTTACATCTCCTGCATTGGCAGGTGTGTTCTTTACCACTAGCGCCACCTGGGAAAGTGCTTATTGTATCACTCTTCTAATACGGGCTTCCAGCCTCAGTGTCACCTTACAACACAAGATGGCTGCTGGTGCTCCAGCCATCACGTGCGTATTTGACCAGGAGGAAGAAGTGAGGGAAAGAACTAGGGCCCCACCAGGTGCATCAGCTCCCTTTGAGAACCTGTTCCTGAAGATAACACCAGGTACTTCTATTCACATCTCACTAGCCAGAAATTTATCCCATGCCACTTGGTGGAGCAGTAACATTCTAGCTAAGTGCATTTCCAGTCTGAATAAAACAAAGGGGCTGGGGAAGAATATTATGTGTGGTCACTTGTCAGAGGACCTATCTACTGGCCTTTCCTGACGGAGACCCCTGAGAACACCCAGAGGATCATGTGTTGCCAGGCCTGACTGTGGCCTATAGGTCTCCTCCAACATCCTCTGCAGGCTCAGAAATGCAGGCAGATACCTGGTATGGTGTGGGCTCACAATAGCTGCCCGGAAAGAAGGGGCAGTGCCAGCTGCAAAGAGGCACTCTCAGCTCACAGCCTGTGTGCCTGCTGCATGCCCAGCCTGGTGCCAGGCAGGAGCCTCAGTGTTGTCCCTGGTCTGAGCCCTGGCTTCTCTCTTCCTGGCTGTGCCCTGACTGCTGAGCACGGCCTGCCCGGCTGGCCCTGCGCTGGGTGCTGGGTGCCATCATGAGCAGGCATGGGCCCAGGGACTATGGGGGACCTGCAGGCGTGCAGGGTTGCTCGGGTCCTACTCTCCCCACCCTTCCCAGGGGCTCATGTGGAGTGGGAGAGGTGGAGGCGCATCTGTGTGCAGAGGACCAGTGGGGCGAGTGGAAGCTGGAGGAAGACAGCTTGGGCTGGGTTAAATTTAACTTGTCGGAGCGGCTGGCCCGGCCAGGGGAGCTCCAGGAGTCGAGGTGGGAGGGGGCAAAACGTAAACCTGCCCAGGAGCAGGAATGGGGGTGAATCATTCTTCTGCCTGGGAGCAGCCAAGGCCAGTGGGGAGGGGGCAGGTGGCAGCCGCCCTGGCTCCCTTCCTGGCAGCCGGCGGTGGGTGGGGATGGAGGCCTTGCATAAGGGCATTTGGGGACTTTTGGAGATTTAGGGGTGCTGCCCTCCATTCTATCCCTGAAGAGGAAGGCAGGGAAAAGGAGAGGAAGAGGCAGCTAGCAGTCTATGGCAGGCGGTCACAGCGAGGAGGGAGCCTGCCCCTGAGGGTCGCAGCTGGAGGCGGGGGGCGGGGAGAGGTGGCCACTGTGGTGGGGGCTCCGTCTCAGTTCCCTGCTAGCTTCTAAGGAGAGGCCCACATTTTAGTCTTGCACTGGGACCCACACCTTCCGTAGCCATCCTGGGGAGGATTCGGGGCAGGAATTGGGGCCCATAGCGTGCTAGCTTTCCACTTCTGGGGCCACAGAACTTACAGGCAGCTGGCCTGGTGGCTCCGTGCCCTCCAGGCAAGAGGGCTGGCTGGGCAAGCAGGCCAGCTTTGTTCTGGGAAAGGGGCTGATAATAGGCCTCATGCTGGGCAATTGTCCAGCCCTGCCCCAGCCACTGGAAGGAGGTCTAGCCAAGAGTCCCACGGCCAGGGGCTTGGGCTTTCAGGACTGGGGCCCCCCTGAGGCCCCCCTGAAGACCGAGTTACCCTGGCACCTTCCGCCATTCACGGGCCTAGGGAACCCATGCTGCCTCCTGGGCTCCTAGCTGAGCTGCACATAGCAGGTGCTCCACAGATGCTCTGGAGGCCAGCAGGCAGTTGTGGGAGTGGGTTGGGCAACAGCAGTGGGCTGGGGTTGGGGAGGAACCTGCAGCCCACAAGTCCAAGCTCAGCCACTTGCTCACACAAGACCTCTCCAAGCAGCCTGTTTCCCCAGTGGTGAGGCCCTTGTATGACCTGAGGGCATGTGCTTGGACCCCTGTGATGAGCATCCAATGCTCCCAACCCTGTATTCTAGAAAAGGCCCCAGAACCTTCCACAGGCTGATCCCACCTCTGGCCCTATCAGTGGCAGGAGACGAACTGGAGACCTCACTACCTCATTTTGAGATAAGTAGTCAGGCCATGGCCTTGGGCAAGGGGCCCCAGCATCTGCTGCCAGGGCTGTGAGTGATGGGATGTCAGCCCGGAGGGGCCACACCAAGGGGAGAGCTGGGCTGGGAGACACAGGCTCACGAAAGTCGCTGCGCTCCTGGATCCAGCCAGGCCTGAAGGAGGACCACCACCAGAGAACCATCAGATGCATGCCCTATTGAGCCAAGATTTCCCTGCCCACTTCTCCATGCGTGTCAGGAAGACCTCTGTCCATCTGGGTCTGTCCATTGGGCTTTCCAGAGAAGAGCCTTCCAGTGAACTTAGCTACTTGTTACATGAGCATTTCCAGCTCTGCATGAATCAGCTGGTCAAATTTAGAAAATGTGAGAGGATTATGCAATGCCAGGAAAAGGTGGACCCAAACTGAGGTCTGCCAGGGGCGTGCAAGAGGGGGCAGGGGTGTGAGGGAGTGGGGAGGAGTGTGAAGGAGTGGGCAGAGGTGGGAAGGTGGGCAGGAACTGGGACAGTGGGCAGGGGTCCCACTGGGGTAACCAGCACCCAGGGCTGTGGGGAGGGCGCAGGTGGTCCCACTGTGCCCCTACAGACAGCAAGGCTCTGGTCGGGGGCTAGGACTTTGTGGTTCTGAGTCACAGCCCAACGTGGCCACTTTCCATTCGTGGCCCAAGTCAGGCCAGCCTCCCAGCGCAGCCACCAGCCGGGCCTAAGAAAAGCCAATGGCTTCTGAGCAAAGGTCCCCAGCTCCCAGGGCAAGACCCACAAGGTACTTCTCCTGGGACCCCAGCCTGTGACCCCCCGGCCCATGTGTGTGTGTGTGTGTGTGTGGAGCCAATGAGTGACTGAGACTTGTGCCCAGGCTAGGGGAGGGGGCTGATTCTGGAGCAATCTCTTGACCCCATGACCCCTACCTGGTCCAGGACCTGGTCCCACAGTCAAGAGCACTGTGGAGGGAAGAGGACATTTCTCTGGCCTGTCCCTACAGGGTGGGATGGAGGAGCCCCCCCCCTGCTGGAGCCAGAAACACACCCACAGACACACACCTATGCACGTGTGCGCTCAGACACATACACTGACTCATAGACACACAGCCAGGTCCCTGTGCACACACACACACTGAAAAGCACCCACACATGTGTACAGAGACACATACACATATACAGACACAGACACACGCAGGCGTACACAAATGTACTTACACACACATACAGACACATATGTACACACCTCCTCGAGGACTTGGGGGACATCTTCATTAACTGCACCCCCCAGCACTGAGCTACTTGGTCAGTTATTTTCCTGATAGGCACAGGCTCCCCAAAGGGCTGCCGGAACACCAGGGACTCAGGGAGTAAACAGAAGTACCGCTCCGGGACTGGGCTTGTCTCCTGCCGGAAGCAGCTCCCAAAGTGGGCCTTGTCTTCTGAATCCCCTGAAGGCTGCCTCGTGAGGAAGAGAGACCCAGGGCTTCCTGCTCCCCCTTCCCCTGTAGGGTCAGGGCACTGTGCGTGTGCCTGGGGCTCACATCACTCTTGCATGATATACCCACACACGCATGCACACACATACACACATGCTCTCTGGACCCTAGTACACAGCAGTTGGGCCAGATGGGGAGACCTAGAGTAACCCTGGGGGCTTCTGGGAGGGGAAGGTGGCGTGGTAGGCAGGGATGCCTGTGCTGGGAAGAGAAGGAGGTGGCCTGTGGTTCCAGGGCAGGGCCTGGGGGCCCCTGATGGGTTCTGGGGAGGGGGCTGTCAGCCTCTCAGCCTCAACCCCAGAGCAGAGTAGGGCAGTAGCCAGGCAGGTGGTGCTTGCATGGGAGTCAGACCCCCAGGATCCCAGAATGCCCAGGCCAGCAGCCGCCGATTCTCCTGCCCCAGACCAGCTACCCTACCCGCACTGTGACCATCCACGGGGAGGGCTTCGCTGGCCCATGAACGGGTGTGCTGCCCCAGCCCAGCGTGCCCAGCCTCAACCCCAGGCATGGGGCTGCAGAATGGACTGGGGTCACCTGGCCCAGGTCATCTCATCAGCATTGTCACCAGGGCCACCCCATCTGGTCACCCCAGGAGAGGCTCAGACTGGGGCAGGAACCCAGCAGGGCAGGCAAGCCAGAGTAAGGTCAGTCAGGATGATGCCTTTGGGCTCTGGCCTGCTGTGACAGTGGCGCTGCTGGGCACAGGGTGCAGCGCGGGGACATGCTCTGCAGGGGCAGGGCAGATGGCAGGCAGCCAGCCCGACGTCCAGACAAAGCCATGGCTCAGAACCCACCCCCAGCCCTTGCCTCACACTCAAGACTGTGGGGCTGAGACCACAGCAGGAAGCTTTGGGGTTGGGGTTCCCCTGTAGTGTGGGAGAGGATCTGGGGGTCAGGCTGGGCAGAGCTGGGCATCCTCTACTACTTACACATGGGCCCACACTCACCCACTGCCACAGCCCCTCATAAGAGCAGCCTGTCCACCCTGGCCTGGCTCAGTGATCCCAGGGGGTTTGACACTTACTGTCCAAGTCTGATTAGGATCTGGTCTGCAGACCCTGGAGAGTTTTGGCGGGACGCATGGCCTATGCTTGGCTCAGGCCCCCAGTCCCAGTGACACATGATGCTGCTGATCGGGGCCACGGGCGGCCCCATCAAACACTCTTGGGGCTGCAGGGGAAGATCCCAGGCTGGGACCAGCCCCCACAGCTGGATCTGGGGGCCTCCTGAAGCCACACGCCAGCCCACACCCAGCCCCACCCGGGGCTCTGGAGAAGGCACCCCAGAGAAAGGTCCCCCTTTGCCCTTCTTTCCTGTTTTCTCCTTGGTTTATGCATTTTTAGTGCATTGAGAGAACCTGCAGAGATGCAGCTAGTTTCATCCACTCCCTCAGCAGACTGGACGGCCGACCCTGGGCAGAGGGCACGTCCAGAGCCACAGACCGAGTCCCAGAAGGACTTCCAGAGGCACAGCACCTTGTCCTCGGAGAAGAGCGTCACTACCTCTTTGCCTCCCCCTGCACCTCCCCTGGGATCTGTTCACATGCCCATAGATCACACCACCTCCAGGGAGCCTTCCTGAGGTCCCTGCTCTTGTGCTAACTTCTCCACGGGCGGGCACTGTCTGTAGGAGGAAAGGGCAGTGGGTGAGAAAATTCAGACTCAGGATCCGGTCCCTGCTCCGATCAGGTCCCCGGGCTTTCTGTGCTCCCATCAGCCTGAGCCATCTCCCCTCCCACCACATGGAAGTCAAGGCCCCAGAGCTCTGTTTTCTGGGGCCATTGACGGTAGACCTTGCCTCTGAGCTGGCAGCACTGGCTACAGGAGGGCTGGGCACAGACGGGGTGGGGAGGGCTGTCAGCCTCCTTCCTGCAACCATCGCTGGGGAGGACCCCAGCCCCTTCCTGCCCAGGCCCTGCAGTCCTGTGCAGAGAACTGCCCCTCCTCCCTCAGTCCCTTGCCTCACTCCCCTCACACTCTCACCTCACTCTTGCCCAGGACTCTGCACTCACAGCAATCAGGCACAAGAAGACACAGATGCCCAGGGAGAGCCATCGCTGCATTCCCTGGCCCAGCTACCCCATTCATGAACTTCATCTCAGGGGTCTCCCACTGGGCTCTCAGTGTCCAGGTCCACTGTTCCCCCAGGACCAGGCATGGGCTCCCTGGGCACTGTCAAGAAAGGTGCTGTCTGGGGAAGTGGCAGAGGCACATGGGACCCCCAGGGGATGACCCCCAGGCACATGGGACCCCCAGGGGACGACCCCCAGGCACATGGGACCCCCAGGGGACGACCCCCAGGGGACGACCCCCATGGGGTTTCAGTGATATTGACTATGTTGCTGTAAACGCAAACAGTGCTGCCGCAGCTGGCCACCAACACTATCCATGCGAAGCCAATGGGGGTAATTCTGGGGCTCTGTTGTCACCCCAGAGTAGATGAGAGCACAGGAGAGCAGCCTGGAGTTGCAGGGAAGAGATCTCAGGGGAATGCTCACTCCTGGGAATGAGCTGAACACAGGGGAAAGACAGAAGTTGGTATTTGAGCTCCTGGATGCAACTCTGTCTGAAGCCCAGTCCCTGGACTTTTCAGCCTTGGCCAACAATAAATACACCTTTTCCTTAGGCTTTTTTGAGTTGATTTGTGGTCATTTGCAGCCAAACCACAAATATATCCTCGTTCTCCTGTCCTCTCCTCCTTCCTGCCACCAGGGCCCTGGGCCCAGTTCAGTCTTGTCCCCGAAGACAGAACACTCAGCTTTTTTTTCAAAATGGTGGCCTCAGGAGCCATCCTGATCATCCGGGTCCTGAGTTCATCAGGACGCAGCCGAAGCTGGCTCAGAATGTCACCAGGAGAGGGAAAAAAAAAAAAAAAAGGAAGACAAGGAGCAAAAAAAGAAAAATCTGCATTCCCATATTCAGATGAGCTTCTGCAGAATGAGTGAAAGCGAAGAGGAGTCACAGCACTCGGCCCCAGAGTGCTGACAAGCACCCTGGCAAACGCGCCCTGGCTGGAGGGCAGGACAGCTGCCCGCAGCAGGTCGCTGGCGGCTCCGCTGCCCTCATTATTTCTCATTAGCGGGCTGTGTCACCACGCAGCAGGGAAGGGCTCTGTGGGCACCAGCCCAGGGCAGGCAGTCCCATGGAGAAAGGTCTTCCAGTGGGGCAGTGGGAAGCAGAGCCGCTGCCCGGGGACAGCGTGGGGCGGCCGGTGCAGTGAGACCCAGAGCAGAGACCGCACACACAGAAGTCTGCACCACGGCCACTGGGGAGATGCCCGAGAAGGGGCTGGTCTCGGTGGGGGCGTCACCTGCCCTCTTCTCAGCAACATCCCTGTGGAGGGGCCTCTGAGCAGCTCACCTCTGTGTGGTGGTGGGGAGGCAGACAGCCCTGTGCCGCGGCTGGTCTCCGGGCCTCAGCTGATGCTCAGCCCCTCCAACCTCCACTCTCCAGTCCACAACCTCCTCGCTGTCACCTCTGCAGTTCTCAGATGCCTTCCTGTGAGACTTACCACAGTGCCAGGAGGACCCTGATCCCACCTCCCCCTGCCAACTGGGGCCAGTTAGCCCTAACAGAACAGAAAGTCCTCCTCCTGACCCTTGCTCCCTGGGTCCAAGGGGCTCAAAATGCCAGGGAGGCAGCAGTGGCCCCCCAGCCCCCTGTCCTGGCACCCTCCATCCCTTGCCTGAGGTCTTTTCTCTCCCTGGAGCGCTCGGCTATCTGACACACCCATCACTTAACTCCTCTGTTACGCTTGCCTCCCTGCATCAGAATGCTTGATACTCTGATATTCTGTTGTTGTTTAGTCGCTCAGTCGTGTCTGACTCTTTGCAACCCTATGGACTGTAGCCCACCAGGTTCCTTTGTCTATGGGATTTTTCAGGCAAGAATACTGGAGCTGCCATTTCCTTCTCCACGGGGATCTTCCAACTGAGGGATCAAACCTGCATCTCCTGCATCTCCTGCATCAGTAGGTGGGTTCTTTACCACTGAGCCATCAGGGAAGTTCCCTGATATTTAGTAGGAGCTCAGTAAAACCTGGGCTTCCCCGGTAGCTCAGCTGGTAAAGAATCTGCCTGTGATGCAGGAGACCCAGGTTCAATTCCTGGGTTGGGAAGATCCCCTGGAGAAGAGAACAGCTACCCACTCCAGTATTCTTGCCTGGAGAATTCCATGGACTGTATAGTCCATGGGGTCGAAAAGAGTCAGACACGACTGCGCGACTTTCACGGGGAAGGAAATGGCAACCCACTCCCGTATTCTTGCATGGACAGAGGAACCTGGTGGGCTACAGTTCATGGGATCACAAAGAGTCAGACACGACTGAGCCACTAACACTTTCACTTTCAATAAAACCTTGTTGGGTGAATGAATGAATGAATCAGCCAGTCAGTGGATAAGCTTCTCCTCTGTGAGGGCTTGCAGGGGGTCTGATTTCTCTGATCTAGGGCTTATGTGGTCAGGACATTGCTTCCTTGTTGGACTGGACATTTTGAATCCCAAATGCTGGCTGTTTTGATAAATGGAGAAAACTCAAGCTGCAGGCCATAATCTCTGATGATGTCCTGGTGAGCTGAGAAGAGGGGCCTGTGTCTCCTACCCTCAGCCAGCCTTTCCCGGCATCTTCGGGGGGGAGTTCCTTGCCTTTCTGGGGTTTGAATACCCTTCCTAGGGACAGGGACCTCATGGCAGGAGGCTCTGTGGACAGCCACGTGGGGACCTGCCTCATTCATCCCAAATTGCCTTGGCCAAGTTGGACCCGGCACAGAGGACTCTAGGTTCCCGCCCACCCAGTCAAGGCCCCAAGAGTTGGTACCTTTGGTGACCTCAGAGGCCTTGATCTCAGGGCTGGGCCAGGAGTGTGGCCATCAAGAGAAGGGCCTCTGTTCTTGTGTGACCTGGGCTGGTGTCTTCCTGGGCTCTGTGCAGGCTGCTCGTCTTATCACCTTGTAGGGAGAATGTGGGGGCTCATGAGGTCATGCGTGTATGTGCCAATAGGGGGCGCTCACCGCACACAGCCACGGCCAACCTCAACCCTCTGGGCCAGCTGTGGCCTTCCTGCTTCTGATGGCCTCCTTTCCAGGTCTCCACACTCTGAGTAACTCCCCCAAGGCACACAGCTGGGTCCCCAGTGCCAGGGTTTGAGCTGAGTCCACCTCCCCCCATCACATCGCTGCTCCAGTGCTGTGGTGTGAGACCACCAGGGAAAGCTGGAGAACACTGACACCATATGGAGCTTGACTGAGACTGTAAAGGGGTTGCCCTCTGCTCAGCCCCTCTCTTCACACCCCCCGACTCAGCCGTCCACCCAGGACAGCAGCTGAGGCTGGGGAACAGGCTCCCAGCCAGTGAGGAGAGGGCCAGAGCCCCTCTCCAAACCCCCATCCAACTCCATCTCCGGAGACCTGGGGAGGGGGTGCGAATGTGCCCACTACTAGCCAGAGCCGGCCCTGGGATGCCCATGGCTGAGCACAGGGACGCGAGGCCCTCACCCAGCACCAGTGATGCGGGAGGGCTTGGACGGTGGGAGCGCCTGGCTGCCCACTCTATGAGCTCTCTGCCTCGGCTTGTCTACCCACCAGCTGGTGCTTACTCCTGGTGCAGCCTGGTCCACTGTGAAAGTTGGGGTGCAGTCAGGGTGAGCTGAGGGAGCCTGTAAGAGGGGCAGACTGCTAGTAGTGGGGAGGGACTGAGAGAGGGCTTGGGTGCGGGTGGTGAGCTGGAGTCTCAACAGCTCTCTCCCAGCACAAGCTGCAAGAAGCCATAGAATAATCATCACACATCCTCTGGGGCTGGGATGAGGGGCTAGGGTCTCCTCCCTGCAGTCAGCCCTGGGGAGGGGAGACAGGGAGCCCAGCACCCGTCACTCCCCAAAGTTTCTAAAGCACCTCAGGGCTAGAAGAGGGATATGTCCCAGCTTGATCAGGAAGCTGATGTAAGTGTGGGGGTGCCTGTGTGTGCCAGCACCTGGGGTCCCTCTGCAGCCCCTCCCCCAGTCTCCCTTCCCTACCCCCATGCGCAGACGCCTTTCTGTTCTGAGGTTTCCGCGGATGTGCGCCGCTGGCGACGGAGCGGAGTCGCTGCTTCCCTCTCCCTCGGGCTCTGTTCCCTCGCTGTCTGCTGTCTGATGTGTGTGTGTCTAACTGCCGTTCGTGGGTCCCCCAGCCTGACGCTGGGTGGCTGTTTCCCGCGTCTGTGGGTGTCTGTGTGTCTGCCTACCGGCGTGTCTGTCTGTCTCGCTGTGTGTGTCTCGTCCTTGACCCTGTCTATCTGAGCGCTTGTGCCTGGGGGAGGGGGCGCTCCCTCCTGCCGCTCTCCCCCCAGCCCCTCCCGCAGGCGCTAACGCAGCGCGCCGCCTTAGCTGCGCCCGGAGCGCAGTGACCTCGTCTGTCCCCGCATCAGCGACCTCCCCACCGCGCTGTCCACCGAGGGGACCCCGAGGCTTGGTGCCAGGCCGACGGTCGCTTTCCCCCAGCCCACGGCCCCCTGAGCTCAGGGTGGGCACGCTCCCTTCCCGGCTGGGTTCGCTGGTTCCCCATCTTCCCTTATGTAACTCCACATCTGTCTGCGCCTTGCAGGTCACCCTGGACCCTGCCCTGGGTCCTGCCCAAGGGAGCGTGAGATCCAAAGTCCCACGCATATGGGGGGTGGAGCAAACCCCTGACCAGGGCACCGGCTATCGGAGACCCCTCCCATCCTTTCTCCTCGGGAGATTCCTTTCTCCGAGTCCTGCTTGCTCGAAGGGTGAAACGAGGAGGGGGTCCCGTGGGGGCAAGTTCCCCTGAGCGCGGATGCAGGAGTTTCCCCTCACTCCCACTCCGGACCCCCTCAGGCCCCCCAGATCCCGATGAGAGCCAGCCAGGTGTCACTGGGACGGAGGGCACGGGGCAGGTCAAGCGGCTCAGAGATTGGCTCCTGTGTGCGCGGGCGGTTGACCGCAGGCGAACCCCCAGCTCGGGCGACCGCCTTGCCAGGCTCTTCGCCAGCCGGCGTGCGCACTCGGGCTGGGGCTCCGGCGGCCCGGCGGGCACGCGGCGCTGTCCGTGGTGCTGCCGGCGCCGGGCGGGGCGGGGGCGGGGCGAGGGCGGCAGCCAATGGCGGGGGCGCTGCGCGGGGCGCGGGGGGCCGCCGGCTGGGCGCGGGGCTCACTCAGCTGCGCGCGGCACTCCGGGCGCACGGACGCTCAGGCAGCGACTCCGGCTCCAGCTCCGCCCCGGGTCCGCTCGGGCTGCAGTGGTCGTGCCGCTGGCCAGGTTCGGCTCAGATTCCGGGCCGGGCCCCCTGGGCGCGGCCCGCCCCGGCCCCCGTCTCGGCGCCCGCGGACCATGCGCCGGGCACCCAACGGGGGACCCGGCCGGGCCGAGAGCCCGCAAAGACCAGGCTCCCGGACTGGGGCTACTCCTGGCCGCCCGGCCGGCGGTCCGCACCCTGCCCCGCGTCCCCGCGCCCTGTGAGCCGGCGGGGCCATGGAGCGCTCACCGCCCGACGGGCCGCTGAACGCGTCGGGGGCGCTGGCGGGCGAGGCGGCGGCGGCGGCGGGCGGGGCGCGCGGCTTCTCTGCCGCCTGGACCGCGGTGCTGGCGGCGCTCATGGCGCTGCTCATCGTGGCCACGGTGCTGGGCAACGCGCTGGTCATGCTCGCCTTCGTGGCGGATTCGAGCCTCCGCACGCAAAATAACTTCTTTCTGCTCAACCTCGCCATCTCCGACTTCCTCGTGGGTAAAGCCCCCAGCCCCCTCCAGAGTCAGGGGCGCCCAGCCGGGTCGGGTCAGCGGGGATTGGAACGTGGACCTAGGGTGCTTTTCCTCGGGGACACACCCCGCTAGGAAGCCAGGCCTGGGTAGGGGGTGTCCAGGACTTTGGGGAGGTGGGCACAGGCGAAGTTCCTTGCCTCCCGGCCCCGGGACTCGGGCTGGGGAAGGACGTCCCCGGGGAAGGGATCAGATGTGTATAAGAGACAGGTGGCCAGCATGGGAGCCGCCCGCATGGCAGCAGTCAAGTGCCCTTTGAGTCCGGAGAAATGTTTTCTCGGCTTCTGAGCTGATGAGGAGGAGCTGCCCAAAGGCCAGGATAGGAGCTAGGGTGCAGCTGGGCGGAGAGGAAGGAAATTCTTCCTTCCTTCAGGCACTGGGAGGACTAGCAAAAGGCCAGGAATGACGCTTTGGGTCTCCTTGTGCCCAGTGGGCCCTACCTCTGGAGCTTTTTCCTGCTCCCAAGTCCAGGAACACAGTGGGGCTGGGGGTGGGGCAAGGGTTGGAGGCCAGGTGCAGGGTTCAGAGCATACCTAGGAAGGAGGCGGAGGGGGGATTCCTGGTCCCAGAAAGGGGCCCATTATGTGACCCCAGGTCCTGCTTATCTCCCAGCTGTGGGGGGGTCTGACCCCAGGCCCCTGCCCAGCCATGGCCCTCCTCTCCCACAGGGGCGTTCTGCATCCCACTCTATGTGCCCTACGTGCTGACGGGCCGCTGGCCCTTTGGCCGGGGCCTCTGCAAGCTGTGGTTGGTGGTGGACTACCTGCTCTGCACCTCCTCTGTCTTCAATATCGTGCTCATCAGCTATGACCGCTTCCTGTCGGTCACCCGAGCCGTGAGTCTGGGTTGTGGGTGCCCATGTTCGCTCTCAGGGGGCAGGGTGGCCAGAGATGGCCAGGAGACGTACCAGGCAGGGGGTACGGTCACTTCTGAATGGGCTGTGCTGGGTGGGCTTGGGGTCCGCTCACCTCAGGCACTCTGTAGCCACCTGCCTGCTCAGAAGCCATTTGCTGCCAGTAGGACTGGTCCTGGTTTGGGCAGAAGGGGCCATCTGGACCAGAAGCGGGGGGTCATTCCAGCTTCCACCCTGGAGCAGGTCCAAAGTCCCTGGAACTAAGGGACTATCTGGGGCCAAGGGCCCTTGGTAGAACCTCCCCATGGGTGTGTGTGCCTCAGAAAGACAGGCTCCATGAGCTGCCCTGGATGTGGGTGGCCACACTTAGGGACCCTGGACTGCCCACACTTCCCATGTCGGAGTCACACAGGCACAGGGCTGGCGGCAGCACTGCCCCAGAGGTCAGCCTGGTGCCATCTCCTCTGACGGCTGTGTGTGGAGAGGGCTGGGCTCCCTCTGCCGGGGCTGTGTGTGTCCTAGTCTAGGGAGGCAGTGGGTCAGGGTGCAGAGAGCATGGGTTTGGAGTCAGCTCTGCCTGTGGAGCCCCTCCACCTGTGGTCTTTCCTGCCTGACCTGAACCATCAAGAATGTGGGGACCAGGGTGGAGCAGCTGTGAAGATTAAATGAAATGATATCAAAGATGCTGAGCACAGAGCTGGACACACAATGGGTCCTCAAAGGACTGGACAGTGACGTGACCCCTAGGGAGCACACAGCTGGCAGGGGGGTGGCTGACAGGCAGCCTGGCACAATATTAGGATTCTGAGGGGCGGTTCCGAGCCCATATGAGAGTCCCAGGCCTCAGCCTACTGGGGGTTCATGGAGGATAAGGGAAGGCATCTTTGCTGAGGAGGGCCCTGCACAGAGGCCTGGAGGCTGCCCGAAGCTCTGGGCAGCCCTGTGCCCTGGCTCAGTCCCCTTGCCTCCTGACCCAGCGTGTCCTGCCACAGGTCTCTTACCGGGCCCAGCAGGGTGACACGCGGCGGGCGGTGCAGAAGATGGTGCTGGTGTGGGTGCTGGCCTTCCTGCTCTATGGACCCGCCATCCTCAGTTGGGAGTACCTGTCTGGTGGCAGCTCCATCCCCGAGGGCCACTGCTATGCCGAGTTCTTCTACAACTGGTACTTCCTCATCACGGCTTCCACCCTCGAGTTCTTCACCCCTTTCCTCAGTGTCACCTTCTTCAACCTCAGCATCTACCTGAACATCCAGAGGCGCACCCGTGTCCGGCTGGATGGAGTGCGCGAGGCGGCCACCACCGAGCTTCCGCCCGAGGCCCAGCCCTCTCCACCACCCGCTGCACCCAGCTGCTGGGGATGCTGGCAGAAAGGGTGCGGGGAGGCCGTGCCGCTGCACAGGTACGGAGTGGGGGTCAGCGAGGTGACCCCGGGCCCTGAGGCCGGGGAGGTGGCCCTCGGGGGTGGTAGTGGTGGGGGTGCCGCGGCCTCGCCCACCTCCAGCTCCGGCAGCTCCTCAAGGGGCACCGAGAGGCCTCGCTCACTCAAGCGTGGCTCCAAGCCATCCGCGTCCTCAGCGTCCCTCGAGAAGCGCATGAAGATGGTGTCCCAGAGCATCACCCAGCGCTTCCGGCTCTCGCGGGACAAGAAGGTCGCCAAGTCGCTGGCCGTCATCGTGAGCATCTTCGGGCTCTGCTGGGCCCCCTACACGCTCCTGATGATCATTCGGGCCGCCTGCCATGGCCACTGCATCCCCGACTACTGGTACGAGACGTCCTTTTGGCTGCTGTGGGCCAACTCGGCTGTCAACCCGGTCCTCTACCCGCTGTGCCACTATAGCTTCCGCCGGGCTTTCACCAAGCTGCTCTGCCCCCAGAAGCTCAAGATCCAGCCCCACAGCTCCCTGGAGCACTGCTGGAAGTGAGCTGGCCTTCCACGGCACCCAGGATGCTTGAGGCCACTGCCATCCCCTCGAGGCCCTGGGTTCCTGGGCAGCTAGGCCTTCATGTCCACCTGGCCGCCCTGCAGGCGTGTGCTCTGCCTTGTCTCTGGCCCACCTTCAATGCCATGGCAGCCTCTCAGACCATCCGCTGGCAGTGGAGGCAGCCTGGTGGGCAGCTGGAAGGGCCCCTGCTGCATGAGCCAGAATGATGCCACCCAAGTCCTGCTGTAGCCCAGGAGGGACAATCCAGGGATCCCAGCCACTCTGTCCACCCCCATGGACAGTGTGATGGCCAGTCTTGTCCTTGTTTCTCACAATTACTGCTCAGTGTTCTTCCCAAAGCAAGTGCTTGGTGTGCGCTCCAGGCCTCTGGGGCCAGCGCTCGGCCCCTGCACGCACACACACCTGCACACGCCTGCACACATGCCCTGTCCCAGACAAGCCCTGGCTGCTGGCTTTGCTGCTGTCCATCCCCTGCTTGAGGCCGGACCCAGTCCTTCATTCCTCCTCCCTCCAACTTTATCTGCTCCCAAAGTGCCGGGCGCTCCCCAGGAACCTTGCTCGCGGCAGGTCTCTGCGTCTCCATTCTGGGTGTTTCAGGAAGACGGAGAAGAAGAAAACACGTCCGTGAACTCGGTGTTCCTTAGATGTTTAATCAAAAGAGACAAAACTGCTAAGGAGCTTGGGGCTGGATTGGCAGGTGTGGGCTCCCACGTCCTCCTTCCTGTGTGCCGCTTCTGGCTGAGCCGAGCCAGCTGCTCTGCCCACCCCGCCCCCAGCTCGGGTACTGGGCCCCGACTGGAGGCTCTGAGGGTGGCCAGAGCCCCGGACGCTCGATTGTCCAGAAGGCTGCCCCTCCCGCTCCATCTGCTTGACCAGAGTTTCCTGGTTTGGGAGAGGGAAACAGCCGAGCCCTGAGCGTCCTCTCAGGGCAGTCGGAGGAGCCCAGGGGCCAGGTGCCAAGGCCAGCAGAGGGGCCGCTTCGCCGCATCCCGTGCACTGGCTGGCGCTCTGCGTGCTCTGCTCCCCGCACCCCTGTCGTGCTGCCCCTGCAGACCCTGCAGTCCACACAGTAAAGTGTATTTTTTTATTGGTGCTGATTCCTGAGGACTTCATGGGGGTGGCCAAGCATCAGTTGGAACCCACGGGGACACAGGAGCACCCAGGCGGGCATGAGATGCAGGCCTGCCCCTCCCCCCCACTTCAGTGTCTCTTCAAGTGGGGGAGGGGGAGAGAAGCCGAGCCGGCAGTCATACAAGGGTTTAACCCCAGTAAGGGACATGGTGCCCCAGCAGTGCTCCGCCCGCCACTCCCTCTCACTTCAGGCCTGGAAATTGACGGCACAGCCCCCACCTGCTGCAGCTTGCCTGCCCCAGGACAGGGGTTCTCACTGTTCTCAGCCATGGGGAGCTTTCAGGGGTATAGGGGCTGGAGCCGAGCTCAAGAGGATGACAATCCAAGGCGGGGAGGCATCTCTGGTGGAGTGGCTTCCCGGCCACGGCCTGGAGGTGGGATGAGTGAGATGGATGGGTACAGGGAGAAGGAGATGATGAGGTCGGTGCTGGGTGAGCCTGAGTCCGTTGGACTCCACAGAGGGGCAGACACTGGCCCAGCTGCCCAGAGCCCACTCGGAAAGAGGGCAAGACTGGCTCAACCTAGGGGCGACATAAACATGGGTGGGTCAGATGCCACTGCCTCCAGGAAGCTTTCCCTCCTTTCCAGCCACGAGGGCCCTCCCTGCCCTGACCTCACGGACACCTCCTGCTGTGCCGGCATGGCGTCCACAGTCCTGACCATGTCCTCTCTTCCTCTGGCTGAGAGACGCTCAGCGGCCTCAGTGCCAGCCTTATGGCTGGGTGCCACGGCTCCCGAATCCAACAGTGAGGTCCAGACAGTGCTCCCACTACAGCAGGGGCACAGCTATTCACAGTGTTTAAAACCCACAATCTTCCTCTTCTAGACATTTTCTCACCAAGCTGGTACCCCTTCCCCTCCATGATCTCTGTCCTCCAGAGAGACCCCTCTGGTCTGTGCAGGGCAACAGTCTTCTTAGTGGCCCAAGGGAGGGCCAAGCCTCGGTCCGCTCTGGGCCTGGGTGCTGTCGGAGCTGAGCACGGGGAGTGGGGAAGTGAGGCAGGGTCAGCAGAGGCCACCCGCTGCCTGTGGCCGGAGCTTGGGGAAGCCCTCGCAGCTCTGGGCCCCGGGGTGAGGCTGGCCACTGACCTTCCCTGCGGCCCTGCAGAGCCGCCTGGCCCCCGGTCTGTGGGCGTTATCTCGCAGCCCAGAGCTGTCTGGAGAAGGACAAAGAACCCATTCTCTGCAGCAGTGGGCGCCTCTGCGCTGCCCGCACAGCCAGAGCCCGCACTGCCCCTCAGCCCGGCCCTGCTAAATGGCTACAAATTGGAGGATAAAAGTGCAGGCTTTCAAGCAATTTTGCCTTCAATCTCTGGCAAGTGCCGCTCCCTGAGCTCCCTTGCAGGGGTGGAGCAGGAGAGAAGAAAGACACAGAGTCTATTGGGTCGTGTCCTGCCACAAACAAACCCGCCAAGGGGCCCTTTCTCCTCGGATCCACTGCTGGGAGCAGAGACAAAGCTGAGCCCAGAGGCAGGAGCTGCCGCCCCCGCGGGCGCCACCCACATCAGCAGCTGCTGTTTACTGAGCACCTACTGTGTGCCGGGCTCTGAGCCGGCCGTGGGCTGGTGGGAGGCAGGTAGACAAACAACTGGCCCATAAGCAGGACCGTTCCCACGGGGGTGGAAGACGGGGTTGGGGGGACCAAGAGGAGGGGGCACCTGGCTCGTCAGCCATGTGGACAGGGAGCCTGTCTGCAGAGCTGTTGTTTCATTCCTTTATTCCACAAACCTCCACTGAGCCTAGTGGTGGGTTTGAGCCCATGGGCTGAAAGAAGGTCATGTAAGTGAAAGGGACCCAGATGGGCAGCAGTGATGCCCCGGGGCCTGGAGGCCGAGATGAGGAGGGTGGCCTTGCTTCTGAGGACAACGAGGCCTCCAGAGAGTGAGCCTAAGGCCCTAGGATGAAGCACAGTCTGGGTGGCCCGCCTGTGTCAGCCCAGCCCTAATTGTGGGTACCTGGGGGATTTGTGAGGACAAGTGCAGAGACTGGCAGCGCCACACTGCTGAAGAACTGGGCAAAGGCCTGAGGCAGGGTTCTGCCCCTGGCACTCATGGGTGACCTGGCTTCCCTCAGGGCCAGCCTTTGGCCCTCAGGGAAGCAGGGCACAGGGCCAACAGGTCTCCAGGAGCCCCCCTCCCCAGGCTGGCACTGGTTCCATCTGTTTGGCCACCCCTCCCACCACGGTACTGGCTCTGGGAGAGACCCCTGGGAACTGGCTCTGTGCAGCTGCTGGGTGTGGGTCCTTCCCACCCTGGGGTGAAGTTCCCAGGAGCCCAGCAGGCAGCTCCCATCCTTCTACAAAAGGTCAAGTTACTCAGCAGTCCTTTGGGGCATCAGGGTCATGATGAGAGAAGCCTGGGATCAACTGGCAGGACTTCTGGAGGTCTGAGCCATGGGGAGACCCAGCCTATCTAGCCCCTGCCTCCACTTCCCATCCTGACACTCGTGGCTGGGCTCGGGGGGTGCAGAAACCTTTCCACCAACATTTATTGGAGCTTGTGTCCTCAGGGACTCCCCACAGAGAGGGGTGGGCTCAGCTCTACACTCAGTAGACCCTGAGAGCTGGGGCCCTGGAGGCTGGGCAACTGGCTCATATCCCACACTCAGCAGCCAGTAGGAGCCAAGACTCCATCCTCCTGCCCCCTGGGTCCCTCCGGGCACCTTGGGTGGTGTGGTGTGTGAGCGGGTCCCCACCCCACTGTGTCCTCCTGGGACTCACCTGCATCCCTGGATGACGAGTACAGTGGAGAAACCTGCCTGGCGGTGCATCTGGGAAGGGCTCCCGTGAGCCTTGGGAATGAACTCAACTGTGCTGATCTTACCCCAAAGCACACAGTGGCGCCTGCTGTATATTCTATGTGTGGTGCACAGGAGCTGGGAGAAGTTGCCCTTTTGGAGCCAAGAAAGTGGGAGAGAGAAGGGAGAGTTAGGAAGGAGGGTGTAGGAACCTGGACCCAACCACCCAGGTCATGTGGAAAATGTGCTTCAGGGGAAACTGAGGCTGGGGCAGGGAGCTGCCCCTCTGGAAGGCTAAGGGGACATCCCGCCCTCTCCCACCTTCTCTTCCTCTCCCAAGCCCTACTCTGGGCACCTGGAAATACACACACTCCTGAGCAAGTCCAAGCCCAATGCCTTCTTCTGGTGGCAGCAGCTCCTGCTTTTCCTTTGGGAACCACCCCCCTTCACTCCAGTGGGTCTAGGGGCTGACACCATCCCTGGGCTCCAGGACAGCTGTGGGTCCCAGGTGTGGCTGGTAAGAACCACCGGGGGAAAGTGGGGGCAGTGCACATCCCCAGTGTGGAGACAGCAGCCGTCCTGGGACTTTGGGGGCCCTGGGAGGCCGATGCTCCCCTGCAATTGGGGTTGCTGGCCTGGTGGGCTCCAACACTGTTCTTTAGAGGCCTCTCCATGGAGGGAGCACGCCTGCTGCAGCCAAGGCAGAAGAAAGCCACAGAGAACTGGCAGATGGCTTCCCCTGCTGCTCTCTTAGCACCTGGATCCAGCCTGGCCTGAAGCTAGCCCCTTTTGGTTTCATGAGTCACCAAATGCCCCTGTTTTCCTAAAGCCAGCACAAAATAACATTTTGTAATGTGATGGTCCAGCTTGGTATTCCTCTGTCTTGGGGTGGGGGAGGGGAAGGAAACATTCCTGCTCATGAGACAGCTCTGTCTTTGATAAAAAATGGGGAAGTGAGTTAATCATTCAGTACATAATAATTGTTTGTGATGATTGTGGGCTTCCCAGGTGGCGCAGTTGGTAAAAGAAGTCGCCTGCCGATGCAGGACACCCAAGAGACAAGAGTTCAATCCCTGGGTCGGGAAGATCCCCTGGAGGAGAAAATGGCAACTCACTCCAGTATTTCTGCCTGGAGAATTCCATGGTCAGAGAATCCTGGTGGGCTGCAGTCCCTAGGATCACGAAGAGTTGAACATGACTGAGCACACAACACAACAGTTGATTTACAGTGTTGTGTTAGTTTCAGGTGTACAACAAAGTGATTCAAAAATGTCATGATTGTTGGTAGGAAATAATGACGGTTGGTATGTTAAGTGTAAAATGCCAGGCTTTTGGCCTGTGACATCCTTCCCGTCCACAGGTCACCAGGAACTCTGTCTTGGCTTAAATTCCTTCTCCACTAAACAGGGCATCCCACACAGCACCTAGCGTCCTGTCCCCAGGGTGGCAGGCTCTGTGTCCAGAGGAGGTGCCTTGCTGTGGAGCTCGTCAGACACAAATCTCAGAGGGGCACAAAAATATCCTTCAAAAGAGGAAGAAGAAAGACAGGAGAGAAGGGAGGGGGAGGGAGGGTTTGGAGCAAGGGGAGGAGGGGGTGGTAGTGCTGGGCTAAAAATGCATCTGTGACATTCCAGAGTCACCGGCTTCCAAATTCAAACACGTCAAACTGGGTGATCTGTAAACGCTCTGCTTTAAATGCTGGACAGTCCTCAAAGAGCTCAGCAAGCCCTGGTTCTGAGCAGAGGTATAGGATAGGGACTGGCCTGCCCTCCGCCCTGGGCCCCAGTTTGGCAGAACCCCAGATTCCCAAGTAGCCATGGGGGTGTGCAGATGGGTGGACCATTCCTTGCTGGCCCCTCCCTGATGCCCTTCAGGGCCCAGGGCCTTCTGTGTCAGCTGAGGCTCTGCTCTGCCTTGGAATTGTCTGCCCCTCGTCCCAGCTCCTCAAACCTATTAATTCATACTAAAGTGTGACGGGCTGACTACTCCAGAGAGGGGAGATGTGCACTTTAACAGAGGACCATCTTTGAATTGAAAGGAGTCAAATTTTAACCCAAGTGGTTCAGACTGCGAGACACCCTGGGTGGGGGAGGGCCGAGGATGGACGGTGTCTGCAAGCTGTCCTGAGCTCCCGTGGGGCCCTGAATCAGAAGCTCATGTCACTGAGGATCCCAGATCATTGAAAGAAGTCAGTATCCCTCGGTCCGAGCTCCTGGATGGAGCCCCCATGCTGGGTCAGCAGCTCTGTGGCCCACATGGAGGATTCCTGGGACCAGCACTGGGTGCTCCCCAGAGGCCCCCTAATCAGCTATGGACTGCAGACAGCCCTCTGTGGTCCTGATGAGCCGGCTGGCCCGACCTCATCAGGGTAAAGCAGCCATGTGGGCTGGTGCCACCAACTGAGGGAGGGGGTCACTACTGCTGGGCCACCCAAGGACACCGGGGGGCAGCTGGCTCAAAGTAAACACTTCGTTCTGCCCTGGCATAGGCCATCAGGGTGGGCCCTCTGCCCCTCCAGGGATGGGAAGAAGGCAGGACCCTGGTGGGGTGGAGCCTCTCCCCCAGGTGGCCCAGTCCAAAGCCCTCCCTCCAGGGCCAGTGTCAATAGGGATGTGTTTGTGCAACCTCCCCCTGCTTCACCCCTTCACTTCCGCCATCAGATAAAACACAGGAGCTCAGGGCAACCTGGATTTCAGAGTCACAACAAATAATCTGGTGGTTAAGTACCGCATTCTTTGTTGAGAGTCTGAAATTCAGATCTCACAGAAGTGGTGACTCTCCGTCTTCGTGGACAATGTGGGGGAGGGGCTGAGCTCTGAGGATCCATTCAGCTCTTTGGAAGTTATGGGAAGGGCCTGCGGGTGGGTGGCTGGTGGCTGCCTGTGGCCTGGACCCCTAGGCTTGGCCAGGGACAGTATGCCAGCATCCTGGGGGCATGGCCCTCTAGACTCCAAGGCTTGCTCTGTCCTTGGCCGTGGGTCCCAGAAGATCCCACATGGGGAAGGGGCTGTGTATCCAGGGTGGGGCTGAAGTAAGCAAGTTTAAGACCTCAGGCCAGACCACGGGTGTCCCTACTCTGTTGGACCTTACAGATGCATCCCAGGCATATAGATGATAAAACCAGGCAATAGGGGTGGGTGACAGGCATATCCCAATGCCAAGTGTAGTGGGCTCTATGGGCTAGGCAGCCCACCCAGACCACAGTGAGGCAGAAAGCCTGCCCCTCACCTCCACCTCCACTCCAAGACCATAGCAGAAAGTGGAGACATCTCCTGGCTCTGGAAAAATACTGACCCACTGGTGCCTGGTTACTTCTGACAAGGAAAAAAATTTTTTTTTCTCCAGAGAATTAAAGGTTTGCAAGACAGAGAGCCCTCCAGGTGCCCCTCTTTGGGTGCTTACACTCCTGTCAGCAGCTCTGGCTCCACCCAAGGCCTGGGTGTCCCCTCTGCTCCGTCTGCCCTGTTGCCCTTTCACAAGAGGAGACACCCTGGCCTTGATGGGCCTGAGCATTAGAGCTGCCCTGCGATGAGACAGATGGTGTCAACAGTGCCTAGCACATGCTCCCCTGCATGTGTGTGCATGTAACTGTGTGTGTGCACACAAGTGCGTGTGCTTAGTACTGTGTGTTCTTACTGTGGTCAAATATATGTAAAACTTACCCTTTTAACCATTTTAAGTGCACAGCTCAGTGGCCTTAGGCACTTTCACAGTCGTGCAACTATTCCCAACATCCACCTCCAGAACTTTCTCGCCTTCCCAGACTCTGAGTCCACCCATCAAACCTCAAGTTCTGTGTGATTTCGTCACATAACATGACCAGGCACTTCACGTGCTTTCAGAGCCACAGCCACCTCTCCACCCCCAAGCCTGATCACCAGTGACCCATCTGGACAGAACCCTCAGGGGTGGTGCCCGCCTCTCCGTGACCTTTGAATGTCCCCCCATCTGTAAACACACTGGTGTGTATCCCCACACACGTGTGTTTCACCCGAACTACTACGGGCCCAGCAAGTCTGTCCTCCTGCCTCTGGTGTCCTGGCCCTGGGATGCAACGCAAACCAGTGAGCTGTCTCAAAGAGCCACATGGCGGCCGATGAACATACCAGGGACCACATACCTGAGACAGGCCAGCACGGCCCACGTAGGTGAGTCTGGCTTTGATCGGATGGTTGCGGGGCCACCAGCTGGGGGGCACTCGTAGGGTGTCTGAGGAAGGGCATTGGCACATAGAAGCCTGGTTTCCCAGAGGATAGATCCTTACTAGAGGGTCCCTGGTGTTGCAAGAAAACAGCTGGAGTGGTGGGGCAGGGGGCCCGGGGGCGTCAGGCCAGGCAAGGGAGAGGGTTGCCAAGCAGGGGTGGGGCAAGGATCTGTGCATACAAGGATGGGGACGCTTAGGCTGCTGCATGGGGAGATGAGGGGGCATCAACTCGGTATGAAACAGGGTGCTGATGGGGCTAAAGAGGGCCCCAAATTCACATCAGTTGGAAACTCACAATATGACCCGATTTGGAAACAGGGTCTTTGCAGATGAATCGAGAGTAAAGCAGGAGGGAGAAGAGAGCAGGGAGGCGGTGGCCGCCCTGGCCCAGGAGGTGCTGAGCCCACTGTCATCCATGGGGGAACAGAAGGCCGAGGAAGTGGAGAGAAGACCTCAGGGGAGGTTGGTGGCTGAGCTCCGGGGAGATGGAACCAGTGGGGAGGGATGACACTGGACAGACACCACCCGAAGGAGGGAGAAAGCCGCGAGACAACCCAGGACCCCACAGCCCAGGCCCCAATGGCCCGACACAGACCCAGGGAGGGTACAGGGAGTAAGTGTGAGAAATCAAGTCCTTGTTTGGGGTCAGAGATCAACAGATGATGCTCCAGGTTGATCAAGGTAGTAAGAGCTGCTCAGACTTCAGAGCAGGTCACTCAGCAAAACGGCCAGAAGAGGCAGGTCTAGGGGAGCTGGGACGGGGGCTCTGGCTTGGGGTCCACCTGATCTTTTAAATGTCTTTAAAAGCAACCTAAAAGCACTGGATATCTGCCATCACACACTTGCTCATTCCACAAATGTACTGGTGCCCCTGAGGGTCAGGCCCTGAGGCTCTGGGGGACATAGAGAGAACTGGGCGAGGCTCTGCCCCTGCAGTGGGGCCCCTGGCGGGTCAGCTACATGGGCATCTTGAGCGTCTCCGCCTCTGAAGAGTGAGCGTGGCCGGGGCCCTGTGAGCAAGATGAAAGGCCGTTGATAATTAAATGCTACTCAGACCTGGCTTTTACTCTTTGTGGTGGCCTGAAAGAACAAACAGATGCAAAACCTATCTCTGGTTTCCAGAACACAAGGACCTCTGAAATTACAAGACATTAAAATAAAGCTTCGGGTAAAGAACTCTTGTTCTTGTCGCAGATTTGATGTTAGATCAAAATGGAATTGCTCCTGAAAGCTGAGGCGCTGGCTTATTGTTTGAGGTCTGCCCAGCCCCCATCATGCAGAAACGATGTGGGTCTGAGTGATCCAGAGGCTCAGATGCCTTGAGACCCTGAGGCCAACTCCCAGAGGGCCTGTTCCCCTGCCTGCCCCTCACCCCTCAGGGACACGTCAGGGGCATCACACTTTAGCTGGGGGAAACAGAATTTTAAGACCACCTTGCTCGATGTGTGGGCTTGTCTTCATCAGGGCATCTGTAGCTGGGGGACCCTGAGGTGTGGGTAGAGCTCCCAGTGACACCTAGATACACAGACCTGTCCCTAACCACCCTGGGGCTCAGGCTGCTGACACCCTGCCCGCAGCCTGCAGTTAATAACCCACCGTGAGGCCCAGGTCGGATATTGGGAGCATTCAGTCGTGAAGCTCAGCTTCCACAAGAGCAAAGCACCGTCTGGGATGACAGAGCGGGCGTCACCCTCACTGATTCCCTGTTTCTTCACAGCTGGGCACCTGCAAAAGCTTCCTCGCCCCCTGCCTCACGCAGCAGACGGAGCATCCCTGTGAAAGGGTGTCAATAGCTGTGGCATCCAAGGCCCACCTCTGCCTCAGCTGCCACCACCCGCGAGTCAGCGCTGCTGATGCTGGCTCCTGTCCACGTCCCATCTGGGGATGTCAGCCAGCATGTAGTCCCTGCTATTAATAATTAGGGGCCAATTAACACAGATGAGCCCATTGCAGCACGTCACTCACACGCAGGCAGGCGTGGAAGCACTGTGGAGAGACTGGCGGGGGCAGGAGCGTCCGCTGCCCAAGAGGTCCTGTCCCAGGGCAGGGGTGTGTTGGCTGGGAGTCCCAGGTTGGCAGGAAGGGCCCTGCACCAAGGCCTCCCAATTCCCTGGGGCTCCTTCCTCATCTCCAGTTGCAACTGGCCTGCCAGGGGCGGCCTCCTCTGCTACCACCGCAGCGGCTGGCGGCCATGCTCCAGCTCGGTGGCCACATGGCAGTCGTGCAGTTCCTTCAGACGCAGCAGCAGCTCCTCCAGGTTTTCCCCGGTGGCCGCCGACAGGGCGATGGCCTCCTGGCCCAGGCGGGCCTGCAGCTGGGGCAGCCGGGCCCTGGCCTGCGGGAGGTCGATCTTGTTTGCCACGACGGCATAGGGTCTCTTGGACAGGCCTTCGTCATATTGCTCCAGTTCATACTTCAGGTCGTCCAGCTGCGTCCAGGGTTCTGGCACCGAGAGGTCCACCAGGAACAGGAGGAAAGGGCAGCGCTCGATGTGCCTGAGGAAGGCCAGGCCCAGGCCCCGGTTTTGGTGGGCACCCCGGATGATGCCAGGGATGTCAGCCACTGTGGAGGAGACAAGCAGACAGTCAGGAGGGGTGCCCGGGGCCTCTGGGCACTGAGGCTTTCCTTCCAAAAAATAACTCATGAGTGAAGTCGTTCAATTTTCCGCCTTGCTGATTCACCAGGCCGATTCCATCTGAGGCACTGCGGCTTCCAGTCTTGCTAATGCTTTGAAATATTTGGGTGACTGGCATGATGACAGATCAGTCTAATAAGAACTACTTAACACATTCCAATCTCTCTGGCTTCAAAAGTGATTCAAAAAAGGGGAAAACGGCTTCCTGTAATCTATTAATAATTTGATTACCGATAGAAATTATGATAGAGTCCTCTGCAAATATAAAGTGCTATACAAACCATGTTGCCAGCAGGCTTACTATTTTTAATAGGTACATTATCTTCTGGAAAAAGTTTTCTTCTCTCAAAATGGTACAGGGAAAGCTTTTAAAATCACATGTTGTCCACATGACTGATGCTGCCGAATTCCCCGTAGATGGAAAAGAAGAATAGAGGTGGTGAAAAGGAGTAATTTCCTCAGGTTTGAAATTTAAACTCAAATTCCCGAACTGCCACTAACAGATGCCTGGGGGAGGGGGTGGGAAGCAAATCTAAACCGATTTTGATAAAGAACTATAATTTTTAAATGAAGAAAAACAAGGCTGCATGTAAGTTACATAAGCATAGCTCTGAATTCCACCATCACCCAATCCTCTGAGAGATCCTACCTGCTATCTGCTGGTGGTCCTCGTAGTGAACAATCCCCACGTGGGGGTTCAGGGTCGTGAATGGGTAGGAGGCCACAGCAGGCCTTGCATTTGAAATGGCCCGGAGAAGTGAGGACTTCCCGGCGTTGGGGAATCCAACCTGGAAGACAGTGAAGACTATCACCACAGAGTCTGTAACTGGTTGGGTCAGGGAGTCTCAGGTTGGGAACAGGGGACAAGCAAAAGCAGGGCTCCTAATGAAGCCAAGAGGATCCGATAGGAGAAAGCGGGCTGCTCGGCCGCCATGATGCACAAACACCCACCAGTCCAGCGTGTGCCACTGTCTTGAGCTCCAGAAAGAGGACGCGCTCCTGGCCCGGCTGTCCAGGGGTGCAAGTCGTGGGCGCACGGTTGTCGTTAGCCAGGAAGAAGCGGTTACCCTTCCCCCCTGTCCCACCCACTGCTGCAATGAACTCGTCTCCTGGGCGCGAGAGGTCAGCCAGGACTTCATTTCCCTCCTTCACCAAAGTGCCCACGGGGACCTGAAACACAACAAAGCGTTTTTAGGG
This sequence comes from Cephalophus harveyi, assembly GCA_006410635.1. Classification (NCBI taxonomy): domain Eukaryota; kingdom Metazoa; phylum Chordata; class Mammalia; order Artiodactyla; family Bovidae; genus Cephalophus; species Cephalophus harveyi. Next base: position 997,834 of record SJYT01082573.1, read on the forward strand.
GCTCTAGAGAAGGGGGTACTTCCAAGCTCCCGGAGGGAGGAGGGCCCTCAGGGTTCTGTGGGGCAGGCTGCACAATGGCTTCTCCCAGTAGCACTTCTATAGCATCAGGATGAGCAGAGCATCTGTGAATGAGAGCGATGCTGAGGGCATGAACCCACTGCTCACACGGAGATGCCCCAGGGGGTAGGGCAGGGGAGGCTTGTGGGGCTGCAGATAGGGACTGCGGACCTGTGGGTCCCCTCACTGGAAGACAGAATCGTCTCATGACTGTGAACACGTCACAGGTGCATATGGCATGAAATTGACACCGAGTCCCCGACTGGGGTTGCTCAGTGGAAGATGGGCCCCCCTGGACCACTCGCAGGACCTGGGAACCCGACGGCCCACAGGGTGGACAGGGGACTCCGCGCCTGGCCTACCCGAATGTAGAGGACAGCGCCATTCCGCCCAAAGCAGTTCTTCCTGCCGCCGTCCTCGCCGTCAAACCCCTGGTACTGCGACAGGACAGAGGACAGAGACTTGACCTGCTGGTCAACTGGAAGTCAAAGCGGGAAGCGTCACTGCCCTCTGTGTTAAAGGCAGACCCATCTCATTTCGTAAAGTTTCTCTTGTTCAGATTAAGAATGCACACGGGATGAAGTCATGGCAAAAGTTACCAAACCAGCAATGAGACTTTTTGAAAAAGCTAAATTGTTATTTTCTTTTAAAAGATACTACAGTTTCCAAAAAATTCACAACTACCCACGATATCATTGTGATTTGAAAACAGCTGTACTTTATTATTATGCTGTGAATGGCTACTAACTCCAAGTGGACTGGTTTGCTAGGCCTTTGTGCCCCATGTGTTTAGAGGCAATCAATACCCTTTCAGCACTTGACTGAGATAGTAACAGTAACAGATTTAACCCTTGGACATATGGTACCAGAATGTTAGATTCTCTGATAGTCTTTATGTTCCTGAAATGTTAAAAAATGAACAAACCATCAAAGTTGGTTTGGGGTGAAATATCTAAATGTGAACATCCACGTAATTTAATAAAATGATGTCCACACATTGGTTTTGAATTCAAATTCCTGTTAGGGCAAGAAGGTGCAAACTCCCCATCCAGAGATGGCAGAGTGAACTTCCCCAGCTGCCCAAGGGCACCTGCCTCTCAGGATGACATGGCCCCCGTTGCCTCCATCACCACCGTCAGGGCCTCCAAACTCCTTCCGGGGTTCACTGTGAAAGCAGCTCACCCCATTGCCTCCGCGTCCCCCTCGGACGAGCACTCGGCGATGATCCACAAAATGCCGTTTCTGCAGAGAGCACAGGGTGCCCTGATTGGTATTAACTCCGCAGTCCTTCCAAGGACCAAGTAGCCATTTGAAAGGTAGCTTTTCTACCTAGGAAAAGCTTTAAAATTAGATGCAAATGATACTAACATTGCTAATCTCTCCTAAAATGCAAATATAAGAGTTCCCAGAAGTCACGGCTATTTGTAGGCAAATGTAAATCCACGACACAGATGTAAAGAGTGGTCAGTGTGGAATACACACCCCAGAAACAAACGCAACACTAACAACCTAAATACAGCACAGCACAGGAGACACTCCTTAAATAAAGCGTCTTCCTAAACTTTTTTCAAATAGAAACACACTACTGAAATAACAGACCTTTACTAATGAAGTTTCTGTACCTCAGCACGAGACACTGAGAGCGACAGTCCCTGGGCCCTTGCCAGGCTTCCCGCTAAGAGCAGAAGTCTTCTCTGGCCAACTGAGTAGGTCCACATTTTTAAATGTGGTGATGCAAACAGAGCTCCAATCTGTGAGCAAGTTCTTCTTCAGGTCCCCAAGGGAGCTACAACCGACCTAAAGAATTAGAACTAACTAACCGACCAGGCTAATGTTTAATAAATGTTCACTCACACAAGATGTCTAGCTGCCCGAGGTGCCAGGGTGCAAGTTGGGGCTACCACCCCAGCCCAGCTGCCCTGTCCCAAGAAGCCTGCCTGCTTCCCACAGGAGCGCACAGGCAGATGTGGCCGCCCACACAGCCCCTCCGTGGGGACCAAGGCATCTGCATTTCCATAAGCTGATCTTTTCTTAAAAAAAGGAAAACACACAAATATTTTAAGATGCTCTGGCACCACCACATGGGAAAACCATGAATTACTATTCAAAAAAAAAATGCATAATTTTGAACACGATGGAAAGCAACCTGATGGGAAAAAAGCACAACTGATGAGCACTGTACAGAAGATAAAACTCAGAGTCAATGCTTACATTCTAGGGAGGAGACATAACCATTGGAAACCTGATACATCTGAGTACACTTGCTGATTGCCAAAGTAATTTTCCCACAGGAAGTACTCTCTGTCCTAATGAGCCTCATGTGGAACCCCCTACTTAGGAGAAAACAAAGTGGTCTTAAACACGTACATTCTTCAATTTGATTAAAGATCATTCATATTTTAAATAGGTTTTGGTAAATAGAACAAAAAAAGTGTAAGACTTTGAGAACTATAAAACTAAATGTCTATGTGCCCCCTCTCCAATGTTATAAATTAAGAACTATTCACACATATTGAAGAATATGAAAGTGAAAAGTGAAAGTGTTAGTCACACAGTTGTATCTGACTTTTGTGACCCCATGGACTGTAGCCTACCAGGCTCTCCTGTCCATGGAATTCTCCAGGCAAGAATACTGGAGTGGGTAAGCCATTCCCTTCTCCATGCATTTAAGAATATATATAATACTTATCTCAAACACATAAGCTAGTGGTACAGGAGTCTGGGCACCCTCCTGGTGAAGGCAGAGAATACCCAGAAGGGTCATCACTTCTAGCACACTGGGCACCACCTTGGGACTACCACAGTTTTGGCCAGCACAGTACTTGGTATCCACAGGCCTTCATCTCATGTCCTCATCTTCAAGGATAAATGAAGACAAGGTCATGGGAGCTCAAAACAACACCCTGTGACTTCCAATGAGGAAACTGGAGGCAAATCCCTTCAGGGTTTCTAGAAGTCTCACCAGTTTTTTCTCCGAGAGTGGCTGCTTCCTGGGGGGTTCCTGGTGCTTGGTGTAGTCCGCAGAGCTGACTGAGAGCAGCCTGGGAGAAGCGCGCAGCAGAGGAAGGCAGCTGGGCCCATGGACCATGCGGGCTGCTAGCATCCAGCACCCTACACCCTCCAACACCGTTTGGGGTCTCGCTGAGAAAAGCCTTGAAGGTATCATGACTCCTTAACAAAAGGCAAACTGGTAAAATAAGACATCTGGTTTAAACCTGAATATGAAATCAAAACTAAAGAAGTGTGGGCGCCTGGGCCAGAAAAATCCTGATGTACGTTTCAGAAATAAATGAGCCCACGAAAGAAGTTCTCATCTCACTCACCACTTTCCACACGAGTCAGACCCTCTTAGCCCATATGCCAATTGGAAGGAGTTCCCTGGTGGCCTAGTGGTCAGAATTCTGGGCTCTCACTGCCAGAAGCCTAGGCTCACTCTGTGGCCAGGGAACTGAGAGCCCATAAGTCTTGAGGTCAAACCACCTCCCCCCTCCCCCCGCGTCAAAACAAACCCACTTGTTTCTTACAACCCTATCAGAGGTAACACTGCATACTGGATTTTTCCCATTTGCTTTTCGAGACTCCTTTCCCACCCTGCTCTGTTTCAAGAGAATACCCTGCAGGACCACCCTCAGTTGCCTTGCTGTTGGGCAGAGGCTGGATGGAGTAGCAAGAGCTGGATATCGACTGAAGGCTGCACCGCCAGCCAAGGAGGCCATGTCTACGCTTCTCTGTCCTGGTCCTTCTCAGTGTTCTTCAAACGCGGGACACACACACGACCACCGTCCAGGGCACCAAGGCAAAGGTCATTTTTAAAGAATCATTGTCGTGTTTCTTAACGCTGGACACATTTCTGCTGCTAAAATCTATCTGCCTGAGAACTATCATTTAAAAGCGTGTTCTCCTTTCCGCTCGTGTCTCGAGAAGGGTCCTCTACAGAAGGAAGCCCCCTCCTGACGGACCGGGGTGCCAGACCAGGACGAGTCTAAAGGTCCAGCCTGCCCCGAGCTGCCCTCAGAGCAGGACGCTGCTTCTGCAGAACTCTTTACACCCGTGTTCACGCTCACACTGTTCTGTGCGACCGCGCCACCGCAAGTACAGAACAACACCCGCGAGGACCTCGGCCCGAGGGCGTCTCCGGGCTGCCGGAGAGCGCCCACGCCGGCTAAAGGGAAGCAGCAAGCCTGGGCCTGGGACTCGAGAGCCCGCTCGGCCCCACGCCTGTCCCCTACCCTCTCCCACAGGTACCCGGACGCTACCCACACTCACCACTCCGGGGGCACGTCACTTCCGGTGCCGCCTCCAGGGATCACTTCCGGGACCGGCCCCGCCTGCGCAGGGTTCCTCAGCGCGCATGTGCGAGAGGGGGAGGGGCTACGGGCGTGCGGGGAGAGCCGAGGGGGTTTCCAGCAAGTGGGAGGGTGTTTCCTTTGAACCCAGGGACTCCGACACCGCGGGCCGGGCAACCCTCTCCCACCGCGGCTTCCGGCTCCCCATCACCTCACGGAAACTCAGTAGCCTGGGACTCGAGAGCCCGCTCGGCCCCACGCCTGTCCCCTACCCTCTCCCACAGGTACCCGGACGCTACCCACACTCACCACTCCGGGGGCACGTCACTTCCGGTGCCGCCTCCAGGGATCACTTCCGGGACCGGCCCCGCCTGCGCAGGGTTCCTCAGCGCGCATGTGCGAGAGGGGGAGGGGCTACGGGCGTGCGGGGAGAGCCGAGGGGGTTTCCAGCAAGTGGGCGGGTGTTTCCTTTGAACCCAGGGACTCCGACACCGCGGGCCGGGCAACCCTCTCCCACCGCGGCTTCCGGCTCCCCATCACCTCACGGAAACTCAGTCTTCAGGTCGGTTCTCGAAGAGCCAGTTTATTAATCACACCAAAGGCATAAAACAACTTAAGACGCCAAAGTCCGACTGAAGAGAGGAACGGCGGATGAGGACGGTTGTCCGAGGACAGCCTGTGCTCGTGAACGAGACGGGGCGACCTGCCCGGTCACGGCCGGACGGTCAGACGCCCACCTCTGGCTCGGAGGTTGAGCGGGGCCGGCGCTCAGCGACCGCCGAGGCGAGGCTCCGGCTGGGCGCGGGAGATGCTCGGTCGGCCGGGCCGGGCCGGAGGTGCCGAGTCCAGACGCGGCCGGGGAGGGGTCACCGCCCGGGCGCCCGCACCTCAGCCGGGAGACCAGGCGGCACCGACCGCGCCGCGCGGACGACTCGCTTCGGCCTGAGCTTCCGCAGACAGAAGAGACACAAGAGAGTGACGAGCCGCTGGCATCACTCCCCACGTTACATAAAAATGGACGGCACGTTAAATAAACATTTTGTTATTAATCATTAAATATATTAACACCAACAATCATGTATAAATTAGGAAATAAATGTACAAACTATTTCACAAAGTGCTTTTTAAAATATATACACAACATTCAAGAAATTCTTAATGTAAGACATTTCAGATTGAAGTTTTGGGATAAGTTTTTTTCAAGTGTCCTTTTCCTTCAAAAAGTATTAATACAGCACTTAAAAACACACACACACACAAAAGGCATATTCCCATATTGGCAAAGAATAAAAATAAACTATTTTCACAGTTCTCTGAAATGTTTTAACATTTTCAACAGGAAATTTTAATCCCCGATTGAATTTGCAAATTACTTCTATGAAAATTGTCAGGAAAGAACAGAACAAAATGAAGGGAAATGACTCCCTAAATTGAAATTGCTAATGCCTGTGTCATTTAGCAATTAAGGGCTCTCAATTTAATATAGAGATGTATTTTTTAAGCCCTTACTAGTATTAAGGGTTTCTAAAACCCGAAAATCTACAAAATAAACATTTCTATCTCACTGTCCGTGTGATTCTGTCTGCACAGAAGAGGGCAGAACGTCCTAGAACAGGACTTGTACTGGACCCCAGCTGTCCCTTCATTGAGCCCGGTGCTTCATCTGTGTAACAGTAACAGTTGCCATGTTCCCAGTGGGGACGGAATTCATTCTGCTAGAAACACATTAAAAATGTCTTATAGACTGCAAAGCATCCAATTATGGATAAAGTACTACTTTAAAATTTTAAAACATAAGACTTCACTAAAACATCACCTTCAGTAGACTTGAGATATAAAGAATTGGATTTTTTTTTTTTTTTTATTTTCTTGGTTCTTGGAAATATGTCAGCATTTACCCAAAGATGTTTTTAAAGGGGCCATAATAAATATGGGTATTATTATCCAAGTAAAGGTTGATAAAATGTCTGTATGACTTACTAGTGAAATGTAGAACTTTTCCTTTGACCTGACTTTTCCACATGAGCTATCTTTAACGTTTGTGCAGAATTTAAATGGCATTTAATGTCCTAGGAATGTAAAAATGACTCAAATTTCTCTACGTTAGAGCTTTCCTTCTTTTTAGGAAGAACACAGTAAAATCAGTGGTGTTCTCTTTAAAAATAAGATGCAAACTTCAGATATTCCTAAATGAATGCTCGCTTGGAGATCTGGATAAGCAGGTCCTGGAAGAAGTAGTATAAAATAACTTGCCAACTCTTTGGAGAATTCGGTGTCACTATTTTAAATTATGAATTTAGAATTGAGCATATTACATATTAAAATTCCAGAAACGACCATCCGATAAACAAAGGTCAAACCCAAAATAATTCCAGAGGACTACCTTCTCCTTCCTTCAGTAATACCGCTGTCCCTAGGTGAGGCTGATCACAGTTGCCTTCTTGGATTCCTACTTATTTGGAACAAAGTCATTGATCCCTCTTTACTTTGTAATACAAAAATGTGTAACTTTTTGGATAAACAGAACCGGTGAGACACAGGTGAGGAGCGAGGTCTGGAAATAAAGGTTCACAGCCTCTCCAAGTGAAGCTTATTTATCCTTTCCATTGGGTAACAGAGACTGATGCAAACCACAGAAAATGCCTCCCCAACTCCCCTGCCTTGAGGCCCAGGAAGAAAGAGGCTGCCATCCAGGGGCAGTGCAGCCAGTGAGAGACAAGTTTACAACCCCCAGTACAAGCATGAGAGGAGAGTCAGACCTCAGGTCTGTTCATAAGAGCACGCGGACTGTGGCCTCTGGTAGGTTTGTCCCATCACTGGGCAGAGAAGACTCCAATGACAAAGGGACCCCTAAAGCTAGCTAGAAACATGGATGGGGGGACAAAAATGGACAACCTCTCCGTTGTATGGACATACAATACTATACACAGCACCAAATATGTCACACCATCAAAGCGCCATCTGGCACCAGCGTGCATGCTCGGTGTCCTACCCCACATGAAATGTGTGCGCTTCACAAGCAGACGCTGCGTGAGGTGAGGGGCAGCCTACAGGTCACAGCCCCTCAGAACTGTCACTGGCCTGTCCATCTTGGGCGGACATGCCGCCTCAGGATTCCTCATAGACGCGGGTCCTTCACTGCTGGTAATTTCCGTACTGGCCCTGCAAGAGAGCAAGACACAGATTATACCCCGACAGGCCTGTGTGAGAGGGTCCCCACCTGAAGATGAGACAGATCCCACCCCAGCCCACACCCAGGGTGAGAGGTGGACGGGGCATGGTTGGCCAGTGACCAAATGCCTCAGCCTGTGTCCATGAGGCAGGTGGGTAGCTGATGTTCTGGAAGCCACCATCCAGGCTGAGATGACTGACTTAGGTCAGTGGGTGGAAGAGGTTGGTTCACGTGGTCACACAGCAGCTGACTGCACTGGGCCTGGGCCAGATACCCCCGTCACATCCCCACCTGACCCTGCCGTGAGCAGGTTTGGGACGGGCTCCCCAGGCACACTCCCCTCGGCACCGCTTCCTACATGTTCACCGGAACGTTCCAAAAGTCAAGAAAGGTTTGCTTCCCTAATAACTCTGCCCTGGGCTTGTTTACTTCCTGTTGAAAACTCGTTCTCTATGTATAACTGGCTCATTCTTTATCTCTCTTTAGGGAGCAGGGTGAGAAATATTTAAATAATGAGATACAGGACCTTACCTATTCAGGTACCAAGAGAAAAACATCCCTAATCCACAGAGTGCCTTAAGGTTTTATTAGCCATGTAAATGGTTGTTAGTGCCTCTGACCTACCACATTGTCACTGATGGATAGTCACCTCTTGCCCGGGACTGTCCTCCAAGGAGACTCGAGTGCCCAGAACCCATCTCCTCCCACCTACCACCCTGCTCCCGCCCCAGACAGGTCCAACTGTGACAGGCAAGATGCAAGCTCTACAACCTGCCTAGGTGCCATAACCTGCAGGCACGCCACAGACACTGCCACTGCCAGGCACGAGGGAAACATCCGAGGTGTGGAAGGATGAGACTCTGGGCGAGTTTAGGACACCAAGAGCCAGCTGTGTCTGACTGAAGTGGCAATTTTTAAAAATCTTACAGGCTCAGAGAATTCATGTTCTGGAGGCACCTGGGGAGCCAGCCTGTCGCATTTTATTATTCCTCATGGCCACAGGGGAAACCTTTGTCACATGCGATGCACAAGGCGGGGTGCGGGTCTGGAAACGGGCAGAAGGCTTGCCTGCTCGTAGCCATAAGGCCGCTGCTGCTGGGCGGACGGGCCCGTCTGAGATGCACGGTAGCTTCCATACTGCTGGCCTTGTCCCTGCTGGTAGCTGGAGTACTGTGAGGGGGCACCCTGGGCAGGTCCTAGAACACAGCAGGATCATGAGATCACCCCCCAACACCCTCTCCCACAGGTCCTCCCAAGCCCCTGAGACGTGCGTTCCTGCTAATTCAGTTGTGTCTGACTCTTTGCAACCCCATGAAATGTAGCCCGCCAGGCTCCTCTGTTCATGGGATTCTCCAGGCAAGAATATTGCAGTGGGTTGCCATGTCCTCTTCTAAGGAATCTCCCCGACCCAGGGATCCAACCTGTGTCTACTGTGGCTCCTGCATTACAGGTGGATTCTTTACAGCTGAGCTACTGGGGAAGCCCCTGAAACATCAGCACCCATTTTTCTACCACATTAAACCTGAGCAGTGAAAGCACCACAGCTGGCGGCCAAACCTGCTACGCCCCCATGGCTCCAGCTATGTCCCCCCAGACAGGGACTGGGGGCCGCTGTCAGAGCGCTAGATCTGCTTCTTGGGACCAGTTTACACAGTCACAGTCATCACTGTAAACACGAGTTAAACGCACAGCAAACGGCGAAAACACACGCAAGACAGTGATGGTGCCTCGAAGCCTAAGTGGACAGGGAAGGTGGAATTGACAAAGGCTGAAGGGTTTTTCCAAAACCAGCTGCTTCAAGTGCTGGGACAGGGGAAATGCTGTGGTCTCAGAAAGAAGCACATGCCCAAAGCCAAAAGCAGGGGGCACGTCCAAGGGGCAGAGGCACCAACCCAAGCTCCTGAGAGGCAAGGCTGAGACAGCTTGAACCGTAAAATAAAGAAGTTTGGATCATAACCCAATGTGTAACATCAGTACCTGTGAGCACCTACCAATAGACATATATGATTAATAACTAAGTGAACAGGGGAGAAGACACCTATCTTCCCTGGAGAAGACTTCCTGGACAATCTATGTGGATGATGCCCCCTCAGGTGGGGATGGACCCAATGATATCACAGTCTGGAGAAGGGGATGGAGGGAGTGGAGCAGTGGGAAGGCCTGGCAGGCGCCATGGACCACATGACCACAGTCAGCCTCAGTAGAGGCAAGTCACACCCATGGGAGGGGATACGAAGGCACTCCCCCACCATGGTCTTTTTTTCAGAATCCAGACAAACCCAGCCTGATGGAGGGCCTACAAAGTGCCTGCCTAGCCCTCTTCAAAGTGCCAAGGTCAGGAAAGACAAGGAAAGTGTGAGCAACTTGCAACCCAAGGAGTTGTGGGACCCCAGACAGTCCAGGACAGGAAAGGACATGCAGGGAGGCCATGAGATCTGAAGAAACTGGGTTCAGTCCACGGCCACGCACCAGCACCGGTTTCTTAGCTGTGACCACGGGGTGCTGGGCATAGAAGAGGTTAGCCACGGGGAACCATCAGCTTTCCCCATAGCTTTTCTGGAAACCTAAAGCTGTTTCAAAATAAGACGTGTGCAGGCACCCACTGAATGACCATGTTCCTCCAACCCCCCCCACCCCCACCCCCCCC
>SJYT01082573.1:1008201-1092423 GCA_006410635.1 Cephalophus harveyi
ACCCCCCCTGCCTTACCGTAGCCTTGCTGTTGTCCGGGGTAGCTCTGCTGGTTGGGGTACTGCTGTTGGGAGTACGTCTGCTGCTGGGCCGTGCCCTGCTGGTACCCTGTCTGCTGCTGGGTGTACTGTGAGTTTCCTGCAGAGGGAAGTAGATGTGAGCTTGTTTCCAGAGAGCGATGCAGCTCCGTTGTCCCCCAAGGTATGGGCTGCTTTGGGTTCCACAGATTGACTCTATTGCTCCAGTACCTTTTCTTTTCCACAACAATACAAATTATTTTACTATATTTCTCTCTTACTATCTGATAGAAATACAAATATACGGCCAAAATGAAAAAACTATTGCAGTTAAAACAAAGCCTGATACCAGGGCTTTGAGGTCCTGACCCCAGGGACCTGTGGCCTTATTTGGAAAGAGGGTCTTTGCAGATGTAATTGTTAAGGGGAAGCCATACTGGATTAGAGTGGGCCCTAATCCAGTGTTCCTATAAGAAGGAGATCTGGACACACACACAGGGAAAGGCTGTGTGACTCCCACAGTTCAAAGGGACCCCACACGTTTCAGTGCACCTTCGTCTTACAGGCAAATGTGCAAGCCAGTTCGGACCTGTAACGTGTTTTTCCTCTAACTTCATGGATGAAAAGATGCAGAAATTTGCCTCTGTGTTCTTCATCTATATGTGGGTATAGTCCCAGAGATGTTTTAGGTTCATTTTTTCTTTTTTTTCCAAAGAAAATGCCTTAATTCTCATTTTTAAAAATCTTAACTAGCCAACCAGCATCCATGCTAAAAGCCTCATTTTTGGAAAAAAGCTCATAGTAAAAGTTGAGAGAGTGGTAAGCATATTAACAAATAGTTATCAAGGGTTAAGAGTGAGTGTTAACAACCATTTAAAAATCCTACACCTACAATGGAAAAGAACCTAAGAAAAGTACATATGTAAATATATGTATATATGTATAACTGAATCACTTTGCTGTACACCTGAAATACAACTCTGTCAACTATATTTAAATTTTAAAAATCAATAAAAATTTAAAATATTTCTACAAAGTCTTCCTAACGCAGGTCACAAGAGTTTTAGATTGGTGTAGAGATTAAATTCCATTCAGTTTTCATAGTGCCTTTATACAAAGACCAATTTAAGCCTAGTTTCACTGTTTTCTTTCAAATAGGGCTTTGCTCTTCAACACCACGGTGCCTGCCCTTTAACTTACAGTATGTTGGGTCCTGGGCTTCCCTGGTGGCTCAGAGTTTGCATAAGACCCCACCCTCTAGCAGGAGCAGCTGGAGGCCGGGGGCCTGGGAGTGTTTTCTCCTCTGTGGCATCAGAGAGCCAGTGAACAGCCTGCCCAGAAAGGAGAGCTGTTTGTTGTTTTGTTGTTGTTTTTAATCAAAACATATTCTGGAAGTAAGAGACAGAGGCACCATGACAAGAGGCCAGGTTATGAACAATGGAATCCAAGCAAGCCATTTTTCTACATTATTTTTCCAGTTGTAAATAACTTTCCTCTTCTAGGAGTTATAAATTTTAAGTATTTAAAAACTGGGATCCTGAAATGTACATTTAAAAATAACAGGTTTATTGAGAGCAAATTCATGTGGAAAGGCTTAAAACCCTACTAGGAAGTCCATTTCCAGCTGCACACAAAGAAAAGGAACGCACTCTGTAATATGGGCAAACTCTTCTCCAAGGTGGGCTCTGAAGAGCCTGCCGGGTCTTTTAAAAAAATTATCTGTTTCTTATTTGGTTGAGCCAGCTCAGCTGTGTTGTGGCAGGTGGGATCTAGTCCCTTGACCAGGGATCGAACCCATGTCTCCTGTCTCACTGGGAGTGCGGAGTCTTAGCCACTGGACCACCAGGGAAGTCTTTCCTCGGTCTTTCTGATTGATCACCATCTAAGGAAACACCTTGACCTCTGCTCCCTCCTCACAACCATGGCCGGTCCCAGCAATAATGGCCAATGGGACAGCCGATGGCCAAGGAGGTGTCAGCAACTGGTGGAGATGCGGGTTTACTGTCCTTGTGTCTCCTGAGAAGTCCATCAGAGACTTGCCAGGTTTCTCCAGGACTGCAGAGTTTCGGGGCCCATCTGCACGTTCTCATGTCTTACAGTCCCTGTTCTCCTTCTGTAGCAACAGGTAAAGGGGCTAATTCACAGCAGCAGCTGCTGAGGCCTGGACACAGCAGGCGTGCAGTGAGTGAGAACGCAGCGCAGCCCTCATGCACCCAGAAAAACCTTCCCTTGACCCAGGGCCAAACCCCAGCGGAAGACGGGCTGGTTTGGACAACGCTAAAACAAGAGGCAGGACTCTCTGAACATGCCTGAGGGGTTCTCAAGAGGGTCTTGTGGGAGCCCAGATTCTGCCCTTCCTGGAACAACCCGGGGCTTTCCCGCCACCGGGGCAGAGATGACAACTTCCCTTGTTTTTCTGCTCCTTTTCATTTGTTTCTATCTTTAAGAATATTGCGACAGTCTATGACGTGGCCATGAAAAAAGGAAACACTCATTGGTGAAAGAAGAGGCTGGTGTTAATAAATGTGGCAGGAATGTGGCCACAAAACAAAGGAACAAACCCATGATGGTGACTTGTCTATAAAACCTTGTCGTCAAGCACAGATGAGCCTCGGGGCCTGAGTGGCACCGAATGCCCACCCATAGTCACCATTGCCATTGGGAGAAACTGAGAATCGACCCAAGGACTGGGGCTGGGGGGCAGATCTGCACAGCCACAGGGATAGCGCTTTGATTTTCAACAACAGCCAATAATGTTTACTATTTCGAAGTTTGACTTCTAAATGGACAGATGCACTGATGCGATTTGAAATCTAAAAGCAAACCCAGTCCACCCGCCCGGCCTGGCCTTATCACCCCTGAGTCACTTCCATCGCTGTCTCCAGTATTTCTCGTCTGTTTATAGTGGGTGGGTGTGCTCTTTAGCACTCATTGTTTTACACAGAAGGCAGCATCCAGGCACCCTGGTGCTGCATACCTGGTGTGACCCAGGGGACCTGCCACAGCAGTACCCTGGACATGCCACAGTGGACACTGGCTGTGTCCAGCCTCTGCTCCTGCAAACCTCATGGAGAGAAAATGCCAGTGGGACGTCAAGGTTTCCTTGGAGGGCTCTGCAGTGGCCTAGACAGCAACCCTGTCCCACCCATCTGGGTTTGCTGTGCCCCGGACCACTTCTCAGCCCTCTCACTCCAGGGAACCTGCAGGGCGCCTGCCTCCTGTGAACAATACCAGGACCAGCCACCTGTGTCTCTTGAGGTTCCTCATTCCCTTGGGGGACAAAGCTAATTATGGGAAAGTTCTTTATGTCGGCTTCAAGCCACCCCTTATCGCCCCAACCCAACACCCCTGCCTTTCTCAGGGCACAGACCACTCCTCTGAAAGAAACACCCCCACCTCCCAACCTAAAAAAGACCAGGCAGGCCACCCACTGAGGCGTGGCCAGTACCGTGTGTGGTCCTTTGGGGGTCACTAACCAGGTGGAACAAAACGTTTCCAGACCCAGGAGGAAACCATGCCGTCTGCCACACCTGCCCTAAGTCACTGGACGTTTTAGCGAAGTCCTCATCAATTATGGAGGGTGAGTGCTGGTAGCCCAAAGCAAGGGTACAAACTGCACCAGAGACTTGAACAAGCCCGCCCTGGTGAGCAGCGTGGGGCTCTTCCTGAGGAGGAGGCTGAGCCCAGCTTTCCTGGAGAGGGAGGGGAAACGGAGGTAGTGTTTGCTGGGGACAGATGGTCAGTTCAGGCAGACGAAGGCTCTAGAGACAACGCTGTGACAGTCCAATGCGCATGTGCTCAGTGCCGCTGGTGTGCACCCAAAATGGCTAAAATGGTAACACTGTGTGTTTTTATGATTAAAAAAGGTCACCCCGAAAGTCACATTTTCTAGCCACTCGTTCCATTCGTATCCTCTGTCTTTTCTTTCCTGGGCCACTGGCAGCCCTGACATTGTCCCCACTCCTGACCAGCAGACTGGGGGCCCTGGATGCCATCACCCACGAGCTTATTCGTGCCCCCCTCCTCTCAGGGTTTCCTGGGGGCAGCAGGAAGCCCTTTCCAGGGCCAGCTTGGTGACATCACCTTGCTGGCTTTACCAGCGCCTGCCCCATTTCTGCAGGCCCTGTGCACATTAGGCCTGGAGCTCACAGCCAGCTGCCTTACCGCCCTCGTAGTAGTGCTGCGTGGAGTCCTCAAATGACCGGTCGTAGCTCTGCTCTGTGTAGGAGGCCGGCTGGTAGGCGTAGTCACCGTGTCCTGCAAGGAAACCGGGCGCCTAGCAGTCAGCGGAGATCCTGGCTTCCCAGACCCGGGGAAGACACATGGACTCAGCCATCAGGTCAGGATGGCGTGCCACTGGATGTGGGTCCCGTGTCCTAGACGGAGCCTGTGGGGGCTCCTCCTGCTATCTGGCAGCCGAGGTTCCTTTAAAGTGCAGACGGCTACCTGCTCCTGGGGCCAACAAGCCAAGGTTCACAGGGCATACTTGGTGCCCCATGTCCGACACACACGTGTCCGTTAGCTCTTAACGTTGCTATGTGGTCACCATCCCGCCGCCGACTCCCATTGGAGTGTGTGACCCCTCTGGTCTTGGCCACCTCCCCACCGCCCACTGCCTGACCTGGTCACACATCCCTGCATGGGGTCCTCCCCAAATCCCACCCGTCCTCTGCAGTCACTTTAAGGCATCTCCACAAATCCTGATTTTAAAGATGCCAGAATGGTGACACGGAAAAGGAAAATAACCTGCAGAAGGTGTAACTGAGCCGCTGGGAGGTGACTGTTACGGGACATACAGTTGGCTCAGGTTCGTCACCTTCCTGAAGGCACTTCACCACGAGTTCATATCCATCCTTTGGATACTTGTGTCCATCCATTCAGAGGACTGTGCCCCCAGCCCCAGGGAGCCCAGTGCCGGAAGCTTCTCTCAGCAGAGACCAGCCCCCACCTTCAAAGGGGACTCTGGGTGCTTTGCTGGCGGGGGCGCTGGGACTGAACTGGGAACAACTGGGGAGTGGGGACAGATGCCAAGGAAGTGGGCCTCACCATCGGGGTAGTACTGCTGGCTCATGGGCTCCGAAGCAGCCTGGCCGTGGCCGTACTGCTCACCGCCGTAGTACTCCTCCTGGCCCAAGTACTGCTGGGACGAGCCTGGGGGGACAGTGCTGATGTCACCTCCCCGAGCCCCAGAACCTCCCAGACGGGCCCACTCAGAGGACACCCCACAGGCCTACCCAGGGAACACGGGGCCTTGCCACATGTCCAGCCCCCAGGAGCCGGGCTTCCCACAACGGCCCTCCCCACACTGGTTCCCTGTACCGAGGGAGGCCTCACCTTGCTGGGAGGGCCGGTAGGGCGCCATGGGCCGCTGCCCCATCACGCCGCCCCCCTGCCCGCTCTGGCCCATCATGGCCATGGACTGGCCCTGGTAGTGCTGGCTTCCGCCCTGCGCCGCGCTGTAGTGAGACGAGGCTGCCTGCTGGTGCATCATGGACACTGGGGAACATGACAGACCCCAGTAACCCAAGCAGTTCCCAGGTGGCGCCTCCCCCACCCCCAGACCAGCCTGCACTCTCACCCCAGGCTGCGGCTTCCACAAGGCCCCCTCGATGGGGCCACATCACCCTTCCTGCCAAAGTGCCTTTGGGCGACTCATAAAATGTGAAACGCAGCCCCCACCCGCTGGTCCCAGAGAAGCCTGTTGCCCTGCCCTCCCGAGACGGTAGCCTCAAAGGGCCCTGGGGGGCCCCGCCTGCCTGTCCTTTCCTTCCCCCCTGCTTGGGACCCTGCAGGCAACGCTGTCCAGCACAAGGTATGTGAGCCACATAACGGAATGAAAAGAAACAGGTAAAATCTATTTCAGCAACATTTTATTTGACTTAATATACCCCAAATAGGTTGTTCTCAGTATGTAATTAACATAACGAGAAGCAAGGAGTAATTTCACACCCTCTGTTTCTGCTCTAAGCTTTGAAACTCACCGGGCACCCCAGTTTGGACCCAGTGCTTCCTGAGTGCTCAAGGCCCCAAGCTGTCAGGTGGGGCTCCTGCCACCCCTCAGCATGCCCTGCGTGCCTTCTGCCTGTGGGAGCCCTTCCCTGTCCTCCCAGCACGGGGTGGGGGGGGCATGCCACCACCCTTCAGAGCCTCCCCTGAAGCTGCCGTGGGAGCAGCCAAGCCCCCCACCCACCGGGCCTGTACCCACCAGCCCTGCCCCTCAGGCAGCTGCCAGAGGAGGGGCCATGGGCGGAGCGGGGTGGTACCTGGGTTGGACTGCATGTTGATGTTGGCCCGGGACACGTAGTTGCTGATGGCGCCCTGGCTCTGCAGGGGTACACTCTGCGAGGCAGGGCCCGAGTGGCTGTAGCCGGGCCCCGAGCCGTGGCCACTGCCCGACATACTCATGGAGGTGGTGGGCAGTGTGCTTTGTGCCGTCTGCTGCAGGGACACGTGGTTTGGACCTGTGAGGAGTGAGGCAGTGTGAAACCCATAGAAGACCGGCTCTGAAAGACACCCCCCTCGAGTTTCCTTTAGGTGACTGTGCAAGGGGAAGGCTGACCACGGTCAAGGACGCAACCAGAGAAGGAAACGGCCTGCTTCCCATCACATGACTCAACCGTCCCAGTGGCTGCTACCGACTCTCAACCCAAGGACAGGACACCTGTGCACTCAGGTGACCAGGTGACGCACGCTGATCTGCAGGGTCACAGCCAACCTGGGACTGCAACAAGGCCCTACCCCCCAACCCTGTGTCACCCACACACGTGTGCCCGCAGCAGGGCCTCCGGGAAGAGGGGGTCCCCACCGCAGCACCAGCCACTCGGGAGCCCAGTTGGTGACCCGTTTGATTCCTGGAACCAACCCGAGCCCGACGCGCCAGGGCCGCTCACCGTTGCCGATCTGGGCCTGCATGAGGGAGGAGGGTGGCAGGCCGGCCCCGATGGCATCGCTGAGGCTACCCTGCGAGTGCAGGCCCTGGGCCGAGCCGCTCTGGGACAGCCCTCCCGGGCCCAGCGTCATGCTCTGTGTTGGTGGCTGTGGCAACAGGAAGGTCACCGGGAGGAGGGTTAATGCAGAGAACAGCCTCTAGACCATCTCATCCAGGGACTCAGCCACCCCAAGACCTGCAGCCACATTTGCTGGGTGCCTGGCAAATGTCTCTAAGACAGACCACCGCTCTCATACAGCTGGACAGCTCAGGCCAAGACAGAAATGCTACTCCAAGTATTCCCCGAGCTTTTCAACACACACTTTGAGGTTCAAAGCGGGGCCCCCCATTCCTGGGACTCAGGGAGTTGCTTCACCAGCCCCAGCTGCGTTCACCTCACCTTTTCCACACCCTTCCCCACCCGCCTTGGTCTCCCTGGTAGCCCCGAGCCCTTGCACAGCCTGTCCTGTGCTACAGTATCAGGCTGCCAGGCGCCCTGCTCCTCCTCCACCCCCAGGCCCACCTCTGATCACAGGACTGAAGATGGAGCTTCCAAGTGACCCCCTACCTATCCGGGCACCCTCATCTCCCAGGTCTGAGCCAGAGAGCAGTCCTGCAGCTTTGGACCAATGGTGTCTATACCTCCCCCCGCCCGTCCCCCTCCCCCAGCCTTGGTGGGCACTCACGGCAGGCAGCAAAGACTGCATGTTCTGGTTGGAGTCTGCGATTGTGGCCAGGTAGACCAGGTTCCGGTGTAGGATCTGCTGGTACCTGCAGGCGGGGGCGTAGGTGAGGGGAGGAGCCTGCCCAGCCCTGCAGCCAAGCCCTGGGGCGGGGGGGAACAGGCAGGTGGCACAGTGCTCTGCAATCCAGAAAGGGCCAGGGGTGGGGAGGGATACCCCGACCTGGTACCACTGAGTCTGTTCAGAGGATGAAGGTGGAGGTGGGTCAGAGGGATGTGGGGGCCAGGGAGACACAGGAGGGTCTGCCAGGGGGCGAGCCTCATAGGTGGACCCTGGCACTGGGCTCACTTGATACCCCAGCCCTCGAAGAGGCAACAGCATCTATGAGAGCAGCTCGTGAGCCCCCTCTGCACTCAGCCCTGGGCCCCACAGCAGTCCGCTCTCCCGTACACTCGCATTTCCCTCCAAACCCGCCCACCTCTCCGTGGGGAGCCACCCAGGGGGAGCTGACTCAGCATCTTGGCTGACCCCGAGGCCCCGCTCTCTCAGGCCACCAAGCCCGAGGCAGCTGGGAGGGGTACAGGCGGTGCGGCCACTCACTGGGTGCACTCGGCCGTCTTGCCCTTGCTCTGATAGTCCAGGATGCACTGGATCAGGTGGTGGTTCTCGTCCAGCATCTGAAGGAGAAGCAGACGTGAGCGCGGGAACACGGTGTGTTTTCGGGTGGTCTTTCAGGGGGCTCGAGGACACCATCCCACAGCTCATGAGGCCCAGTAGTGCCATCAGCAGAGCTGCCCCCTCACAGCTGAGCCTGCAGGGCCCAGCACTTTCCACATTCCTGGGCGAAGCCCGCAGCCCTGCAGGGCCAGGGTCCATCACACCCGGCCCCACCCAGACACGTCCCAGGTTGTCAGTCTGCAGAGGAAAACCCACAGCCTGCAGGACCTGTTTTCCAGGGTCCTTGAGGGTGGACTGGAGTCTGGAGAACATGAGACCCACAAGTAATGGCCGTGCGGGGCCATTCTCCAGAATGCCCCCACTTGGGGACAGCACCTGGGTAGCCCTGGAGACCAGAAGGCGACAGAGGCTGCAGAAAAGGTCACCGCGTGGGAGGGGCTCCCAGAGACTGACCAGGAGGCCCTGAGTGGACACTTCCCATCAGGACGTGGGGCGGAGATGGGGAACCCAAGCACTGAGGGCCTCGCCCTCCCTGCTCAGCCCCTGAGCCTTTGGGCTTGGTTTCTCTTGCTTGGCTTTTTTAGTTACAACCTCCTCCTCTTTGCTAGGCCGTTCTCCCCCCACCCTAGAGATGATGCGCCAAATTCTGCCATTCCCACGCCGGCGGAGGGGCGGACCCGAGATGGGGAGCCACAAGGGGGCGCTGTGTGCCGGGGCTGCTTGCGGAGCCCCGCGCAGGCAGGCTATTAGACCGACGGGGACTGGGCATCCCTGCCATTTGCCCAGGAAGTCTTTCCCAGATTAATTAAAAAAGGAAAACGACCACAGAAGGCCATGTCCTCTCCCTCTCAGAGCTGCCCCTAAAAGGCACCACAGGCTCTACCTCCTAGGCTTCTGTTGCCGGGCAAGAATCCTCTCCCAAAGTCACATGCTTCACATGAACCATAAATCCATTTCAGCATCCTTCCTATCTGCTCAGAAAAGGGGGGACGCTAAGTGCTCAATGTTGGGGTAACTTAAGCAATGACAGGAAAACCATAGGTTGGGACGTTAACCAGCTGTTACAAACATTTTTGTAGTTCTCATAACTATGAGAAAATGTTGCACTGTTAGGATTTTTGAAAAACAAGGTACTATCTCACTTCATGGAAAGCAGAAGAGGAAAAAGTAGCAGCAGTGACAGATTTTATTTTCTTGGGCTCTAAAATCACTGTGCACGGTGGCTGCAGCCATGAAATGAAAAGACATTTGCTTCTTGGAAGGAAAACTATGACAAACCTAGACAGTGTATTAAAAAGCAGAGACATCACTTTGCCAACAAAGGTCTGTATAGTCAAAGCTATGGTTCTTCCAGTAGTCATGTATGGATGTGAGAGTTGGACCATAAAGAAGGCTTAGCACCAAAGAACTGATGCTTTCTAACTGTGGTGCTAGAAAAGACTCATGAGAGTCCCTGCGAGAGCAGGGAGATCAAACCAGTCAATCCGAAAGGAAATCAACCCTGAATATTCATTGGAAAGACTGACGCTGAAGCTGAAGCTCCTTTGCTTTGGTCACTTGATGCGAAGAGCTGCCTCACTGGAAAAGACCCAGATACTGGGAAAGATTGAAGTCAAAAGAAGAGGGAGGCAGAGTATGAGATGGTTAGATAGCATCACCCACTAAATGGACATGAGTTTGAGCAAACTCCGGGATAGTGAAGGACAGGAAAGCCTGGTATGTTGCAGTCCATGGGGTTGCAAAGAAATGGGCTTCTTAACGGAGGCCAGCTTCTGTTGTTGCATCTCACAGGCTTAGCAGCTCCATCTTCCTAGATCAGGGATCAAACCCGTCTCCTGCATTGGCAGGTGGATTCTTAGCCAGTAGCCCACCTGGGAAATCGCTGAAGGAGACTTTCTGAATAATCAGACCCTGGGAGAGACTTCCCAAGGTAGATGACCCAGTTCTGACTGAGATGTTCTGAGGAGGGATGACCTGATCCTGAGGTGGATGACACTCCTGAGGGGAGATGGCCCAATCCTAAGGGAGACTTCTTGAAGAGGAATGCCCCAAATCAGAGATTCCCTAAGGAGAGACAGCCTGATCCATGAAAAGGATTTCTGAGGAGGGATTTCCCAACTCCCAGGGAGACTTTCTGAAGAGAATGACCTGCTCTGAGGGAGATTTTGGGGGAGGAATGACCTGATCCTCAGGGAGACTCTGAGCAAGGATGACCTAACCCTGAGGGAGACTATCTGAGGACAAGTGTCGGGATCCTGAGGGATACGGTCTCAGGAGGGATGACCGGATCCTCAGGGAGACTTTCAGAGCAGGAATGATCTGATCCAGGAGACCTTCTGATGAGGATAATCAGACCCAGGGAGAGACTTCCTGAGGTGGGATGACTCAGTTCTGACAGAGATCTTCTGAGGAGGAAAGACCTGATCTTTGAAACACTTCCTGTGGAGTGACGACCTGATCCTGGGTAAGCCTTTGGAGGAGAGATGATCTGATCCTTAGGGAGACTTGCAAGAAGAATGATCCAATCCTGTGGGAGACTTTGTGAGGAGGGATGACTGGATCCAGAGGGAGACCTTCTGAGGAGAATTATTTGGCCCTGAGGGAGATTTTTGGGCAAGAAATGAGCCAATGGGGAGTCTTTCAAAGGAGGGGTGACTCAATCCTGAGGGAAGCACTCTCAGGAGGGATTAGCCCACCTGAAGGGAGACTTCCTGAGGATTGGAGACATCCTGAAGCATATTATCTGAGGGAGCTTATGAGTCCTAAGAGACTCTGTCAGAGGAAGAATGACCTGATCCTGAAGTATACGTTGTGAGAAGGATTACCTGATCCTTAGGGAGACTTTCTGAAGAGAGACGATCAATTGCCTGGGAGACTTATAGAGGTGATGACCTAATCCTGACAGTGCCTGCTGGAGGAGTGACCACCTGGTCCTGAGGGGTGTCTTCTCAGGAGAGATAACTGGATGCTGAAGGGGCACTTCTGAGAAGAAACGAGGCAATCTCAAAATATGCTGGGGAGCAACAACCCGATCCCGAGGGAGACTTAATACACTTTCTTAGCACAAAAAGGAAAAGGTATCTTCCACCCTAATTGAGTGCAGTGTGTCTGTGTTACTTGTATCTGACTTTGCAACCCCACGGACTGTAGCCCGCCAGGCTCCTCTGTCCACAGGATTCTCCAGGCAAGAATACTAACGTGAGTTGACATTCCCTCCTCCAGAGGATCTTCCCAACCCAGGAGTCGAATCCGGGTCTCCTGCACTGCAGGTGGATTCTTTACCATCTGAGCCACCACAAAAGCCCTATTGAGTGCAACTGACCCATAATCTTCAAAATGTCAATGTTTTAAAGACGAAGATAGAAGAAGAAATCCTTACTGGGAAACTGAATATACATGACTTGGGATTTTCTTTTCCTATGAAGCACATTTTTGGCATAAATGGGGAATTAGAATTAGGTCTACAGACCAGATAACAGTCCTGTGTCCATGTCAGCTCCCACATTCCCATCTCTGTTCTGTGGTTATGTCTTTGTCTTTAGGAAAGTGGTGCTTGGACATTTGGGAGTAAAAGTCAGTTTGCAAATCTCAAACAGTTCTGGCAAAAATAATATTTATACACAGGGCAGGGGGGCAGAGAGAGGAGGAGAGAGCAAATGAGGCAACGTGCTAACTTGGGGATATCAGGGGGAAGAGAATATGGGAATTCTTTTAAAGGTTCATGTCCCACAAACCTTTTTTCAGGAATCTGTAAAATGATGTGGTCCCATAAAACAAGGGAGCAAATGACAAAAGGGGAAGATCTCAGACCAACACAGAGGCCTAAAGAATGGGGACCATGGTGGAGGGAGACCCAGAGAGGCCCAAGAAGAGCAGCCCTGAGACCATGAACTAGACAGATTACCTGAGCTGAGGTTTCCATGACTGGGAAAAAGTCTAGGATAAAGTAGTGAGAGACGATTTAAAAGAAAGTGAGATTGCCAACTCCAGGGGAAAAAAAAAGACTGGACAGGAAAAATGATCACACACAAGATCGTGCATGGAACAATATTTACACTATCACAACCAGAGGTGGATCAAGCACCAGGGGGCCATCCTGGGGCAATAGGAGCACTTGTGTGTGGTGGATGAGGGAGCATGAAAACGAGCCATGACCCCCCTTCATGTGAGAGCAAATGTTAGGGACTGAATATCTGCTGTCCCCCTAAAACTCCTGTGCTGAAGCCCTAACTCCCAATGTGATGGCGTCTGGAGGCAGTACCTTTGGGAGGTGTTCAGGTTTGGATAAAGTCATGGGGGCAGAGCCCCCATAATGCGATCACTGCCCTGGTGAGAAGAAGACAACACCAGAGCTTCCTCTGGGATGAAGACAGCAAGAAGGTGGCCGTCCACAAATAAGGGGGCAGGTCCTCGCTGGGAATCAAATCTGCCACCACCTTCGTCTCAGACTTTCAGCCTCCAGGCTGTGAGTGGACTGAGTCAACAGACAATGCTTAAAGTTAAAATCATTCAAGAAGCAGCCACTTGGTTTAGCAATGGTGAGGGCAAGTGGTGCTGCTGGGAGGTGGAAACCAGCATGGGGGTGGAAGAATGACCCTGAATTTCTAATACAAGCCCCACAGCATGATTTGATTCTTTATGTGCAGATGTGGTTTTGATGAGTGTAAAATCTAACCTTAAAACAAGAAGTAAATGACCAGAGGGAAAGCCTGGCTCACTCCGGATTGGAGATTACAAACAGATTTTATTTCCTATGAAAGTGAAAATCACCTCAGTCGTGTCCCACTCTTTGTGACCCCATGGACTATACAGTTCATGGAATTCTCCAGGCCAGAATACTGGAGTGGGTAGCCTATCCCTTTTCCAGCGGATCTTCCCAACCCAGGAATCGAACCAGGGTCTCCTGCATTGCAGGTGGATTCTTTACCAACTGAGCTGTCAGGGAAGCCCTGATATTTTCTGATGGACTGGAAATCCACTGGGGTCTCCCTGCGCAGGTTCATATCCTGCCAACTGCATGGTGGTTATCTGTGAATCAGTTCCTTCTTATTCCCTATATGTGTTTATTAAAATTTCTAAGAGAGGCATCTGTTACTGTTACCATTTAAAAGATGATTCTATTATCTTTAAGCTTCTTTTTTTTGATCTTTTAAATTTTTATTTAACTTAAAAAAATTTTTTTTTATTTTATATTGGAGTATAAATGATTTACAACTTTGTGTAAAAGGTAATTTTAAAGAGTCTAGGACTGCTGGGACTGGGTGGGTCCAGGGGTTCACTTGTTCTTTTTCCTACCAGTGTGCCCATGCTAAGTTGCTTCAGTTGTGTCTGACTCTTTGCAACCCTATGGACTGTTGCTCCCCCAGGCTTCTCAGTCCATGGAATTCTCCAGGCAAGAATATTGGAATGGGTTGCCATCTCCTGCTTCAGGGGATCTTCCTGATCCAGGGATCAAACGCTTGTCTCAGGCATCTCCTGCACTGGCAGGGGTGTTCTTTATCACTAGTGCCACCTGGGAAGCCCCTTTCTCTACCTAGTGTGCGTCTAAAAAGTGTGTATTCTTAATACAGAGTTGAAAAATAAAGACAACACTTACACTGACCGGGGAATTAACAATCTATTTCACATATTTATTGCTGTCTTCTGAGCTTTCTCACAGGAGATCCTGTGTCTTCCTGTACCAGAGGGCATGCCCCTTGCTCTCTGCCTTCTTGGGAAGCCTAGTTTTTCATAGGTTCAGGGGGATGGGGCAGGTGATGTCACAGAGAAAAGAGTTGGAGACTCATGAAGTATAAGAGCTGAAACCCAAGTGCCAGGCGTGGCCCAGGGCCTCTGGAGGCGA
Source organism: Cephalophus harveyi (assembly GCA_006410635.1). Lineage (NCBI taxonomy): Eukaryota > Metazoa > Chordata > Mammalia > Artiodactyla > Bovidae > Cephalophus > Cephalophus harveyi. The sequence continues at coordinate 1,022,348 of SJYT01082573.1, forward strand.
GAATCCTGGGGTAGACAGTAGAGAAGGTGGCAACACCATTTGGAGAAGATGGTGCTCAGCATTGAGGGCCACGACTGCCAAGTGATGGTGAGATCCCATCTCTGAAGGCCTATCCTAGACCCAGGCAAGCGTGACAAGGAGACGGCCAGACCCCACCCTTGCTTGCGATGAAGTGGGCAGTAGGCGGCTGGAGTCAGGGCGAGTCGGCCACAGGAACATATCTGCTTGGTGCCACAAGGCGGCTGTGTGTCAACTGTGATCTTGACAGCAGGGATCCAGGAACACTCATCAATGATGTCTGAGCCATGGTTGGAAAGCCGACCAGGAACACACAGGTGGAGATGGAGGCAGGGCAGCCTGAGTGGCAGGGACGGCACAGGCAAAGGTGTGGTAGAGCAGGGCACATCCGAAAGCAGAGACAGAAGTTTTAGGAACGTGCAGAAGAGGATGTGGTGGAGATGGAGAACCATGGAGCGGCTGGGGGAGGGGGAGGCCTATGCCCAGCAGAGGGTGACCTGCTGAACCGCAGCCTGGATGGACTGCAAAGGCCAATGCGACCAAGGTCCTGGGACACAGGGCACAGCTGTTACCTGCCACGTGTCACAAATGTCCCCATGCCCCATGGTGAAAACAGCGGCTTCTTAGTTCTCATGATTCTGGGCCGTCGGGGAGGTCTGCCGCAGGTCTCTCCTGGCCTCAGCTCTCTCCTGGCCTCAGCTCTGGCATCGGTGGGGCCTCCTTGGCATGCGGTCACCCTGGTGGTCTCAGGCCCCAGTGGGTAGCCGGAGAGCACAGGTCTCATCAAGCCTCTGTTGTGCTGGCTGCTGTTTCAGCGGTCAGAGTGCCATGAAGCAAAGCCTGGGGCCACCGTGGGGGTGGGAACACAGGTTCAGAGTTGGGGTGGCCCCACTCAGCTGCTGTTTCTGTGACAATCCACCATAGGCTTTACCAGGGACTGGACCTGGCTTTGAGGGAGGTGGTGACCGACCTGGAACTCTGCTCCCTATGGGGCTGCCTGGAGGTGAGGACACAGGTGATGAGGCAGGGCTGGCTCAGGGGCCGCTGACGCCACATGTGGGGTCCTGACTGGGTGGGTGAGGGATTGAGGATATCAGAAATTTGCGAAGGGGGGGGACTAGGGGTCCTAGAGCCCACAAGAGGGTGGGGTACAAGGACTGGAGCCATCAGGGAACCCTGGAATAGGGGCACAGAGGGACCTGGAGGCCCTGAAACTTGCTGCCAAGGGAGGATCAGGTCACCCCACAGTGGGCAGAAAGACCCTTCACAATGTCCTTGTGCCTGTTCTTGTAATTAACAAAGGCTGTGCCCTCGAAAAGGGAAGAAATTCACGGATGTGCTGAAGCCCAGGCGGGCCCAGGGGGAGGGTGGGCCTCCAAGCCCCCACCCTTGGCTGCCACTCCAGCCAACCTCGGCTGGTTCTGGAAGCATCTCCCCATCCCCGCTGTGCACACAAGGGGAACATTTCCATCCCGCTGGTCTCCCACCGTCCCTGTCTCAGCCACAAAGGTCCCCCCTCGTTGTTTCCTAAGCACCAGAGAATTCCACAAAACAAACACATGGTACTCAGGGGCTTCTGTGGCTACAAAAGAGACCGCAGTGCATGCCTGCACATGTGGGGTCAACTCCATGTGAGATAATTCCTGGGAGCCACCTGAGCTGTGGGAGGGACGACTGGAGAGCTGGGTAAGCGCCCCCGGGTGGCTGACCCTCCTCCCGCCATGGTTCTCAGGGTAGACATTTTGCTAATCCATCAGGGCTCCTTCCCGCCAGCACACAGGCAGCTGCCGCCCGCCACCCCAGAGGACAACTAGGAGCCCCAGGCCACAGACCCTGCGGATGAATGCTGACAGGACCCCTTCCGACAAACATCTGCCTGATGGGTGAATCTGTGAATCGGATGTGTGGGTTTCAGAAAACCCCAAACCTTACTCCTATGGTGTCCTTAGGAGGGCTGGCCCCGCCCCGTGGTCCTCCCTCTGTGTCTGACACGTGTGTTCAGACCCTAAGGACATGGTAAGGCACGTTAACATGGTTGTGGTTGTTCAGTTGCTCAGTTATGTCAAATTCTTTGCAACCCCATGGAGTGTAGCATGTCAGGCTTTCTTGTCCTTCACCATCTCTTGGAGTTTGCTCAAACTCATGTCCATTGAGTTGATGATGACACCCAACCATCTCATCCTCTGTCATCCCCTTCTTCTCCTGCCTTCTATCTTTCCCAGCATTAGGGTCTTTTCCAGTGAGTTGGCTCTTCACATCAGGTGGCTAAAGTATTGGAGCTTCACCTTCAGCATCAGTCCTTCCAATGAATATTCAGGGTTGATATCCTTTAGGATTGACTGCATTGATTTCCTTGATGTCCAAGGGACTCCAAACAGTCTTCTCCAGACTACAATTCGAAAGCATCAGTTCTTTGGTGCTCAGCCTTCTTTATGGTCCAACTCTCACATCTGTACACGACTACTGGAAAAACCATAGCTTTCACTATACTGACCTTTATTAGCAAAGTGATATCTCTGCTTTTTAATATACTGTCCAGGTTTGTCATAGCTTTTCTTCCAAGGAGCAAGCATCTTTTTATTTCAAGGCCGCAGTGACCTCACTGTCCTCAGTGATTTTGGAGCCCAAGTAAGTAAAGTCTGATCTATCTGCCATGAAGTAATGGGATGAATGCCATGATCTCAGTTTTTTGAGTGCTGAGTTTTAAGCCAGCTTTTTCACTCTCCTCTTTCACCTCATCAAGAGGCTCTTTAGTTCCTCTTCACTTTCTGTTATAAGGTTGGTATCATCTGCATTTCTGAGGTTATTGATATTTCTCCCAGAAGTCTTGATTCCAGTTTGTGCTTCATCCAGCTCAGCATCTCTCATGATGTACTCTGCATATAAGTTAAATAAGCAGGGTGACAATATACAGCCTTGATATATTCCTTTCCCAATTTGGAACCAGTCTGTTGTTCCATGTCTGGTTCTAACTGTTGCTTCTTTTCCTTCATACAGATTTCTCAGGAGGCAGGTAAGGTGATCTGGTATTCCCATCTCTTTTCCACAGTTTGTTGTGATCCATGTTAACATGCACGCAGCTGCAAACATACGTCCATCCTCCTCAAGGATGTGGGGCCTCCACATTATTCAGTCACTGTCACTCCGTCCCTGTGAGCCCGGCTCCCTTCCTTCTTCACAGGACCCTGGACTCCCGCAGTTTGGGATCACCTGCCCTTCAGAATCTACTCATCGCTTTTGCTCAATGTCAAGAATACCATCAAAAGGCTGAGACCATCACTTACTTACAAGGTGGCTCGCCTTCCTGTACCAGGTGATCACGTGTTACCACAAATGCAGTCGAAAGGATCCAACCATGTCCTCTTCCTTAAAACAAGGGACCCAAGGCCTGGGGGTGGAAGTGGGGGTGCTGGGCTGTGAGCTGCCATAGCTCCACTCTCACTGCAGACCCCACGGCCCACTGCCCATCCACCAGCCCTGCAGTCCCAGCGCAGTCACCCATCTGCTCAGGAGCCGTGCTGACCAAGGGGTTGGGGGCACGTTTCAGGAGCCTCAGCTGCACAAACATCCAGAATCTCTGCCCGGGGGCCTTCTGACTCCTGTCATGTTCACACAGTAGGGTACACAGTCATGGTGCCCGCCACAGATCAGGCAGTCCAGACTGGCCCGACGTTGCCCAGGTCCTGCCACTTGGGGACACCAGCGCTAGGTCCCCTCACTGCGGGGGTGGGAGGGCGGCTTCTACTCAAAGCCTGGGGACCGCATGGACGCTGTCATCCAACTCCCAGCACAGGGCCCGCCAGGCCGGGGAGCAGGCTGGGGCAGAGGGCCGGGGCCACGGGCAGGGCACAGTGGGGACACCTGCAAGTGAACGTCAGAAGGCCCCTGGCTGCCTCCCCCTCCCTCCACCTCCAGGCTCTGCAAGAGAGACACAGCCCTGAGGAGGCTGGCTTGCGGAGGGGCAGGTGTGTGTGTGGGGGTGCAGCCTGTACTTTATCCAGAGGCTTCCATCCTCCACCAGGGGGCTCCCAGGACAACACCTGGGTTGGGGCAGTGCCTGGGCAGAAGGGCAGAGGCTGGGCGGGGGCTGTTCCCTCCCTGAGAACACCTATAGGGGCTGCACTCAGAGCCTCCACAGTGCAGGTTCAAGTGTGCTCAGGGGCAGCACCCTGCCTCCCCACCCACGGCTGGTCCCAGAGACCACAGTGAGGGGACACCACCACTTCCACCCCAGGAGACCCTTCCCAGGCCTCTGCTCACTGGGGAGAAAGTGCTTTCAGTAATTACTGCCTGAGATGATCAACAGCAAAGTTCACAGGAGGCTCCAAGTCCCCAAGACCCTCTCAGTTGCGAATTTTAAACTGGCCAATCTACCTCCCCCATGAATTAGCCTACATTTTTAAGCCAAGTTTCAGGTCTATGGGTCACCCCTTACCCCTGTGCCCCCACCCTGCCCCTGGGCACAGAGGTCCTTGGGGCCAGGCAGCCACCCTGCTTGTCTCTCTTCTGTGCCTGACCTGCATCAGCAAACACACAACTGCCCACCCCTCCGTAAGCTCCACGGAGCCTGTCTCCCCCGCACAAGTTGCTTGGGTGCAGAGGGACAAGATGCTATCCCTGCTCTTCAGCTGAGGAAACAAGCTAAGGAAACCAATATAAACAATGATGATAAAATTCACATTTATTAAGCAACTACTATGTGCCAAGCAGCAAGGAGGCATCTACATGTCGGCCAAGGCAAAGCAGTCAAGGTCCTCTCCAACATGCCCCGGCGCAGCCACACAGGCTGCAAAGACAGCAGCACTCCAACCCCCACCAGTGCCACCCAGAGCGTGGTCTTGGGTCCTCAGCCGGAAAGAGCAGTTCAGGGCGGGTCCTGGCCTATAGGTCAGTTGGCCAGGTACAGAGTCACTGGCTTTTCCTGGGGACACTGTCCACCTCCAACTCAGACCCTCTGGTCAAATCATGTCCCCTGTGGTTCTCACCTGGATTGCACCTGCCCTCACACTACGCTTGGTCACTGCAAGCAATACCACTGAGTGCATGACTGAGGCACCCCTAATCAGGCTGGCCCTTCTAGCCCCACCAGTTTGGTGCCTGATGTGAAGAGCCATCTCATTGGAGAAGACCTTGATGCTGGGAAAGACTGAAGGCAGGCAGAAAAGGCAGCAACAGAGGATGAGATGGTTGGATGGCATCATCGACTCAACAGACATGAGCTTGAGCAAACTCTGGGAGATGGTGAAGGACAGGGAAGTCTGGCATGCTGCAGTCCACGGGGTCACAAAGAGTTGGACATGACTGAGCCACTGAACAACACCTGCTCTACTCCCTGCAGACCACAGGCGGGACCACTGGTGACTCTCAATCTTTGAGACCCTTCCTATCCCCACTCTTTGGTCCTCCTTATCTGATATGCTTCTGCCGCATGTGTCCTCCTTTAGGAGTTGAACTGTGTCCTTCAAAATTACCTGGTCAAGTCCTAACTCCCAGTATCTGGGACCATGGCCTTATTTGGAAACTGGGGCTTTGGGAAAGTCATCAACTTATATTTGAGGTCATGTGGATTAATGTGTTAGTTGCTCAGTCACGTCTGACTCTTTGTGACCCCATGGACTGTAGTCCATCAGGCTCCTCTGTCCATGGGATTCTCCAGGCAAAAATACTGGAGTGGGTTGCCATTCCCTTCTACAGGGGATCTTCCCGACCCAGGATTGACCTCAGGTCTCCTGCATTGCTGGCAGATTCTTTACCATCTGAGCCAACAGGGAAAGATTAGGGTGGACCTTAAATCCCACACCTGGTGTCCTCATGAGAAGAGGGAGATTGGACATAGACACATAGGAAGGGGGCCAGGTGAAGATGGAGGCAGAGGTCAGGATTATGCATCTACAGGCCAAGGAGCTCCAAGGACCACCAGCCATCGCTAGAAACTCAAGAGAAAAGCCTGGAATAGATCCTGCCTCGGAACCCCAGAAAGGAAGCAACATTGCCAACACCATGGCTTTGGGTTTCCAGCCCTTGGAACTGTAAGAAAATTAATTGCAGCTGCATTTCTCCGTTTGTGGTAATCTGTTATGACAGCTGTAGGAAGTGACTACAACTGCCCATCCCAAACGCTTGACTGATGGAACCAGGGTCACAGATGCTCCAGCACATGCTAGGCACTGACTGTGCTGGACACTGTGCCAGCCTGGGGACACAACAAGAACGGGTCAGCAACACAAAACTTGGGAGCCCAAGTGACATGTCAAAATGCTGCACTTACCACATGACTGCCAAGGGTGCACAAGGAAGGGGCCTTTCAGTGGGGCCTTGAAGGTTGAGTAGGAGTTTGCCTGGCAAGCTCCCGTCCAAACATACTCTAAGGACAAGAGTGTACTCCCTGCTGTCTCACTACCAAGTAGGCTTCCAAGGAACCCCTGGCTTTTTCTCAACGCTCTGAGCATGAGCACATACTGTGGACACAGCTCATATGAGTGCAGAACATGTATCTCTGATGCCCTCTCAGAATACCAGTAAGAGAGCTCTGCGTATATACACTGACAAAACACCAAGGTGACTACACAGACCGCTAGCCCTAAAAGGTCAATCCAGATGACAGCCTAAGCCGAAGACCCACCTCCAACGGTCAGCATGCAGACCTTCTGCCCTGCGATGCGGTCTTTCTGATCTGATGTTTGGGAGCAGTGCTCAAACACACACTTCTGCCTACAGACTTGCAAAGTGCAAACAACTGGATGAATGCTGACGCCAAGGCAGCTTCAGGAACAGTGACTGCACTCGTCACACTTAGCTCCAAAACCCAGGGTCCTGAGCCCCCTGGGCTGCCAACATGTGCGTCTGGGTCACATGCTTGACTCTCTGCCCAACCAAGAGTCCGACACGGAGTGTCATTGTCAGGGCAGACCCTGGAGCTGCAGTCCAGGTGTGACTCCTGGCTCTACCGTGTACCAGCAGGCACGCAGCCTCCCTATACCTGTCTCCTGATCTGTAAAATGGGGACGATAGTAAGTCGAGACATTAAACGAGTTGAGACCTGCAAAGCCCTTAGAATAAGGCCAGTGAGCACCCCATAAAGGTTAACCAAACAAGTAAGAACGCTCTACTTTTAAACCTGCATTTCTCCTGCTTCCTAAGTCCTCTCTTCCCCATTTAGCATATCTGAGGCTCCTCGTTTGTCAAAACCAGTCACAGTAAAAGTCGTCTCAAACAGTCAAGAGGCTGAGGACAAGTCCACCAGGTCCCCGCAGGTCATCAAGGAAGAAGTGAATCCCTTCAGGGGAAAAACAGGCTCACAGAAACCAAGGCATACTGAAGAGGAACGCAGGTTAGAAAAGAAAGTAACATAGCTGTCAAAACACCAAAAAAATTCAAGCGGGAATGACTAACACTCTCTTTCTTCTGAGCTTCTTTTTTCTAAGGAAAAACAGTAGGAAAACTGAAATCTTCATTTTCACAACTTAAGGCTTTGTTAAAGATGCCCCCAAACCAACGGGAAGGTTATCTCTAGAAAACCACAAGGCCGAACTTAAAGGACGTGGGCAAGGCTGTAAAGCGAATGCGTAAAGTTTCTGTCAGGTGAGAGGCTAGCTAGGTGTCACGCTGAAAGACAATTTGACACGCGAGTAAGGGCAGCAAGGTCTGGCCGGCAGGTCGGCCCCGGGGTGTAGCGCGCTCCTCGAAGGGCTGCGGGGCTGCTGGAACTGCGTCCCACTCTCTGGATGCGCCCCTTTGTGCCTCCGAGTGCCAGCACTTAAGGGGGCGGTAGGGGCCGGCTGCTGGGACCTATTCCTGTCGCCCCGTGCGCCCCTCAACCAGTCAAGGTGCGCGTAGGGGCCAGGGCCGCCAACCACGCAGCGCCACTGCTTTCGCCAGCGAAGCGGATCCCCTGTGCGCGCGGGGAGGCCGGCGGACACCACTCGGTGGGCGCTTGGTCCCACCGCCCTGCACCCCTGCCCACGGACTGTGGCCCCAAAGATGGTGAGTCACCACTGTGCCCGCGCGGCCCGCAGTCGATCCCGGGTTGGATCCGAGGATACCATCCCGCGAGCAGCATCTTTCGGACACCACCCCTTGGGGAGTCTGTTCCGCCACCCTGCGCCCCTGCCCGCGGCCCCTGGTCCCGAAAGCGGCGGGTCCCCACCGTGCCCGGCGTGGCCCAGGGTCGTTCCCGGCTTGGATCAGCCGACACCACCCCGCGGGCCGCCCCGCGCCCTGCTCACGACCCACGCTCGCCCCCGCCCAAGCTGGCGCACGTCGGCGGCCAAGCGCGCGCGGGGCCCCGGCGGGGTCGCTGCGGTCGCCTGCGCCCCGGCTTTGTTCGCGCCCCGCGTCCACCGGCTACCCTCGACCCGGCCGGGCGCCCGCCCGCACCCAGCGGCTCCCGGGCCCAGCCCGGGGCCCCCAGCCCACCTTCTGGATGGTTTGCTGCGTGACCTCGCCTTTGCCTCATTTGCCTGGCAAGCTCCCGTCCAAACATACTCTAAGGACAAGAGTGTACTCCCTGCTGTCTCACTACCAAGTAGGCTTCCAAGGAACCCCTGGCTTTTTCTCAACGCTCTGAGCATGAGCACATACTGTGGACACAGCTCATATGAGTGCAGAACATGTATCTCTGATGCCCTCTCAGAATACCAGTAAGAGAGCTCTGCGTATATACACTGACAAAACACCAAGGTGACTACACAGACCGCTAGCCCTAAAAGGTCAATCCAGATGACAGCCTAAGCCGAAGACCCACCTCCAACGGTCAGCATGCAGACCTTCTGCCCTGCGATGCGGTCTTTCTGATCTGATGTTTGGGAGCAGTGCTCAAACACACACTTCTGCCTACAGACTTGCAAAGTGCAAACAACTGGATGAATGCTGACGCCAAGGCAGCTTCAGGAACAGTGACTGCACTCGTCACACTTAGCTCCAAAACCCAGGGTCCTGAGCCCCCTGGGCTGCCAACATGTGCGTCTGGGTCACATGCTTGACTCTCTGCCCAACCAAGAGTCCGACACGGAGTGTCATTGTCAGGGCAGACCCTGGAGCTGCAGTCCAGGTGTGACTCCTGGCTCTACCGTGTACCAGCAGGCACGCAGCCTCCCTATACCTGTCTCCTGATCTGTAAAATGGGGACGATAGTAAGTCGAGACATTAAACGAATTGAGACCTGCAAAGCCCTTAGAATAAGGCCAGTGAGCACCCCATAAAGGTTAACCAAACAAGTAAGAACGCTCTACTTTTAAACCTGCATTTCTCCTGCTTCCTAAGTCCTCTCTTCCCCATTTAGCATATCTGAGGCTCCTCGTTTGTCAAAACCAGTCACAGTAAAAGTCGTCTCAAACAGTCAAGAGGCTGAGGACAAGTCCACCAGGTCCCCGCAGGTCATCAAGGAAGAAGTGAATCCCTTCAGGGGAAAAACAGGCTCACAGAAACCAAGGCATACTGAAGAGGAACGCAGGTTAGAAAAGAAAGTAACATAGCTGTCAAAACACCAAAAAAATTCAAGCGGGAATGACTAACACTCTCTTTCTTCTGAGCTTCTTTTTTCTAAGGAAAAACAGTAGGAAAACTGAAATCTTCATTTTCACAACTTAAGGCTTTGTTAAAGATGCCCCCAAACCAACGGGAAGGTTATCTCTAGAAAACCACAAGGCCGAACTTAAAGGACGTGGGCAAGGCTGTAAAGCGAATGCGTAAAGTTTCTGTCAGGTGAGAGGCTAGCTAGGTGTCACGCTGAAAGACAATTTGACACGCGAGTAAGGGCAGCAAGGTCTGGCCGGCAGGTCGGCCCCGGGGTGTAGCGCGCTCCTCGAAGGGCTGCGGGGCTGCTGGAACTGCGTCCCACTCTCTGGATGCGCCCCTTTGTGCCTCCGAGTGCCAGCACTTAAGGGGGCGGTAGGGGCCGGCTGCTGGGACCTATTCCTGTCGCCCCGTGCGCCCCTCAACCAGTCAAGGTGCGCGTAGGGGCCAGGGCCGCCAACCACGCAGCGCCACTGCTTTCGCCAGCGAAGCGGATCCCCTGTGCGCGCGGGGAGGCCGGCGGACACCACTCGGTGGGCGCTTGGTCCCACCGCCCTGCACCCCTGCCCACGGACTGTGGCCCCAAAGATGGTGAGTCACCACTGTGCCCGCGCGGCCCGCAGTCGATCCCGGGTTGGATCCGAGGATACCATCCCGCGAGCAGCATCTTTCGGACACCACCCCTTGGGGAGTCTGTTCCGCCACCCTGCGCCCCTGCCCGCGGCCCCTGGTCCCGAAAGCGGCGGGTCCCCACCGTGCCCGGCGTGGCCCAGGGTCGTTCCCGGCTTGGATCAGCCGACACCACCCCGCGGGCCGCCCCGCGCCCTGCTCACGACCCACGCTCGCCCCCGCCCAAGCTGGCGCACGTCGGCGGCCAAGCGCGCGCGGGGCCCCGGCGGGGTCGCTGCGGTCGCCTGCGCCCCGGCTTTGTTCGCGCCCCGCGTCCACCGGCTACCCTCGACCCGGCCGGGCGCCCGCCCGCACCCAGCGGCTCCCGGGCCCAGCCCGGGGCCCCCAGCCCACCTTCTGGATGGTTTGCTGCGTGACCTCGCCTTTGCCTCTCGGCCGGGCGGACGCGAAAGCCACCGACATGGTAGCGGGCGCGGGATCAGCCCTAGATCATCGGGGTTTATTCTCCGGCTGCGATCGGCAGCCGGAGGCGCTCATTCTCCGCAGTCGCTGGGGGGCGGGGGGCGCGGGGGAAGCCGCGTTGTGGGCTCGTCCGCCCCGCCTCTGCCGCTTCTCCCTGAAGCCCGCCGCGCCGCTGTCTCGTGCGCCGCCTCAGCTCGAGGCGGAGGCCCGCACCGCTCCCCCGGGAGACCGCTCCGTGCCCTGCGCCCGGACCGCGGCAGGCGCGCCACCCCCCGCGCCCGGCTGCCTGTGGTTCGGCCGGGCCCCGCCCCGTTGCGCGCGCACGTCAGCCCAGCACCGCCTGACGCCCCGGGACGCCGCCTTACGCCGGTAGCGTAATCGGGGGCGCCGGGGGTGGGCGGGCGCGCGCGGCGCCGGCGCAGCAACGTTGTGAATCGCCGGCTGAGCGGCAGTGAGTGTGCGCTTTTCCCGGGCCCGGCCGCGTCGTTCCGCAGGCATGAGCTACGACCGCGCCATCACCGTTTTCTCGCCCGACGGCCACCTTTTCCAAGTGGAGTACGCGCAGGAGGCCGTGAAGAAGGGCTCGACCGCGGTGAGCGGGGAGGCGGGGCGCGGGGGGCGGCAGAAGCCCGGGCGGCTGGGTGGGGCCCGGGCGCATCTCGCTGACCCGCTTCCCCGGGGGCCACGCTGACGGGCGCGCAGTGGTTCGGGGCCCAGGGAGGCATGGTGGCCTGGGGCGCACACGGAAGCTGGGACTGGGGCGCCGCTGCGAGAAAGGAGCGCCGCAAGCGGCGGTCGCGAGGGCAGGCCGGGCGGCTCTCCGGGAGCCGGCTTCCGCGTATGGGCGAGCAGGGCTCCTGGTGCCTCGACAAGCGCTCTGCTGGCTGCGGGCTTCGCTTCCCCGCGCCGTGTCCAGAGCGCAGCGCGCGCCTGCCGCCGACGCCATCTTGGGAGCCCCCGCGCGGGCCTGGGGGGCCTGGGGGCGGTGCGAGGGCGCGGGGCTTAGAGAGGCAGGGCCCGGCCCTTGCTAGTTTCCGGGCGCTCCTTGAGGGAGTAGGTGGCTGGGGCGGACGAAGTCTGGACAGCTCCCAGGTAGCCGACTCCCCCCTCCCTGTCGTCCCCCGCCCCCAGAAAGTAGTAGCCCTCCAGGCCCGGGGCGATCTCGAGAACAAAGGGCGGCCGGTGTCTTATCTGCAGTTCCCGGGCGGCTGGCGCGGCGGGCAGGCTCCCTCCTGTGTCCGACTGCTGAGTCCTCCCACTTTGGACCCTGCCCCCAACTCGGGTCCCGTCTCACCTGAGCGGTCTGTCATTTAGGCCGCTGCTTCAGGTGTGAATACCTGTTGTCTTTAAGATAACCTGTCAGTTTATCGGTCAGACTGGATGATGGGTTTTTGTGGGGTTTTTTTTTTCCTAATCATTTAGTGTTTCAGAGGCCTGAGTAGGCAGAGACGGTTCTGTGAATTTTGAAGTATTTTTTATTTCGTGAATCTCGAAATTAAGGCCCCCAAATCCACTTTCTGACCTACCTCAGCTCAGTTTGAAGACTACTGGGGGAATGTCAACTGACAACCCTCCACCGTGGGCCAGCCAGGTGGCTGCCTCTGCTTGCCCTGACTGCTGCCTCTGGCCTGGCCTTTGCAGGCAGGTTATGAGAAAGCTCCTTGAAATCTGAAACGCTGCCACACGGTGCTTCTTTGCACGGGACATGGAGATTTCTAAACATCCAACAGGGCTCGGACCTGGCCCCCCACGTTGAAGAATTCGCTGGCCCAGGTGCCTGTAGGGCCAAGGCTGAGATATCCTGTCCAAACTGAGAGAAGTTACTTTTACAAGTGATTGCCTCGTTTGTGTCTGCTGTGCTTTGAGTGGGTTAATTGGCAGCCAATGTGGTTTCCCCCCCATGTATTTAAAACATCTTTTTTCTGCTATAGTGTCAGCCGTAAGCAGAGAGCCATGGGTCTCCCAGTAATAGTTGATGTGTTGTTCACCTGATACCATACCAGGCACTTCTTCACTGCTGTGCACATTGATTTCAAAAGTGCAGGAGGGGGAGTTCCTTGGTGGTCCAGTAGTTAGGACTCCATGCTTTCACTGCTGTGGCCCAGGTTCAGTCCCTGGTTGGGGAACTAGGATCCCTTGAGCCTGGTGGTATAATCAAAAAAGAGAAAAAACAAGTGCACAGGAGAGAGAGGGAAGGATTCGGGTACAGTTTCATAATCACAGCAATACTGCTTTTGGAACACCTGACTTCACTGTTAGGGACTCATGCTCAAGCTTTACAGAGACTCTGATTCACTGGGTTGAAATGACACGTTCACAAACACACGGATTATAATAGCAGTTTTTCCTCAGTTGTATTGTAACTGAAACTACACATCAGTATTTTAACGTACAAGGCTATGTGCCTAGATGGTGATGCCTGGGCTAGCTCTCCCAAAAGTGGATTAAGGCCCACAGTTTGCAGGGTGTGCGTGCCCCCCCCCAGGGGTGTTCACAGGACCATGTTAACATCTGCTCTTAGTGCTGTGTCTCTGGTGGCAAAACCTCTGGTCAGTTTTGTAAGTGCCCCATTGATATTTATTGAAGGTCGGTGTTCGAGGAAAAGACATTGTTGTTCTTGGTGTGGAGAAGAAGTCAGTGGCCAAACTGCAGGATGAAAGGACAGTGCGGAAGATCTGTGCTCTGGATGATAATGTCTGCATGGCATTCGCCGGTGAGTCTGGGGCCAGCACCGTGTCCCTGTCTCTTGGAAGAACGGCCCGCTGGAGGTTAACGTAGTGAAAGGGCTATGGGGGGGCATGTGATTGGGTAAGCCGAAATCATTTAAGAGAAAGATTTGGCCTTGAAGAAAAGGGCTGGCCTCAGTTTCAGGGGTACAATCCTCCCCAGGAGGCTGAAGCAGAGGGGCTAAATGAATCAACGGTTCCAGAAAGAGGGGCTGTGCTGTCTCATTGCTGCTGTCAGGAGAAAGGTCAGCTGTCCACAGTTAACCGTGTACCTATGAAGTGGGGCAAGCTGGACAGCGCCCTGCTCTCGGGATGTGCAGTGTTCTTGCACTTCTGTGGTTTCACTCATTTCCTCCTTCAGCAGGAAGATCCCAGTTCCCATAGAGGTTGACTTGTCAAAGACTTCGTGTGTGTGTAGCCTAGCACCCATAGCTCCTTACCCATGCTGCTTTCTCAGAGGATTTCATGGAGGCTGCTGGTCCCACTGTGGGGCTCAGAGTAACCTTGGTGCTGCTTGTCGGGACCGGTTTTAGAATATGCCCAAGGTTATCTGCTGTCCATTCATGTGATCTGCGCCATCCTTGATAACTGTCCGGATGAGGCATGGCTTAGGGGGCATTGTCTTTGTGATCCTTGCAGGCCTCACTGCTGATGCAAGAATAGTCATCAACAGGGCCCGCGTGGAATGCCAGAGCCACCGGCTGACCGTGGAGGACCCGGTCACCGTGGAGTACATCACCCGTTACATCGCCAGTCTGAAGCAGGTGGGTGTTCCTGCTGTGGCTTGGCTCTGGTGATGAGCTGTGTCTGGGAGCGTCCTGCCACGGGACATCACTGTGGGCAAATCGGGAAACTGCAGTTGTTCCACAGGCACAGTCCTAACCTTGACTTCATTTGCAGTTTTACTATTGTGTATCCTTTTCAGTGGCATTTGTGGTGTTCTTATTTAGTGGCCTGGAGTAGTCCAGACTTATATTTCTAGAGGGACATGATGTAGTTTTTGTTTAGTTCTGAATGACCAGTCACCAAACAGTTGTGAAGGGGCTAAAAGCCACCCCCGCTCTTGGTGAAATCTTAGTCACCTGTGAACCTGGGATGTAGCCAGATTGTGTCTGCTGTCAGAGTAACTCCAAGGAACCCCAGCTCCATGATGCAGTTCTGTTCTTTCTAAGAAGGAAAATGTAGCACAGGAAGGAGGAATGCTGAAAAACCATGGGCTCGTTTCATTTTTCACTTGAATTACAAGAAACCTGAACGTGAGCTTGTTTTCATCCTTTTGTTAAGGTCTGTGTTTGGAACATGGTGTGTTTCCTTTGTGGTGGGTTCTGGGCAGCCTCCATGTGGAGGCTGCAGTGTCACCGTGTCTCTTTCTCCACTAGCGCTACACGCAGAGCAACGGGCGCCGGCCGTTTGGCATCTCTGCCCTCATTGTGGGTTTTGACTTTGATGGCACCCCCCGACTCTATCAGACTGACCCCTCGGGCACATACCATGCCTGGAAGGTGAGTCCCTGACAAAAAAGGGGCTTGGGGCCATCTTGCCTGTGGAAGCAGTTTTGGAGGCTGTTGGGACCTTGAGCTGGCTTCATCCTATAGAGGGATGTACGCATACACACGCTGTGTGCTCATTGACACTTGCGATGTGGAAGCCAGAAGTTGTTCAGTGTTGATGTTTGGGAGCAAAGGACAGTGAGCTGTAAGGACACGTGGGTATGCAAGATGGCCATGTGTCTCACAGAATCCCATTCTTGGTGGGCATGAGCACCAACTCCAAATAGCCCTTTGCCAAAAGAAGCCATGGGGCAGGGTCTCCCCCAGCCCGGCTGCCTCTCCACAGCATGCAGAAGGAGGGTGGCACTGGCTCTCTCTGGATCATTGCATTCTGTGCCATATAACACACATCCCTGTTTCAGGCCAATGCTATAGGCCGGGGTGCCAAGTCAGTGCGTGAATTCCTGGAGAAGAATTATACTGACGAAGCCATTGAAACAGATGATCTGACTATTAAGCTGGTTATCAAGGCCCTTCTGGAAGTAAGTTTGTATTTGAAACCTGGGCAAGATGAAGACACCCATGCTATGGTGGTGGTGGTACTTGGTCTGGGGAATGGACAGCATGGGATGGAACAGCCTAATGTATAGGCAACAAGGAGAGGCGCAGGCACTCACGGTACCACCAGGCACCACTTTGGTGCTTTGTCAGCTCCTTATATATCTGGGGCAGTCAGGGTACGAAGTGGCTAAGTTGGCCTAGAGTTCAGACTTTCTGAGGCTCGAGCTATTGCTAGAATCAGAATTAGAAGAACTGGGAATAATGGATGGGAGCTGTGAGGTCTTAGACTTTGTCAAGACCTTGGAGGTGCTGGGGGTGAAGCCAAAGAGGCAGAGGGGGATTACAGCTTTAAGGCTAGGCTGGGGCCCAGGCGTCAGGCCTCGGTGATGGGGCAGGCTGCGAGCAGTTGGCAGGGCCCTGAGTCCATCTGCCCGCAGGAGGAGGGACAGCAAGCCTGCCCAAACCCAGCTGTGCCAAGATCAGAGGAGTGCAGATAGCTCACAGGGCCGCATCAGGGGGCAGCCAGGGCACCCCGTGTCCACCCCTCCCCTTGTGTAGCAGTTCTGGGTTCAGGTTCACAGGGCACCAAGTCTGGTTGAGGTGGGTGAGGTGTCTGATGCTCTTTTCTCCCCTCAAAGGTGGTTCAGTCAGGTGGCAAAAACATAGAGCTTGCTGTCATGAGGCGAGATCAACCCCTCAAGGTAATCACCAAGTTGGTTTGCTGTCCTTCTCTTTGGGTGCGTTCCCAGTGGTCAGGGCAGGGGGCAGTGCATGTTTAGAACCGCTTTAGTGCCAAGAAATGTTCTTTCCAAGGGTCCCCACACGAGTGGAAAAGAAAGCATTCCCACATTGACCATCCATACATCGGTTCCACCTTGTCCCCTGGGTCAGCCACATGTGGCTTCGCTCTCCTGTAGCAGCAGCCAGAGGTAGCATCTGGGACTTAGGTTTGGGGGCACCTTGTGTGGCTAACTATACACTGTTGCTTTGGTAGATTTTAAATCCTGAAGAGATTGAGAAATACGTTGCTGAGATTGAGAAAGAAAAAGAAGAAAATGAAAAGAAGAAACAAAAGAAAGCATCATGATGAAATGAAATTTTGCTTGTAACGATTTTTAAATTCAAATCATGGCTGATTTCCGAAAGGATACATATGCGTTTCCTCCACTTACCCATACTGTCCAAGTATCCTACAATAAATTTGCCTATTTTTTAACCTTTCTTTCAGAGGTGAATGCATCTTTTAGGTGTATGGCTAGCTTTTTAGGGAATTTGCTCACTTTGGGTCTCTGGAACATTGCTTTCTGCTCCTCCTCACAGGGTCTAAGACAAGGTAATGGTTGAGTGGGATCCCTCCCTTGGGATTTGTGGAAAGGCTGTACAGGGCAGTAGACAAGAGGCACCATGGAGGCAGAAACTTGGGGTTTCTCCAGTTGAAGGGTTCTAGACACAGGATGACCGTTTCTTCTCACACTTTGTTGGAGTCCTTGATGAATGTATGACATCAGGACACAAGGACAGACTGCTCAGTTTAAACCTGGAGCTCACTTTGCACCACAGCTCTGGAACTGGTCTTGAATTTCTGGTTCTAGTAAATCAGGTCAGCATTCCTCCTGTTTTGATCCTTAAGACTTCTGGTTCCTACCCCCACTCCCTTTTTAACCAGAAAGATTGTCCCTTCTTTTAGCTTCCAGCCCACTTACAGAGTGATGGTCCTAAACTTTGCCTCAGTAGAAGAACCCCTTCCACCCCCTTTGCCTGCATAGCTCTCTGCCTCTTGTGGGCTCTACCACCAGCTTTAGCGATGGCATTGCCTTTTGGCTTCTGGTACCACAGGAGAACCCAGAGAGCTTTCTTGAGTGTCTGGGCTAGTGGTCTCTTCTGACTGCACTAATAGTACTCCAGGGCTCTGCTCTGTCTTTTCTTGAACTGAGTTCTTGGTTCAATGGATTATACCCATCCATCAGACTTCTAAAGAGTATAGGGAATTCCCTGGTGATCCAGAGGCAGGACTCATCACTCAGCACTTTCACTGCTGAGAGCCCCCCTCCCCCATTCATTCACTCCCTGGTTGGGAACCTAAGATCCCATAAGCCACACAGCACAGCCAAAACAGTGAAAAGGCCTAGATACATTGTAAACTCAGCCTGAAGTGTCACAATGATTGTCAGTTTAAATTTTTAATAGCAAGGGTGGTAAACTAACTTTAACTATTTAGAATCTCTAGCAGAGAAATACTTGTTGAGCTTCAGTGTGGAGTCACCTACCTAGTTTAGAACTAGTGTTTAGGCTGCTTGTAGGTCAGCTATGGAAAGTATTTATTTTTCACTGGTCAAAGATGTCAGTCACCCGAATGGAAAGTTGCCAAGAATTTGTTCAAATTTTGCAACTACCACCAGGGCTCAGGACCTGCTAGGAGTGGTGGACTGCCCAGAAGAGGAAGTTGGCCAGAACACAAGGCTTGGTCCACCTGCTGCCTGGCCCTGCCCTGAGACTGCCTTTGAGAAACCACCTGCATGCCCATTAACAGTGACGTGAGGCGCTTCCATCTGGAACTGNCAAATTCTGCAACTACCACCAGGGCTCAGGACCTGCTAGGAGTGGTGGACTGCCCAGAAGAGGAAGTTGGCCAGAACACAAGGCTTGGTCCACCTGCTGCCTGGCCCTGCCCTGAGACTGCCTTTGAGAAACCACCTGCATGCCCATTAACAGTGACGTGAGGCGCTTCCATCTGGAACTGGCCAGGTCTCTGCTTTTCTCTGTGGTCCAAGGGTCCAGCCCTGTAACACATTATAAAGCATCAACATGAAGTTCTGGGGGTGTCGAAGCTGTATTAAGGTCACAAGCCTTCTGAAGCTGGTTCTTTAGACCAGTGTCCTAAGCATCCAGAGAGCAGGAGCACTCACCCCAAAAGGGCCTGGCTGACGGCCCACACCCAGACTGACCAGGTCTTGCTCACAGCACCAGGTGTCCCCAGAGATCTGACCAGCTCAAGGCCTGAACCGCACGCCCACAGCATGCATGTGGGACAGGCATGTTTAACCCTGATGTAATTTAGGCAACAGAATCAACAGGACTATTTCTAGAGCAAGAGAAGAGTTTTAAAGGTTTGCATGTTTATTTATAATTACAAGTTTACATTACTCCAACAGAGCAACCCCATTGCTATGCTCTAATTCTTAGCCATAAAGTCCTACAAAAATAAACCTAAGCTTTTACAATAACGTAATACAGAACTAAAACCTTTATACCTACTTAAAGGGATTTAGTTACCAAGGTGCTTATGTTCACCACAATGCCCTGTCAGAGAGAACATGCTTCTACTAAAGTTTTCATGCAACGAATTTATATTCCCACCCTCCCCTCCACCTACCAATAAAACAAAAACATGGAACTATTTACAACTGAGAAGAAATATGCTCTCGGTCAATCGACCTCGAAAAAAAAAGACTGGCTCATTTCCAAGTGGATGAGACACCGAACAGTGTTCGGCCTGAGTCTACCACTGACTGGCCCGGGTCAGGGACTGGCAAAGACAGGCACGCCACAGAGGGGCTTATCCTGGGTGTTCACCCCCCCACCCCGATTCCTACAGAAGCCACGCTCCAAGTGACAGCTCACCACAGGAGCCCCCCACCCCAACCCCACCAGCCCCTACCTTGACATTGCCCCTTGGGACATCAAACATGCCCCCGTGCTGGCCGTGCCCGGCTCCTGGGCCCCACCTGTGGCAGTGGGGGTGCCAGGCCAACAGCACCTGCGGCCAGTTGAGTTACAGAGATGCATTTGGCTGCTGCATTTGCCAAATGAAATTTGGTTCCACCTTAAAGCTGTCCAAGAAAGGTCACAGAATGAGGATCACGCTTTTGCTCCAGAACCTTTCTGCAGAACACCAAAACCTTACAATCAGGCTGTGCACAACTAAAAAGGAAAAATAGGCTAGGACACCGCAAAGCGGTTTCCCATGTACACTTCCCCAAACAAAAGGTTCTAACCCAGACCACATCCAAGTTCAGTCCAAAACTTAAGAAGCAGCGTGGAACTTTCCAAACTCAGTAAACGAAGTGACCATGTCTCTCCCAGTAAGTGCAGCGTTCTCCATCGTCCTCGTAGACACGGCCTGGCACCCGTGCCGCTTCAGCAAGAGCCTTCGAGAAGACATGACACCTGGTCAGTGTCTCACCCGGCAGCTCCCCAGCCCAAACCCAGCACACCCTGGCCTCCAATGAAGAATGCGCTACTTAACCTTCCCCCGACCCCAAGTCAGCCAACACAACTTGAGGTCATTGCTTCTGTCCACACTGGGGGTCGGGAGGCAGCTCCAGGTCCCACCTGCAGCTCATATACCATCCAGACCCCAAGGGGCACACATGATCCCTCGACCTAGTTAAATATGCAGACTCGGGGGCACTAGAGGGCCAGGCTGGGGCTAGCCCCAGCTTGTAATCATCTCTCCTGACTGACCACACTAGAGGAGGAAACACCCCACCCTTCTGTGCCTGGACCCTCACTTTGACAACCTGGGGCCTGAGTCCTACCGTCCCTGAGAGCCCCCCCAAGTGATTAAGATTACGGGGCCCAGTTTGGCCATGATGCTAAAGGATCACGAAGCCCCCTCACTTACCTTTGGCTGCCTCGTTACACCCTGCCGGTCCCAGCTCTGTGGGAAGTCGGGTTACGGCGGGTTGCACCGTTGCCCCTGCCCCCTCGAAATCCACCCCGGAAACTACGGCCTCGGAGGAACCTCCCCGACACCCCGAAGGTCTCCGTGTTGAGCTTCCTCTCCTCAGCCCACGTCGTCCGCCTGGAACTAAACCACAAACAAAGAACATGAAACTGACTGCAGCAGGCAGCTCCTCACACAGCCTGGGGAGGAAACAGGACAGATGGTGGCTCATCACTGGAGCCATGGGGGGCGGGGGGGCGGGCGCGGCGGCAATCCAGTCAGGACTGTGGGGCCGGAGCCTCTGCACCGCAAGGGTTCCCAGGCCTGTTTCCCACTGGACAGGTCTCTCACACCTGCAACCTCTTAAGGCCAGCACAAGGCCGCTGTGTGCTCAGGGGGAGGGGAGACAAGAGCCTCTTCCTCTCCTTTCTGCTGCACCCCCAGCGCCCACTACTCCACTTGAGTAACGAAGAGACCTGAGTATCCACACCATGCTCATCCTGCAGACTCCATTTACTGTCTAGCATGTTCCTGGGCAGCACCTAGGCATCAGCTCTTTGGTACTAAAAACAAAGCACATACGAGTTCCCGGCCTCAAGCCATCAGGTTTAAGAAAAGCATGGACACCCTTGCCAGCTGCCTAGGTGGCAAGGGCCTCAAGCCAGCAAGGTCAGACCAGGAAGCAGGCCCAGGTGACATGGTACAGAACTGAACATCAGCAGTACCAGCGGGGAGCACTTTCCACCCCCACCTTGATGGGGAAAAGGCAGCTGAGCAAAGAGGGGCCTGGACCTGGGTCAGATCACTCTAGCACCAGTGACCGCCCGGGCTCCCAGGCCCCCACTTACTGCTGGTGCCACTGGGGCTACTGTATGCATGATGGTAAAACTGTGAATGGGGGCCCCAGAGATCTGCCCTGAACCTGAGATCTGGGTTTGGTCTCCATGGGAGCATGCCCCAGTCTCAAGAGCGCAGGTACACCATCTCCACACCAGCTCCCCGAGGCCTTGCCTGGTCCCTCAGCCCCCAACCTGGTTTTGAGTTCAGAGGAGATGTTGTCAAAGAAGGACTTGGACTTGTCGTAGTAGCAGTTGGGCCCCAAGTGGTCCTCCTCAGCAGGGGCCTCGTCACTCTGGGTCACCACGGCCAGGTCCTTCTCTTCCCCTTTCTCAGCTTTGTCATCTGCACAGAGAAGCAGAGCACTGAGATGCCAAGGAGCAAACCAAGCCCCTTCTGCCAGGACAGGTCCCCACTGCGCCCCTCTGGCTGACTGAGGCTTTGGGAAACGCCCGGGAGTGTTCTGCAGAGAGTGAAAGCTCTTCTGCTCCTCAGGGCTGGTCTCTTTCACCCCGCACTGTCCCAGGCCCTGCAGTTTGCTCTTGTCCCCCCTCCAGACTCCTCTCCTTGCCAGGAATTCCTTATATGACAGGCACGCTTTCCCACTGACCACCATTCCCAGCTGTCCCCAACCCCCAGCTCTTTCCTTGATCCACTCTATGGACACTCCTGCGGGGAAGGCAAATTTTCAGACCTTTAAAATTCAGTTTCTTCTTAAATTCCTTGTCCAGCTCTTCTCGGTTGAACTGGGCATTTGCACTCTCAAAATCAAAGTCACCTTCAAACTTGATTGTGTTTTCCTTGATGTTAGTTGGACGGCTTTGCCCTCTGGAGCGGTTCCTTGTTCGTCTGTTCCCTGTGAGAAGAAAGAGTGGCCTTGGCTGGTAAGCCACTAACCCAACCATTGCTCAGCGTGAAACAGTAGACCAAGAGGGAGAAGATACATGGAAGCCACCGCTGAACCCGGCCCCCTGAAACTGTCGCCCCTGGGAAGCAGGCAGGAGCAGCAAGCAGAGCAGGCCCCCCAGAACTCTAAGTGGTGACTGCTGATGTTACCTGAGCGCCGCCTCTGAGGCCTTCTGTTCTCGTCGTTCACCTGCCCTTGCGTTTGCACAGCTGCTGGCTGAGCGACATCTAAGGCGCAAAAGGGAAGAGTTTAAGGCCAGCGCCCACAGAAGCAGAGCCCAGCAAGGGACGTGGGCGGCACCCCCAGGGGACACGTGGCAAGAGGCTGCCCTGCAAAGCCTATAGGGCTTGTGAGGTGTGGGGCCAGGGGGTCTAGTTAAAAAAATAAGAGACCCCCCAGGAAGCGCTGTGCCTATGAGAACATGAATAAAGACCAGGCGAGAGAGCAGTTAAGTACCGGTGGTGGCCTTGCTGCCGGGTGGGGCCGGGCGCCCGTTGAGCTGCATGCCCACAGTGCCCTTGCCAGGTAACAGCTTCTTGGAGTTCAAGTTATCAAGAGATCCAGTCTGAACGGCCTGCTCCACCATGGGGCTCTTGCCAACTGAGACAGACGGAAAACTGGCTCCTGAGTTGAGGAGAAGAGGATTTAAAAATGGAAAAAAGGAGCAAGCCTCACACCCCGCACCCCGATACTTGTCTCCCAGCTGGTGAGTGAGGCAGGAGAGGAAGGCAACCGCCTTGAGAAATTCTACCAAACGCAGCACAGCCCCGACCTGTACCATCCCCTGCATTGAGTCTAGGCAGCAACAAGGCCAGCAGGCTCCCCTAGTTAGGGAACCCCTTACCACCACGAACACTTCTCAAGTGCCTTAGAAAACGCTTCCCCCAAACCACATAAGCTCTAACCCTGTGGGGGCTTGACAGTCCTGAGATGCTGGTGAATTCACGGTCTGAGAATGTGTTTCACTCTGGGCCCTGCTGAATAAGAACCATCTCAGTCTGGCATCTTCCACAAAATGCAGTGGTCAGCCTTTGAAGTTAAAAATGCTAGAACACGGTCATTTTTGCTTAAGGCACAATAAAATGAAAAAGGATGAAGTGATGAGAGCTGACTACAGAGAAGTGACAGCCTGCGCTCCTCCCGTGAAGGCTCGTCGGAAGAACCCAAGGTTCCCAGGCTGCCCTTGGAGCAGGCACTGTAGGAGTCTTTCCCCACCCCGAGGCATCCCCAGGCCTGAGGGCAAAAGAGAAGCCCCGGAAGCCAATCTTGGCAGAATTCCCAGCTCGAAGGAGGGGCTCAGCCACAAGAGGAGGCCAGAGGGGAGGTCAGGCCGTCTCCCCTCCCGCGTTCCTGTGGGCACTGTTCAACAGACAGCTGAAGACTAGGTGGAGGCGCACAGACTTCTGGGACAGACTGAGCCCTAACCATGGAGTAGCCATGTTCGGAGGAGCAACCCAGCACACACGAGCACAGGACAGTCTACCTTCTGCTCCACACACAACAGAAACAACTGTCAGAAATTCCTGGTAAAGATCAGAAGTACTCAGAAGCCAGGCCCTACACACAGGTACTTTCTTCTATTTTGGCCACACCACAAAGCATGCAGGATCTTAGTTTCCTGACCAGGGATCGAACCTGTGCCTCCTTCAGGGGAAGTACGAATTCTTAACCATTGGACTACCAGGGAAGTCCCCACACTGGTACTTCTAAGTGTTCTCTGTGGTGTCATTAATTAACCTAGACCACTTCCTCTGACAATCGCGTCACTGAGCACGGCCTTCCTGCAACAAGACACAGCTGCGTCCTACCCACCCTGTAACCAGACTGGGCAAGAACCTTGGGCTTGTTTGCCTTTCACAAAAACAGACCAGTCAAACTATCTTACCCTTAGAGCAGTTCTAAGTAAAGAGCCCTAAGAACCACCAACTATCTCAGGCAATTTTTAAGTGGGGAAAAACCATCACTACAGCCATAGCTCAGATCCTCTGGCATCCATGCAGGAAAGCAACACAAGCAGGTTAACAGACTGACAGTAGTTGTGGGCTGTAACGGAAGCCCCAGGCACCACTGTGGACCGAGTCTGCAGTGGGGAGGGCGGTGCACAGTGCTCTCGTGTCAGATTGCTGGTGAAAGGAGAAGGCCCAGAAAGGTCAATAAACTCCCCCAAATGCAGGCACCCGGCAGACAGGGTGCACAAACCAGTGTTTTAATAAGCCAGGGATCAGGCTCACTGTTCACCTGGTCCACAGCTCAGGCTGGCCACCCAATTTTAATGGTGCTTCTTTCCCCAAAGACATGAGGCCCCTGATTCCTCATGCCCTGGGTGGTGAGGAAAGTGCCACACGGATCCCAGAGCAGCAGGCGATCGCCCTGCAGTCTTCCCCACCAGAAACCCCAGAAAAGGGCCTTCTGAGCAGAGGTAATTACGGTATAGGTGAAAACAGGCCCTGGACTCAGGACGAGTGAACAAAGTGCACTGCCGGTTCTTTCTAATCAGTCATTTAAAACCGTGGGAGTCATTACTCCAGGATCGCGTGCAGAACCACACAGAAGCACTTGAACAGATCCATGAGCTCAGCAAGTTATTTGCTACAGCTACTGTCATTCTGGGCTACTGGTTTACCCCTCGCTCTTAGCTCGCAACACGGCATGCAGTTGTCCAAAACTGCTGTTACCCTTGGAAGTGAGCTGGTGTGGCTCTGAGGACATGTCAAGCTCTGAAACAGGTTGTGGAGATGGAGAAGAACTAGGGCTGGAAGCTGCGGCTGAGGCTGGAGGGCTTACCAACTTCTCTAAAAGAAGATAAAGGAGACAAGAGCAAATAAGAAAGCACACAGGTGAGTAAGGAGAGACTCCGCTTGCACCCAGCAGGCTCTTTCACGGGGCACTTTGATCACACAAGCCTCCTCTAGGAAGAGGGAGCCAGGTGAGAAGGGCTCCTGCACCGCGGGAGCAGTGGTCACGGCAGCAGGATTCTTACAAGCATGACTCATGAGCGACACAGGCAATGCCTGCAACTCTGGGGTCTGAATACACTGCAAACCTATGGCCAGGTAACCCTCAGTCTATGCGTGTAGAGGAGAATTTACTGAGCCGTGGGGGAAATTTCACTTTTTGAGCAAAGCACTGACAGGAGAATGATAAAAGGATAGAATAGGTGGGTGTTGCATTTAACTTTTATATTTATAGGCTGACAAATGTGTAAGTGGTTAGAACTCATCTGTAATTACACATATCAGTTATTTCTTCCTTGAAGCAGACGTACCACAACTTCCACCCAGACACAGGCTATTTTAAAGGAATTCTGATTCGATTCATCTGTTTCAAAACTCATACTGCTGCCTCTCTCACTCATTTGAGGAATTACTAATTTCTCACTAGCTGAAGGGGCACTGAGAAAGGTACAACACGCAGTGTGCACTACAACCTGGATGTGACAAGAATACAGTGTCCCCACCACCAGGGTCTGTGCCCATCTCCTGGATGTCACAGCACAGGCACTTCACAGGTGGCAAAGGTTACTCACCTAAACCCAAGGAAGCGGCATACTGCTGGCTAAGCAGGGAGCTGGCGGCCAGCTGGCTGTAGGGCGGCATCCCTCGGAAGGGGCTGTAAGGCACGTGTGGCTGGAAGGAGGAGGCCGAGCCCGAGCCCAGGGAAGACTGAGCAACGAGACACACAGGTGAGAGCAGCGCAAGGCCTCCCGTCACCCTGCCTGGAGAGCACCGTGCAGACCATCAAAAGCAGCCAGGCTGTCAGCCTGTGTTTGCAGAGGCTGAAGCGGCACTGAGGCGCATGAGCCTCCAAGATGGCCTCAGGGAGCTCAGAACTGCCCTTTCCATACTTTATCCCCAGCTCCACCAGTCTACGAAATCCTAACACGATCTTCTCCTAACACTATGAACCCCTCTAATGGCCCCCTGCTGCCTATGACTAGAAACTCAGAGGACCAGGGGCATTGACTAGGCCATTCCCCCAACATTCAGGGGCCCAGCTGTGCCATTAGGGAACTGTCTTCATGCATCTCCTCTCTGGCTCCCCACCTTCAGGTAGACTGGTGCCTGGGCCCCGCTGTCTCTTAAGGACTTGCTCGAGTACTTCCTTCTTGTCAGCTTCCTAGGGACACTCATTCCAAACCTTTCCAAAGTCTGGCCTGGGGCTTCTTTACGGGCTCCACAGCCCAGAGTGCAAGCTCCTACCTCCCAGGGGGCACGCTCAGCCTCAGAGCCTCCTGCAGTGTGAACCCCCAAAGAGTCGGTGACTGTCGAAGTTTACAAGTCAAGAAAATATCAGCCTGGGCTCCCTAGTAATCCAGGGCAAATGCCCTAACGCAGCAGGCAGGCATGTGGTGTGAGACCTGCAATGTCAATGTTCCGCAACTCTGAATACAACCCCTGGACAGTGTGGAAAGAGCGAGTTCCACTGACCCAAGTCCCTCCAAGCATCTGCTGCTCATAGCATGCCACTGGGGCTCCAGGCTTACCCAACCCGACACTAAGGACAAGCCCCTCAGGTACATATCAGTAATTCCCCTAGAAGCATCTCGCCCCAACCCCTCCCAGCACAGCCGCCTCCCTCTTCAGTACACCCCACTGCGTGCTAGAGGAGGTTAAGACCTCCCACAGAACACCAACCGCCTAGACAAAAATTCAACTACTTTTCATGAAAAGATCATTTTTTGAGTTGAGCACTCTGGCCAGACGACACCAAGTTCCACTAGGAAACCAGCACCTCTTAGAAACAATGTCCACAAAAGAAACACAGTGAGGCACTTACTTGAACGATAGCAGGATCCTGAGGGAGCGTGTGCTGAGCTTTCGGAGGTTCACACACAGTAATATCTTTGATATCACTTCCTCGGAAGATGATGTACTCATAAATCTCCTCTCTAGGGGGGGCAGGCCTATCTGTGGGACGGTCTTCAGTACCAAAGGACCTCACTTAGGGGTTGAGAAAAAGAAGGGTTAATTTCTTGTCCTCAACCAAGTGCATTCAATCAGTCCCCTCCTAGGAGCCATCCACAGCACCCAGTTTCCATGTTTCAATTAATACCCACCCCCAATTATCAATGGAGAAGACGCCATTATCAACTGACAAGACCCCAGCTGTCGAAGCGCCAAAAAGTTCTAGGTCCCAAAGGACAAGGAAAGATTCGTGAAGCTCAATGTTCTCACTTTCAAATACAAGCCAGCGCTCTCACAAAATGAGCCGTCTGGTTTGCAGAACCCCCGTTCACATCTGACTTAGCAGATTAAACGGCCCCAAAGCTGCTTTTTGATTGAAACTTCACAACACATCAGCCCTGGGGAGTCTGTTTTCAACTGAGAAAAGCCGTGGGTTGAGTGCTATCCCACCCTTCTGTCCACAATCAGCCTGGGAGGAGCTGGTAGAGAAACAATGGGAGAGGGGGGCCCTGAACATGGATGCCCACCAGCAGTGTCACGGTCTCCTAAAGGAACTTCCTAGGGGGTTAACTCCTAATGGCAGGGTTCAAGGAGCCCAAGCAAGTGTCTCCTCCTGGGATCTCTGAGGCACAGATGGGCTTGAAGATGCCTCTAACTAATTTGAGCACACTGAGGACCAGGGACTACTCTGGGCCTCAGGTTTTCCAACCAGGGTCTCAGACCAAATGTGGTCAAAAAGTACAAATAACTATAATCTTATAATAACACAATACTAACAGTACTTAAATCAACACCTCCTGGAGCAACGCGTCCATCCAAAAACAACTAGTCTTTAGAGGAGCTATTCCCAGAGCTGGGGACTGACTGCGACCTAAAGGCCTGGGGCTCTTAACACAGGAGCGTGGGCGCTGCGCCTTGACCCTTGAAGCCCAGCACAATGTCCTTAGCCTAACAAGACCCACCAACCACATGGGGCTTCTGCAGACCTGGCTGCACGCAGCACTTCTAGGAGGCAGGGGAACCACACTAGTTACCTTCCCGGAGTATGAAGACAAAGGAACTTTGAGGCCACCTCCTGCCTCAACACACTCAGAAAGACTGGGCTCCAGCAGAGGCACAATGCAGCTATCTTTTCCCTAGTCTCCCAGAACTTCATTGGGGTTACCAGCGCCCGCAGGGAGGGGTCTTTCACCAAAGGATAAACCCACACACCAAACGTCGGAATTAGAGTAGGAAGGCGCTTTCAAACGGAGCACCTAGCCGCAAACCGATGCTCTTATCCTGGCAGGAGAATCCATTAAGACGTGGTATTTGTTCAGGCTCAAGGCCCCAGCTGCTTAATAGGTTCCAGAAGGGCTTGCAGGAGTCGTTTTCTCACCCCCTGCCCCCACAGCGTCCCGGAGAGGCCCGGCGAGACTCTGGTCTGCCCGCCCCCCAATCCCTCTGAAGCGGGGGTGGGGGCCGGACGGTTGGGGCGGCCGCGGGGCGCTACCTTTGGCGAGCGCCACGGTGGAGTTGTCCGTGTCGATGGTGTAGAGGATGCCCTCGTAGCGGATCTGCGCCTTGGAGATGAGGCTGATCTTGCTGCCCAGGTATGGGGTGCCCGAGGAGCCGCTCATGGCGGCGGCCGCCCGGCCGGGCTTGGCCCGCTCGCCTCCGCGCGGTCGCCTCGTCGCCCTCTCCTCGGCCTCGGCGCCGCCTCACCGCCGCGCGAGGGCCTGCGCGGGGACCAGGGAGCGAGCGGCGGCGGCGGCGCGCTGCCGGGGGCTCTGAGGGGAGCGCGGGGGAGGAGGGGCCACAGCGGCCACATCCGGGGCCTGCGCCGCCCCGCCCCGCCCCCACACGCTGGTCGCCCATTGGCTCGCCTCGCCGGCCTCCCTTTAAATATGGCCGTGCCTCCGGCCTGGGGGTGGGCCCGCGATCTGCGCCTGCGCAGCCAGAGCCAGCAGCCCGGACGGGCTTTCCCCTGCTTTCCGCCCCACTTCTCCGCTGGCTCCCGGCGGGCCCCGCGCAGGGTGGTAGCACGAGACGCGACTGGCAGGACTGGGGGAGGGGTGGGAATCGGCCGGGGCGGAGCGCGCGTGCGCGGGAGGGGCGGGGGCACACGTGTGGCGAAGGGGCGGGGCGCCAAGTTCTGCCTGCGGCGCGTGCTAATCTCGCCACCCAGGGGCAGGGAGCCAGTGGACAGTGTTCACGGCTCTCAGTTTCTTCTTTACAGCAGCTTGCCGGACATTTTCCCCCGGCCCTGGGCAGGAAGGCCAGCGTGCGCCCCAACTCTCCCGTTCACCAGGGGCGAAGATTAGGGGCTCCCTTCCTCGGGGAGTGATGGGGGGCCGAGGTCACTGACCAAGGAAGTCGGGGTCACTGCCCGTGGGGTGAAGGTGGGAGGCCGGGGAGGTCTCTTCCTTGAGGGTAGAAGGTAGGAGGCCAGGCCATAATCTTTGCCTGCGGGGTGGAGGCGAAGGGTGGGGGAGGGTCTCTTCCCCGGGCGGAAGAAGACAGGTGATCAAGGTCACTGCCTAGGAGGTTAGGCTGGGGGCTGCCTCTCGCGCGTGGGGCGCCGTAGTAACTGCGGGTAACGAGCGCTTCCGGCGCGTTGGCCGCTAAATGTAACATGCTGAGCGCATCTTCTCCTTTAATCCCGCCCCTCCCCCTCTCCTGCGGTGGCGTTCCGTGTCCCTTAAAATAAATCCCAGCCGCACTACCAGGGCCTCCGAGCCCCGCCTGACCTGGCTTGCTTGCCTCCTTGTCCGGCTCCGGCTGGAGGCCTCGCAGTGAACTGGGGAACGGGTCGCCCCTCCTGTTCGCCAGACCCCTCTTCCCTGCACAGCCCTGTACTCCATGGGTGGTTACGTCTGCGCTTGAATTTTTTTTTTTTTTTTTTGTCTCTCTCTTGACATCAAATCAGAGGCCAGTATTGGGTCGTGTAAAAGCTTAATGAGTGGTGATCAGCATTTTATAAAAACGAAACTGAATGAGGTGGAGAGCATCTCAGGGAGAGTGCTCTGGCTCTGGGAACCGTTTATTTCAGGTACACGTATTTAAGTGGGTACTTGACCAAGATATAAAGTGCGTTGCTTGCAGTAAGTGCCCAATGAAAACGTGAGAGCCACCGCAGTGAACCCCTTACCACACCATGCACATCGGCTCTGACTCCCCATTTTACAGAAGAAACCGAGCCCCGGCGTGGGAGAGTCAGGCGGCCCGCAGGTTGCAGATGCCACAGACTCCTGCCCTTGTGAACCCCCTGGTCCCACAGGCACCCCGCAACAGAACAGTATTGGGTTGGAGAAAAGGGAGCAGAGAAGAAGCAGAAGACAAGATGAAAAAGTCTTCAAAGTTTAACTGCCGAGATTTAGCTGTGCTTCTCTGCTCCTGGAAGTGCACTGGTGAGGTGACCCCTGGGTTAGCCCAGCTCCAGTAAGGTCTCCAGGCCTCGAGGCATCTCCCCATAGGTATGACACAGGGCTCTCCCTCAGCACAACACAGTCTTCCCCAGGGCGTGCCTGTGTGCTACAGTGCCCCCCAGGTCTCCTGAGCACCTCAGTGACCATCTGTCCTGGGGTCCCCTGTGCAGCTCATGACCGCCCTCCCCCCACCCCCGGCCACTATCCAGGTCCAGAACATGACTTGCCCCAGGTCACAGGTTCTGTGGCTCACACATCTCTCATCACAGCTGTGTGTGCGCGGGGCAGGGGGGCAGGTGTGGGGGGTGGGGGTCTGAGTTCACCAGCAGGAGTCGACTCAGCCATGGACAGGGGCGCTATGTCATGAGCTCCAGGGTCAGGGCAGGGGCAGTGCCTGAGACCTCAGAGAGATGACTGGGCTCCCAGTGTGCAACCGGCTGGTTCCCGGAGGACGTCAGTCACTGCAAATGGCAGGGCAGGGCCTAAAAATACACGTGGCGCACACGTCCAGGAAGGCTGGCTGTGCCATTCATTCCTTGGCATCCTGCCCACAGTGGAGGGCATTTGCAAAAGGACTGAGAAGGGGAGCAGTTGTGTGGGGCCTACACATATCTCAGGAGTCCATTAGTGTGGTCTGTTTCTCAAGTGAGGACACACCCCTCCAGCCCCACGACTCTAAATGGCATTCCACAGTTCCCACCTGCTCAGTCATCACCAAGCCTTAGGCTCCCAAGCCTGGGGATGTAGTGCGTGGTAAGTCGCTTCAGTGGTGTCTGGCTCTTTGCGACCCTGTGGACTGTATCCCACCAGGCTCCTCTGCCCATGGGATTCTCCAGGCAGGAATACTGGAGTGGGTTGCTATTTCAGAGGATCTTCCCAACCCAGGGATCGAACCCACATCTTTTATGTCTCCTGCATTGGCAGGTGGGTTCTTTACCACTTGGGCTACCTGGGAAGCCTGGGATGTAGAGAGAGGAGCTTAGAACCCAGAAGACTCGGAAGATTGGACTCTCTACCTCAGTTTCTCCTTTTGCCAGATGGAAATGACAGCTCTCCTGCCCCTCTCACTGGGAGCATGTGAGGACCCCAAAAAATAATGTTTGTGATGGGCTTTTGATAGGTGCTGGGGCTCTGCATTGGAGGTGGGGGGCATGCAGAGGACCACATAAGTGGCTGGCTAGGTTTCCACTGCACCCACGAGCCACACACTAAGCCCTGGTGTTTAGAGGAGAGTGTCCCTTATTAAGGGCTTCCCAGGTAGCGCTAGTGGTAAAGAACCTGCCTGCCAATGCCCAAGAGATGCAGGTTTGATCCCTGGGTCAGGAAGATCCCCTGGAAAAGGGCGTGGCAACACACTCCAATATTCTTGCCTAGAGAATCCCATGGACAGAGGAACCTGGCGGGCTACAGTCCATAGGGTTGCAAAGAATCAGACGTGACTAAAGAGACTCAGCATGCTCACACACATGTCCCTTACTAAAGACGAGTGTGAAGCTACACAGAACCCTGCCCAGGGTTCCATTGCCGCCTGTGTCCTGCAGCAGGTGAGGGGCAAGTTGCCACAGAAAGCCACTTTGTGAGTGATAGGCAGCTGAGAAAGAATCCCTGGCCTGGCCACTGACCTCACAGGTATTATGGCTTAGTAGGGGCTTCCCCGGTGGCTCAGTGGTAAAGAAGCTACCTGCAAAATAGGAGCCACAGGAGACACAAGTTCAAGACACAAGATGATTCCCGTGAGGAGGTCATGGCAACCCACTCCATTATTCTTGCCTGGAGAATCCCATGGACAAAGGAGCCTGGAGGGCAGCAGTCCATGGAGTCACAGAGTCAGATAGGACTGAAGTGACTTACGACGCATGCACATGGCTTAGTAGCAGCAAAACAGAACAGATGAGTTGTTAGTAATAGATAGGTGGTCATAGATAAAGCAGGAATCGAGTCTATGGTCTGAAGCTGGGAACGTGCCAGCAGGGCAGGACCTTGCCTGTCCCATCCTCTGCTCCAGGACCTGATGCATGCATGGGAAGGGTAGATGTCCACCCTCTGAGAGGGAGACATTGCCCAGAGAGAGTGAGGAGCCAGGAGGGAGCTGAGGAGTTACAGGTGGGCTGGGTTGGGGGCAGGGGGCTGGCTTTCGGAGTTTTCCAGTCTTACTGGGAGTCTTCCAGGCAGTCTCCCAGGGGTTGGGAGGCCCCGGACAGGTGTGCTCAGGGCCTCTGTGGTCTGGGAGTAAAGACGAGAGGAGCAGGGTTGATCCTGCACAGCCAGGCGTCCTCCTCAAGTTCTCATCTCTGTGAATCCAGTGGAAGTGCATTCCCTGCCCCGGGGCCTGCAGGGCTGTTTCCCCTGGAGGCTCCCAGAGCTCTGGGGGGTTGAGGTTCATTCATCTTTGGACACCCCCTGCCCTCCTTTCCCTTCTCCTTCATCCCTCCCTTCCTTTTCCATCTCCCTCTCCTTCCCTCCCCCTGCCCCTTCCCCATCTCCTCTCCTCCTCTCGCAGCCCACCGCCTACCCAGCTGAGTCTCCTGGTGATGAGGCATGCTGTGGGGAGTAAACAGAAGTGTATTTGGGGACTTCCCTTATGGTCCAGTGGCTAAGACGCTGTGCTCCCAATGCAAGAGGCAGAGGTTCAATTCCTGGTCAAGGAATTATATTCCACAAGCTGCAACTTAGAGTTCACATAACCCAGTGAAGGTTGAAGATCCCTCATGCTGCAAAGACCCAGTGCAGCCAAATAATGTGTTAAGAAGCAGACCTAGCTAAGCAGCCTTGGCCCGCCTTTCTAGGTCCAGCTGGGTGGGACAGTGAGCAGAGTTGAGACCCTGGCAGACCCAGACACTTGGTCCCTGAGTATCAAGGGGCTTCCTTGGTGGCCCAGTGGTTGGGAGTCCACCTGCCAGTGCAGGAGACATGGATTCGATTCCTGGTCTGAGAGGATTCAACATGCCTCAGAGCAACTAAGCCTGTGTGGCACAGCTGCTGAAGCCTGCATGCCTGGAGCCTCTTCTCGTCACAAGAGAAGCCCACGCGCGCTGCAACTGAAAAAAAAAGCGCGCACAAAGCAATGAAAACTCGGTGCAACCAGAAATAAATCTAAAAAAAAAAAAAAAAGACAGCAAACTTCAGAAAAAATAAAGAGCCTAGGAACAACTTAGGGGCACATCCCGGGACCCCTTAGCCACCCTCACCACCCAGGGCTGGTCAGGCAGACCTGGCCGTGTTCTCCTAACCTCTCCAACTCCAGCATTCTAGAGAAAAGTGGGGACCAGGTTGTGGCTCATGTTCTGAGGATGTAAAGTGTGAGCACCAGGCCAGCAAGCAGGAGAGACCCTCGTAACACCTCATCCTGGGTCACCCCCGTCTGCTTGCATGCTCAGAGCCTCCCTGAGAAGGGTGATAGGAAGGGTCATTAGGGACCAGGGCCCACCATGTACACAGGGAGGGTGGAAGGAGGTTGAGGTCCCCAGGCCCCCTGCATTAGCAGCTGGGCCCACCCTACTCATCCCACAAGGCCCCCCCCCCACCCCTTCCATACACTTGGGCTCCCTCACAACCTCAAGAAGAGGTGTCCAGGCCGAAGTCAGTGGTGAGCATTTGACTCCTGAGAGCAGGGTGGGAGGAAGACAGGTTTCAGAGTGGAGAAGGAACTTGCCCAGAAGCAGAGCCCTGGGGCACCATTCCTGGTGCTTCCCACCTCACCTCCTTCCTTGTGCCCTGGGCATCTCCTGACCACATTCTTCTGGGGTAGTGAGCCACCGGCCACAGTGATGGGCAGGCCCACGGTTCAGGTGACCTGTCCCCACCCCCTAAGAGCCCCCATGCCAGGCTCTGGGTCCAGCACAGATTTGGCACAAGGCACATGCAACATTGCTGTTTGTCCGGTTCAGCTTGTAGGGAGCCTGCCAGTGCTCCATGCCAGCCACCCAGCCCTGGCCTCCTGGTAGTTCCCAAGGGGAGCTCAGAAAAGGGATGTGGGCAGTGGGGCAGGGGGCTGTAGGGAGGGTCCCCTGTGTTCCCCTGAGCACATGGCAAGGGTTGTTTTTATTTATCAGTAGGTCTCTAAGGGCCCAATGGTGATGCATGTGTCTGCTAGCAGCAGGTGCTCTGGAGTGATCTCACAGCAGAGCTGGTGACTGGCTGGCAGGAGATTGGGTCAGTCTGGGCACCACACGTAAGCAGACCATGGTCGCATAGACGGGGCCGTGAGAGAAAGAGACTCAAAGAACCCATGTTCTGATCCCCTGTATGGAGTCACAGGCCTGCACGATGCACACAGGCTGTTGGAGGTCAGGATGGGGTCCCCCAGCCTGGGGGTTGCCTAATGATGATGAACCCAGCCTGGGCTAGATGCTCAGCCAGGGTCACACAGCTAGTGAGTGGCCGGGCTGGGATTCTGATCTGAGCCTCTGGCTTCTGAATGTACACCCTGCCTCCTGGCGTTCCCTGTTCAGCCCCCAGGGGAGAGACCAGATGCCCTCTCCTCACTCGAGGAACCCTTGCTGTGCCTGTGCCCCGGGCAGGCTGTCCTGAGCTGAAGCTTGGCAGGGGGTGGGGGGCATTCCTTCATCTTCCCTCTCTTGACCCCATGTAGAGAGTGCAGGATGCCGTCCCAGGACGTTGCCACAGTAACCCAGAGACCTCCCTGGAGCGTCCTAGAATGCGAACACCCCGTCAGCTCCAAGGCTGGACGCCTGCTTTTCTTTGCATCTGCTGATGATACAGGAGCGCAGGCCTGACACAACCGCAGCTCCAGGAATGAAGTCGTGTAAATAAGCAGTAGAGGGCTTTCCCAGGTGGCTCAGTGGTAAAGAATCCACCTGCCAACACAGAGGATGGGGTGGGGTTTGATCCCTGAACTGGAAGATCCCCTGGAGAAGGGAATGGCAATCTACTCCAGTATTCTTGCCTGGAGAATCCCACGGACAGAGGTGCCTGACAGGTTAGAGTCCATGGGGTTGCCAAGAGTCAGACTAGATAGAGCAACTGACCACACGTGCAGAGACGGTCCAGCCCCTGAAGCCTGTGGTCACTGCAGTGCTTGGGAGCCAAGCTGAGGGCTTCTTGGCTGTGTGCTGACACCCTTACCCAGCGAGAGGCTGGAGTGGGGATGGGGAGCATCCTGCCGGGCCCATGGATACTTTGGCTCCTGAAGGTCCAGTTTGTTAACACTACAAACCTTCTCTTCTGTGGCTGCCCGAAGCTCCCTGAACACAAAGGCTCGGCAGCAAGAAGTCATGTTTGTGGAGAGCCTGGGCCCTAAGCCAGACGCTCACTGTAATGCACAAGAGCCAGGCAGGCAGGCATGTGGTGGGAGGGGTAGCCTGTGGGCCGGGCTGAGGAGGAGGCTCTCCTCCAGGAAAATGCCTCCACCCAGAGCTGCTTCTGGGTTTTCCAGGAGGTCCCAGCAGCTGGATGGGGTCTGTGATGCCAAAAACACACCCCCATGGCTGGAGTTGCTCACACAAGCCACTGTAGACGTCCATGAGTGTGTATTTGTCTTTCCCAAGCAGCAAGCATGAGAACTGTGTTTGCCGTGGGAGTCTCCCTGAGTTCAGGAAAGTGTTTTCACAAATAGTGTTCACCATGCTCCCTGGAGCCTCAGGGCCAGCAGTCCAGTGTCTGGTCGTTCTCCACACTGGGCTATACCGAACTCACGTCTGTTTATTCATTTCTTTGTTTAGCAACATTATTGAGGTATTATTTACACACCATAATATTCACCCATTTAAGGTGTTCAGTTCAGAGGTGTTTAGTATAGTCACAGAGTGGTGCAGCCATCACCACTATATAATTCCAGAACATTCCAAACCTCCAAACCGGGGTTTCCCTGGTGGTCCAGTGGTTAGGATGCTGAGCTTCCATTCCAGGGGCAGGGGTTCGATTTCTGGTCGGGGAACCCCACATGCTGTGAGGTGCAGCCAAAGGGAAAAAAGAAAGGTCGACACAGCCGCCCCAAACTCTGTAGCCATTAGGGTCCACTTCCCACTGCACTGTCCCCGCCAAGGTGCAGGCAACCGTTGTGGATTTGCCTGTTCTGGACATTTCCCATCCATGGAATCATATACTGTGTAGGTTTCTGTGACTGGTTGCTTTCACTATGCAAACGTTTGTAAGTGTTGTCAGGGCTCATCCAGGTTGCAGTGTGTGTGAGTACTTATTTATTTCTGTAACTGAATAACCTTCTGTTGTAGGACAGTGCTTACGTGTTCATCCAGTTGATGGATATTTGGGTTGTGTCCACCTTTGAGCTACTGTGAATAATGCTGCTATAAACGCTGTGTACAGGGCTTTGTGTGGACATATGCTTTCATTTCCCGCAGTATATACCTCAGTAGAATTGCCTGCTCATATGGTGAGTCTATGTTTAACATTGTGAGAAACCACCAGACGGTTTTCCAAAGTGACTGCACATCTTTCTGTTCCCACAGCAACGTGTGAGGGCAGCCGGTCCTTGTCTGATGCTATCTGGGGACAGGATGTCCATGTCTCACCAGGGCTATTCCTTCCATCTGGGGATGAAAGGCAGTTCCCTGCTCAGATGAGCGCCCCAGCACTGGGTGTCCACCCCTCTGTCAGCAGTCGCTGAAGGGGCAGATTCGTGCTCAGATGGGCAGGACAGATAGAGGTTTCTTTTAGGACGGGCCTTGGGAGGGGCCTGACAGCCTGCTCCTGGGAGAGCTGCCGTGGGGTTGCTGTGTATACAGCCTGCCTTTCATCCCAGTCAGTCAGGTAGCACACGAATCATAGGCCTTTGGCCCAGAGTCCCCAGACCTTACAGCTCCAGGTCTTCAGGCCTGTGGGTCATCATCCCGACCTTGGATACAAGCAGACCTCAGAGGTATTGTGGGTTCCTTGCCATGCCACTGGAATAAAGCAGACATCAGAATACAGGGAGTTGTGAATTTTTTTTGATTTCCTAAAACTTATGTTTAGGGACTTTTCAGGACTGATGCTGAAGCTCCAACACTCTGGCCACCTGATGCAGAGAGGCAACTCATAACACTGGGAGATAACAAAGGACAGGGAAGCCTGGCGTGCTGCAGTCCATGGGGTCTCAAAGAGTTGGACATGACTCAGTGACTGAATAACAACTGGTAGTCTAGCAGCTAAGACTCCATGCTCCCAGTGCGGGGGGCTTAGGTTTGATCCCTGGTCAGGGAACTAGATCCCACATGCCACAACTAAGACCTGATGTAGCCAAATAAATATTTTAAAAGTTATGTTTACACTATAGTCTATAAAGTGTGTAATAGCATAATGTCTAAAGTGAAAGTGAAAGTGAAGTCGCTCAGTCGTGTCCAACTCTTTGCTACCCCATGAACTGTAGCCTACCAGGCTCCTCCATCCATGGGATTTTCCAGGCAAGAGTACTGGAGTGGGTTGCCATTTCCTTCTCCAGGAGATCTTCCCAACCCAGGGATCGAACCCAGGTCTCCCACATTGCAGGCAGACGCTTTACCGTCTGAGCCACCAGGGAAGCTGGTGTCTAAAGGACAATGCATATACCTAATTTTAAAATAATGCTGTTGCAAAAATGGTGCTGATAGACTCGCTAGATGCAGGGTTTCCACAAAACTTCAGTTGGTGAAAAACGCAGTATCTGCGAAGTGCAATAAATCGAAGCCTAATTAAACAAGGTATGCTTGCAGGATGCAGACTGTGCGTTCTGATTTCTGCAGAGAAATATAAGGTCCATGGAGCAAACACTTTGAAGGAGTGCTCAGAAAAAAGGACAGCAGCTGAAGTTCACATTTACTGAGTGCGTGCTGGCCAGTGTACCAAGCAGTTTCCATCTACACGTTTGATGTTCGAAGCAGTGCTCTGGGGGATGGAGTGCTCTACAATTATCCCATTTTATAGACAGGAGAGCGAGGATGAGGACAGTTAGGGGATGTACCTACCGTTCTAGCTATGTGTTAGTTGCTCAGTCCTGTCCAACTCTTTGTGACCCCATGGATTGTAACCCAATAGGCTCCTCTGTCCATGGGATTGTCCAGGCAAGAATACTGGAGTGGGTTGCCATTTCCTTCTCCAGGGGATCTTCCTGATCCAGGGATCGAACCTGAGTCTCCTGCATTGCAGACAGATTCTTGCTGAGCCAGGTGCAAACCCCAAACATTTGCTGAGTGAATAAACCAACCCCCTCCCCGGTCATCCTGCTTGTCATCACATAATGGCCAGGTGAGAGGGCCTCTGGGAAGCAGATGCTGAGATTCATGAGGGTTCAAAGGTTATGACTGGGGTGGGTAATGTCTCTTTGAGAGGAGAAGTGGAGGAAGTCGGCATAGGCTGGGGCCTGACCAAGTCTCCCTGCTGAACAGAACTCCGGAGTGCAGATGAGGAGTCCCATGTGGGCAGAAGTGACCAGGCCCTAGGAACACAGCCTCGCTCGGGGGCTGACTGCAGCCACTCTGAGAAGGGCACCACCTCCGTGAAATCTGAGGCAGACCCTAAGCCTCTAACGGCTGCGGGCAGTCCGCTGGCCCCACTCCTGTATGGGGCAGGGCGTCTCTTTGGGAAGAGAGATCTGTGTGACCACAGTCCACACTCTTGGGTGAACAGGTTTGCTCCATGGCACACGGGGTTCCTCCAGGGGTTCTCCAGCCTCTCTTCCTGGGGATACTTGGATGAGAGAGGGAGGTGGATGTGCCCCCACTGGTCTCAGGGCCTCAGCTGGTGCTCAGCCCCTCTGGGGCCCGAGTTTCTGTTCCTTCTCAGGTTGGGGGCGCTGCTCTGTCCATTCACGGTAATGGTCACGCGGGGAGAACCATGGTGCGAGGGACACCCTCAGAATCCATTCCCCAGCCCGCAGACTTCACAATATATGTCAGCCAAACCTTGCAGTCCCTTTTCTCCAGTATTGTCCCAGCTACATTTGTGACTTACTTCTGGTTACAGTCCTGGAGGCCTGGAAAGCTTGTGGAATGGGCATCCGCTGTCTTGTGGGAGAGAGTTCCACATCACTGCTGGGGAGGGGGCCACATCTGCAGGCTCAGGTGGCGGAAGGCCTCTGAGGAGTCAAATTCTGCATGCACACATTCAGGTCCCCACCCCCTGGGGGTCCCCGGGGTCCCAACCAGGGTCCTGATATAGGCAGAACAGTCCTGCCTCGGCTGAGCACTCAACCATCTGAAGTACAGCCTCTCTGGCCACTATGTTTGAACTTGAGTGTTTCTGCTCTTGGACCTGAGATGGGGATTGCTTTGAAGTTGCTAATGAGATTGCTGGCCCTCACACTCTGTTCTCAATTATTTAACTGCCCCCAGCCTGTCATTATCACCTTGATGTCAATGTCTCTAAGTCAGCAACTTAGTTAAGGAAGGTTCCATTCATTATTTCCTCCCTCCTCCAGATGAGGCAGTGCACCCCCCTCCA
This sequence comes from Cephalophus harveyi, assembly GCA_006410635.1. Taxonomy (NCBI): domain Eukaryota; kingdom Metazoa; phylum Chordata; class Mammalia; order Artiodactyla; family Bovidae; genus Cephalophus; species Cephalophus harveyi. Next base: position 1,061,844 of record SJYT01082573.1, read on the forward strand.
CCAGCCTCTTTCCCAGCCCCTTCCCTCAAGCCATCCCTGGGGAAAGTGTCCACAGCTGGGCCCTGAGCCAGGGATAGGGTCTTTCTCATTGCCCCGACAGTGCATGGTCCCATCCAAAAGTCCACCCTGCTGCCTTCTTTCCTAGACAGCTCCACTCCCAGTCCCAACTTCTCCAGGAAGCAGACACTGAAATGGAGTTGGGAGTGCAAAGGTTTCTTGGAAAGAAATACCTGTAGAGGAGAAAAGGGAGGCAGCAGGGTTGGGCAGGAGGGACCACCAATGGTGATGTGGTAGCCCAGAGGGTCGCTTGGGAGCACTGGCCCGTTGTAGGAGTCCCACACTGAGCAGAAATAGCTGGCAGGGGCTGGGATCACCTGAGAAGTGAGTGACTTGGGTTTGCAGCTAATGGCTGGAGGCTCTAGGTTCACCCTGCTCCTTGCAGCTGGGCTGTGGTCCTTTCCCAGAGGGCTGTGAGCAGCGCGTCTCTGCACCTGCACAGAGAGGGTGTCAAGAATCCATTGCTTCCTGGGAAAACCCTCAGCATTGTCACTTTGGGCTGGCTTGTCAAGAGTAACATACTCCCTTTGAGAGACTGGCATGGTCCTGGCCCTTCTCTGTGAAATGCAGCCCCACCCGGATGTTTAGCATCTTTTCATGTTCTTATTGGTCTTTTGTATATTTCCTTTGGAGAAATGTCTATTCACATCCTTTACTCGTTTTAAAATTGGGTTATTTGTCTTTTTGTTATTGAGCTGTGATAATTCTTTATATATTCCAGATACAATTCTCTTCTAAGTGTGATTTAAATTTTTTGTCACTTTTTTCCATTTTCTTGTCTTTTGAAGTGCAAAAGTTTTAAATTTTGATGATATCAAATTTATCTTTTTTTGCTGTTGTTGTTTGTACTTTTGCTGTCATATAAAAAAAAAATCACCTAATCCAAGGTGTACTTTGTTCTAAGAGTTTTACAGTTTTTGCCCTTACATTTAGGTAGCTTAGATAGTAAACAATCTGCTTGCAATGCAGGAGACTTGGGTTTGATCCCTGGGTCAGGAAGATCCCCTGGAGAAGGGAATGGCTACCCACTCCAGTATTCTTGCCTGGAGAATCCCATGGACAGAGGAGCCTGGTGGTGGGTTACAATCCATGGAGTCACAAAGAGTTGGACATGACCGAGCAACTATCACTTTTTTTTTTTTTCTTGGTCTTTGATCAATTTTGAGTTAATTTTTGTGTCTAGGGTGAGAGAGGGGTCTAGTTTTATTCCTTTGCAATTGCATGTGGTATGCAGTTTTCCCAGCACATTTGTTTAAAAGACTGTCCTTTCTCATTGAATTGTCATGGCACCCTTCTCAAAAATCATTCGATCGTTCATATGAGGGCTTATTTCTGGGCTCTCTTTTCTGCTCCATTGGTCTCTGTCTCTCCATACCCCAGTTCTGCTCTGTCTTGATTACTGTGGTTTTGTAATAAATTTGAAATTGGGAAGTGTGAGTCCTCCAACCTTGTTCTTCTTTTCCAAGATTGTTTTGGCTATTCTGGGTCTCTTGAATTTCCATGTGAGTTTAAGTATTCCTTTGTCGATTTCTGAAAAGAAGTCACCTAGGAGTTTGATAAGGATTGTATTGCATCAGAAATACCAATGGTATCAGGGCAATGCAAATAAAAATCAGTTTGGGAGAGACTTCCCCGGTGGTCCAGTGGTTAAGGCTCTGTGTTTCCACTGCTGGGGACACAGGTATGATAGCTGGTTGGGAAACTAGGATCTTGCATGCTGCATGGCACAGCCTAAAAATTAATAAATACAATAAAAGATGCTGAGTGAAGGAAGACAGACACGAAGGAAGACATGTTTTGTATGATCCCATTTATGTGAAATGTCTAGACTAGGTAAATTCATAGGGAGAGAGTCTGGATTGGTGGTTGCCAGAGGCTGAGGGAATAGGAGATGGGACTGACTGCTTACAGTTTTCCTTTGGAGTGAAGAAAATATTCTGGAACTGGGTAAGGGTGATGGTTGTGCAACACTGTGAATGCATTAAATGCCACTAAATTTTACACTGTAACAGGTTGAAATAGTGAGTTTTATGTTATGTGAATTTTACCACACACACACACAAAAATCTTCACACACAAAATAAAACATTGGGCAAGGAGAGAAGTCTGTGTAATTCCACTGGCCTCAGGTCCCCAACCTGGCTGCAGGAGTGCATGCTATAAGAACTCAGGTGGTGGCCACCTGGGGGAGGGGAGCCTGGGAGGGGGGTCTCCGGGGTGGCGGGCACCGTTTTGCTCCTTGATCTGCTGCTGGTGATGTGGGCGTGTCAGTGCGAGAAGTCTTTGAGTTGTGCATTTTTTTTTAAGTCTGTGTCTTTTTCTTCAAGCACAAGTTAACTGATGAAAAATCAAGCGGTGCTTCTCTTTTGCTTCTCTCTTTTTAATGATAGAAGAACAATACATCCATTCGAGAAAATGTGGAAACTCCAGAAAAAGCACAAAGGAGAAGGGAACCAACCTTGAGTTCCCCGCCACCTTTCCAGTCTTTTTGCAGACAGCCCTGGGGCTCCAGGGCAGCGGGCAGCACGGTAGCCGGAAACTGGTAAAAAACAGCCCTCTGTGGTTTCTGGTGGATGGAGCCCACTTGGACCTGGTGAGCTGTGTCCAGAGCTGGGGGCAGGCCTTCTCTCCTGGTCTCCAGGTCATGTCTTTTAGGTTTAAGTTCCTGCTTTGATTCTTTCTCAAGCCCTCAGGTTCATCAGGGAGAGCCGATGGGGCATCAGGCTCCTAATGAAAAGATTTGACCTTTTGCACCCAAGAGTTGGGCTACCTTTTTGCTTTATAAGCTTTAAAAAAAAATAGCATGTGGGTTCTTGGGGCAGGACATTCATTTTGCAAGTGGTTTCTGAATGACACAGTCCATTTTGATAAAAAATACGACTGGCAAAATAAATGCATCGTCATCGTTTAGTGGCTAAGGTGTGTCCAATTCTTTGTGACCCCATGGACTGTAGCCCGCCAGGCTCCTCTGACCATGGGATTTCCCAGGCATGAATACTGGAGTGGGTTGCCATTTCCTTCTCCAGGAGATCTTCCTGACCCAGGGATTGAACTCAGGTCTGCTGCATTGCAGGAGGATTCTTTACCATCTGAGCCACCAGGGAAACCTAAATAAATGCATATTGGCTTGAATTTGGGAAAGGCTTTAATGTGTGAGTCTCTCGCAAAGATGCAATTCGCTGGCTTGTTCTTGACCACTAACCTCATTCTGCACGTGCGACTCCCTTGTTGTTCTCCCCAGAAAGGAGCCAGTGACTCATTTCACTTATTCCCCATTTTAGGGAATCTGAGGGAAATGACGGGCATCCCAGACATCTTTTGTACGAGAGCAGCGGGTCTTAACCTCAGTGGGAAAGACCATCATTCGAATGATTTTTTCAGAATGTACGTGGCTGCATCCCACCCAAAGCCTGTGGACACACCCCCCAGAGAGAGGCTGGATGCACCTGAATGCACACTTGTGCAGGTACATGCACCATGTGAGTCTGTGTGGGTGTTTGTTTTACCTTTTAAATGCTAAGTGTTTCATGCATATAAAAGAGTGTATATATCACAATGCAGGGCTTCCCAGGTGGCCCTAGTGGTAAAGAACCCGCCTGCCAATGTAAGAGACTTAAGAGATGTGGGGTTGATCCTTGGGTTGGGAAGACCCCCTGGAGGAGGGCATGGAAACTCACTCCAGTATTACTGCCTGGAGAATCCCCATGGACAGAGGATCCTGGAGGGCTATGATCCATAGGGTTGCAAAGAGTTGGACACGACTGAAGCGACTTAGCACGTACCACAATGCATCTTTTAACTAACAAGAAGAAAGTGGGTGCCCATGTTGCCACCATCCAACCTAAGGAGTAGGGCAACATTGGCACCTCCAAGCCTGGGAATCTTCTTCAGTGGAAGGAATTTCACTCAATCCACCCCCTCCACCTTGCTGGGCTCCTGCCCCTGAGTCTGGGGTGTCTTTGGCTTCAATTCTTCAGGAGGGAGTGCTGCCTGGCTATGTAGGGCAGGGGTGGCAACTCAGGGTCCCTCTGCTCTGGACACTGTCAAGCAGGGCCCAACTTCCAGCACCAGGTCTGTACACTACATTTGCTGGGCAATCACCACAAATTAGGGGTTCCCCTTTAGGAAGATGGTTATTAAACACTCATGCTTGTGTGTGCTCACTCAGTCATGTCTGACTCTGTGACTCCATGGACTCTAGCCCGCCAGGTTCCTCTGTCCATGACATTTTCCAGGCAAGAATACTAGAGTGAGTAGCCATTCCCATCTCCAGTGGATCTTTCCGACCCAGGGATCGAACCTGTGCTCCTGCATTGGCAGGCGGGTTCTTTACCACTGAGGCAATACCAACACCTAACTGAATGATTGATCCTTGGCTTCTAGGAACTTCAGGTTAATTGGTATAGTAAAACCTACAAATATAAAATAACTAGAGAATGTTGATGAGGTCACTTCTGGATAGTTTATTCAAAAGAGCTGAAAGCAGGGGCTTGAAGAGATATTTGCACACCTGTCTTCATAGCAGCGTTATTCACAGTAGCTAAGAGGTGGAAACAATGCAAGTGTCCACCAGAAATGGGCAGAAAGAAAGGGATTTGATGAGAGCAAATTGCTGTGTTGGGGACAGTCCCGGCCCGGGATTTAGGAACTTGGTGTTTCCTCCTATGTCTCCATTTCCTGGTGGCCTTAGGCAAGTCGCTTGCCGTTGCTGGGCTCTGGTTTCTGTCTCTCAGAGAATGAGGGGTATGTTTAAGTCTTTCCAGCTTGGAAAGCTGAGTATGCAAAGCCTGACACATTTCCTCATTGACTTTCACTCAAGTGTGACATTTACAAAAAAACTCCACACGTCAACACATTCTCTCAAACCAAACATGCCATGTAATGCCACTGAATGAGTGGACCGCCATTTGTTTATCCATTTCACTGGTGATGGAAATTTGGGTTGATTCCAGTTTGGGATGAGTCCGAACAGTGCTGTTCAGACTGTTCTCGTTCTTCCATGGGACACACAGGACTTTCATCTATTGGGTGCAGGCGGAGACTTGCTGGGCCCCAGGCTGAATGCCTGCACGGCTTAAGCAGAAATTGCCAAACAATTTATAAGGTGGTTGAACCATTTCCTACTGTCACTTGCAGATATTCCTCCTCCTTGCCAACTAGATGGTGTCGGTCCTTTTGATTATGGTGTTTCTGGCAGGCCTACAGTGGGTTTGGTTTGCATTTTCCTGGTGACCAATGAGGCTGGCCACTTTTTATATTCCAACCAGTCTTTTTATCCATCAGAAGTCCTATGCCCATTTCTCTGTATTGCATGTAACTTTTCCCACTCTGTGGGCTGCCTTTCCATTCTTTAATGGTGTCTTTTTTATAATTTATTTAGTTAGTGATTTTGGGTTGCACTGGGTCTTCGTTGCTGGGAGCGGGCTTTGTCTAGTTGTGCTGAATGGGGGTTACTCTTTGTTGCGGTGTGTGGGCTTCTCACTGTGGTGGCTTCTCTTGTTGCAGAACACTGGCTCCAGAACGCTGACTCAGCAGTTGTGGTACACAGGCTTACTTGCTCCGAGGCATATGGGATCTTCCTGGGACCAGGGATCCAACCAGCATTCCCTGCATTTCAAGGCGGACTCTTTAATCACTGGACCACTAGGAAAGCCCCTTCATGATGTCTTTTGATGAGAAGTTCTTAATGTAGTCCAATTTATCAACTTTTTTCCTTTATAATGTTCAGCACTTTTCATACTTATTCTGTTTGGGGAACTAAGGTCCCATAAGCTGCATACCACAGCCAAGAAATGGACAAAAGCTTTACATGTTCTGAGGTTATAAGCCCATTTCCTTCTATAAGTTTTATTATTTTACCTTTCACATTTAGCTCTTCAATTTACCTGGAACTGATTTTTCTGTATGGTGTGAGGTTTGTTTTTCACCCTTATGGGGAGCCATTGTCCCAGGGCCACTGGTGGAAAAGACCATCCTTTCTCCGCTTCAAGGCATTGTCCGATATGTCATAAGTAGGTTGATTAAACACATGTGAACTGTTTTGAGGCCTCTGTATTCATCTGGCCTATTCATCTATTCTTGCACCAACCCCTCGCTGTCTTAATTACTATCACAGTCATGATATCTGGTAGTGAAGGCCTTCTAGGGTTGTTCTTCAAGATTACCTTGGCTGTATTTGACTTTTTACATTTCCATATAAATTTTAGGGCTTCCCGGGTGGCACAGTGGCAAAGAATCTTCCTGCCAATGTAGGACAGATGGGTTCAGTCTGATTCAGGAATATCTCAGATGCCTTGGGGCAGCTAAGCCTGTGCGCCACAGCTACTGAGCCTGTGCTTTAGAGCCCATGCTCCGCAACAAGAGAAGCCACTGCAATGAGAAGCCCACACACCACAACTAGGAGTAGCCCCGGCGTGCCATAACTAGAGAAAAGTCCAAGCAGGAATGAAGACCAGCACAGCCAAAAACAAACAAATAAATCAAATTATAAAAAAATTTGGAATTTGCATTTTAAAAATAAGCATTATAAAGTAAATTCCCTCTATGCATTGCTTATCTTGCAGCCCACACATTTTGATATGCTGTATTTTCAGTAAAATTCAGTTTGAAGTATTTTCAGATTTCCCTTGTGAATTTTTTTGACCCATGGGTTAGTTAGATATTTCCAAATATTTGGAGTTTTCATCATTTTGTTATTGATTTTATTATTCTTATTGTTAGCTTATTTGTTTTTATTTTTTGGCCATGCCATGAGGCGTGTGGGATCTTAGTATCCCGACCAGGGATTGAAACCACACCGCCTGCATTGGAAGAGCAGAGTCTTAACCACTGGGCCACCACTGGGCCAGGGAAGTTCCTGTTATTGATTTTAATTCCAATATAAACAGAAAACATATTCTTTCATTATTTCAACCTTTTAAAATTTGTTGGGATTTGTTTTATGGCCAGCATTTGGTTTACCTTACTGAGTATACTATGTGCAATAGAAAGGAATGTGTTGGATGTAGTGTTGGATAAATAGCACATCAAGACAGTTCTATTCCTGGGTTGGGAAGATCCCCTGGAGAAGGGAAAGGATACCCACTCTAGTATTCTGGTCTGGAGAATTCCATGGACTATATAGTCCATGGGGTCACAAAGAGTCAGACATGACTGAGCTACTTTCACTTTTACTTCATAACACAATTCAGTGTTGTTCAGATCACTAGTGTCCATCCTGAGATTTTTGCCCATTGATTCAATGGCTGTTATAATCTCCAACAATGGGGACTTTCCTGGTGGGACAGTGAAAAAGAATCTGCCTGCCAATGCAGGAGACATGGGTTCGATCCCTTGGCTGGGAAGATTCCACATGCCGGGGAGCAACTAAGCCCACGCAGCACAACTGTAGAGACTGTGATCTAGAACTGGGGAGCCACAACGACTGAAGCCCGTGCACCTGGAGCCTGTGCTGCCCAGGAGAAGCCACTGCCGCGAGAAGCCGGTGCACAGCAAAGAGCCCCTGAAGACTCAGTGCAACCAAAAACACAGAACTCCAACAATTGTTGAATTATCTATTTTTTGTTTAATTCTGTTAATTTTTGCTTCATATGTTTTGAAGCTATGAGGCACATCAATTATGATTTTTGTCTTAATGAGTTAACCATTTTTCATTAAGGCAGTGTCTCTTTTTATCTCTGACAAGCACTGTGTTGAGGTCCATTTTATCTGATGTTAATACAGCCTCTCTAGCCTTGTTACGGAGAAGGCAATAGCAAGCCACTCCAGTACTCTTGCCTAGAAAATCCCATGGATGGAGGAGCCTGGTAGGCTGCAGTCCATGGGGTCGCTAGAAGTCGGATGCGACTGAGCGACTTCACTTTCACTTTTTGCTTTCACACAATGGAGCAGGAAATGGCAACCCACTCCAGTGTTCTTGCCTGGAGAATCCCAGGGACAGGGGAGCCTGTTGGGCTCCTGTCTATGGGGTCGCACAGAGTCGGACACGACTGAAGCGACTTAGCAGCAGCAGCAGCAGCAGCCTTGTTAACCTGTTAGCATGTTACATTTTTCTGAAGTGTCTCTCAAAAATAGCATATGGCTGAGTCTCCCTTTTCTATCTTTTTAACTGAAGTGCTTAATGCTTACCATTTAATATGATGATGAAGTTGGTGAGATTTAGGTCTATTGTCTGTTTATGTTCTTTCTAAAATGTGCTATTTTTTTTTCTTTTAGATTATCTGAATATTTTCAACATTCTGATTTATTGATCAGATTTTTAACTGTGACTCTGAGTTAAACTTTTTAATGGTTGCTTTAGGTATGTCAATACATATCGTTAACTTTTCAGTCTTCTCTGAGTTGACATTGCCCCACATCACATAAAACACAGAACTCTTTCACTAGCATAGGTCCATTTTTTTGCTATAGCTTTGCTATAGTATATTTAAATGCAGGAAAACCTCCCACAATTCAGTGTTATACTTTTGCTTTAAATAGACATGTATTTTAGAGAAATGAAGAGGAAAAATATTCTTTCATATTTATTCTGGTAATTACTGTTTGTGATGCTTGTCGTTCTTTCCCGATGGCCACTGTCTATCTGGTATCACTTTCCTTCAGTTTGAAGAATTTCTTTCAGCATTTCTTATAGTTCATGTCTGCTGGTGATGAGTTCTCTTAATTTTCTTATAGAGTAAAATATCTTTATTTACCCTTATTCTGGACAGTTTGAAAATTTGACGTTCTACAAAAGGGTTCGTGGGCTTTCTTTCAATACTTGAAGGTGTTGGTCTATTTCCTTCTGGTCGCCATAGTTTTGGGGAGAAGTCAACAGTGCCATCTCACTGTTCCCTGGATGAGACGTGTTGTTTTCCTGCAGCTGTTGTTGTTGTTTAGTTGCTCAGTTGTGTCTGACTCTTTTGTGACCCCATGGACTGTAGTCTGCCAGACTCCTCTATCCATGGGATTGCCAGGCAAGAGTACAATACTGGAATGGGCTGCCGTTTCCTTCTCCAGGGGGTCTTCCTGACTCAGGGATCGAACCCTTATCTCCCGGGAAGCCCTCTACTGCAGCTGCTCCTTAGATTTTTCTCTTTACACCTGGCTGCCAGCTGTTTGTGCTGTGCTTGTGCATGGTTTTCTTTGATTCTTAGTTGGGGAATTCTGGAATTCTTCAAGTATATAAATTTATGCCTTTCACCAAATATAGAAAATTCTGGAAATTATTTCTTCAAATACTTTTTCTTGCCTTATCCTTTCCCCTGTTTTTGTGATTTTTGTTGCACAGATGTTATTTCAGTACTATTCAGTATTACAGAGATCCCTTGTGCTCTTTTAATTTATTCCCCACTCCTTTTTCAGATTGAAGAAATTCTATTGATACACCTTTAAGTTTACTGATTTCCCTCCGTCATTCCACTCTTCTGTTTGGCTTATTCAGTTAACCGTATGTTTGTGTATGTGTGTGCTAAGTCACTTCAGTTGTGTTTGACTCTCTGTGACCCCATGGACTGTAGCCTGCCAGGCTCCTCTGTCCATGGGATTCTCCAGGCAAGAATGGAGTGGGTTGCCATGCCCTCCTCCAGGGGATCTTCCCAACCCAGGGATGGAACCTGGGTGTCCCACATTGCAGTCAGATTCTTTATTGTCTGAGCCACCAGGGAAGCCCAACTTTATGTTTAGAAAATTTTAACTTTCAGTTATAGAATTTCCTTTATAAAATATATTTTCCAGTCCTCTGTTGGATCGAGTCTGTGTCTCCTGCAGTGGAAACTCAAGAGTCTTAACCACTGGACCACCAGGGACGTCCCAAGTGTGTTGTTGAGTTTTTAAAAAACTTTTCACTTGTTAAAAGTATTTTTTTTTTTACATGAGTGATTATAATACTTTAAAATTTTATTTTGCTAATTCTTTTATCTGGGTCATATCAGGATCAATTGCCTTTTTTTTTTTTTTTTTTTTTAGGATGGCTTACATTTGCCTTCTCTTTATTTAGTAATTTCAGATTATGTCCTGGATATTGTGTTATTTTGTGTTGACACTGGATTCTCCTACACTAACTCAGAGTGTTGATTTATTTGTGTTTGTGTTAGCACACAGATGACTTGGTGGGACTGGTAGCAAACACTTTCCCTTGGACAGCAGTTCAGATCTCATCTCAGTTCTTTCATTCTTAGCCAAGATGCTTAGAGTCTGTCCTATACCTGTGTTCTAATGTCACCTGGAGAGTTAGGCCCAGATTATAAGCAGAATTGGGGTCTCCCCTTCTCTCACTCCTTCCTTTCTGGGATGCCCCCAAATACTTTCCACAGGGTGTCACTGCCCCAACTCTATCTCCTGGCTCTTTGGCCAGCAGGCCTGGAGGTGTTTCCTTGGTGTTTATCTGTTGAAGCTGAAGCTCCAATATTTTGGCCACCTGATGGGAAGAGCTGACTTTTCGGAAAAGACCTTGATGCTGGGAAAGACTGAAGACAAAAGGTGAAGGGGGCGGCAGAGGATGGGATGATTAGATAACATCACTGACTCAATGGATATGGATTTGAGCACATTCCGGGAGATAGAAGAGGACAGGGAAGCCTGGCGTGCATCCATGGGGTCACAAAGAGTTGGACATGACCTAGTGACTAAACAACCATCTGCAGTTAGACTAGAAGCTGTGAAAACAGGCAGCTCACCCTGCCACTCTCTTCTCCTGAGTGTTAACTCCTCTCCAGCATCTGCCTGTGCTCATGACAGGGATTCCAGGTTAAGTGTTATTTTGTATTTTGTCCAGAGTTCATAGTGCTATGGGAGGTCAGTTCAGTAGTTTACATACTAGAAATGGAAGCCTAGCTTGTCCATTTCTGTGAAATGATCTTGCTTGGGATCTTAAAATCCATTTGTATGGAATCTAGATTATCCTGGGGAGAAATTACATTTTTACAATATTGAGTCTTTCAATTGTTGAACTTCGTATATCCCTCCATGTATTTTTCTGTAATTTCTCTCAATCATGTTTTACAATTTTTTGGTCTGTAAGTCTTGTGCTCTTCCTTCTTAGTTCTGTATCAGGGTATTTGGTGATGCTGTTTCAAGCTAACAATGCCTGCGACCACCAGAAGCTGGAAGAGGCTGGAGATTCTTCCTCCATTCTCCAGAGAGTGTGGCTCTGCTGACACCTTGATTTTGGACTTCTGGTCTCTAGAATTGTGAGAACAAATTTCTATTGTTTTAGGCCCTCAAGTTTGTGATAATGTTACAGCGGCCTAAGAGATTCATGGAGCTGCATTTACAATCAGTTATGTGTTACTGAGCTTGCCCCTGGGATGTGGATCCATTCTTGACCAGAGCACAGCCCACTGAGGCTGTGTTGCTGGTTGGGACCAGGGCCAGGTCACCAACTGCCACCGGGCTGTATGTCTTTTTTTAAAAAATTGTTTTATGGTGTGGTATTTTAGGCAGACAATAAAAGCATAGGTAACAAATGCTGCATATCTTTCACAAATCCAGGGCAACACTGAAATTAGACTTGTGGTTATGTTTATTCTTGAGAACGTGTCTGATATCTTCTCTATTTTATTGAAAAGACAATATACCGCTTAATATACCCGATAGTCCCACACAGCTGCCAGCCTGGGAGGTCTCCTTTTTGCTCATGGCCTTGGACATTTGCACCGCTGTGGGTGGCGATGATATACTGTTTTGGGGTTCTGCCATTCTCACTTAACAGCAAACATTTTTCCATGTTTAAACCTGGTGTGTAAATTGACACTCGTTTTCGGGCCCGTTTTTCTTTTCATGCTAGGTGGAATTTTTGTTTCAAACTACATAAGTCATACGGAAGCTTCTTGTGGGAACAAAACCATGCAGAGATATTCAAAGAAAATGCTCCAGTCCCCAGGGTGGCCAAGGTTAACAGTCTGGCAGCATCTCCCCGCCCTCCATAGGGAGGAGGGGAGGAGCCACGTGGCTATCGCCCCTCCCCCACTCTCCAGGCGGGCAGGTCTCTGCAGGGCGTCCGAGGCGTAAGAGCTGCCTAAGCCGTCGGTAGCCCCCACCTTCCGTTGGGGCACAGAGACCCCGTCTGGAAGCGGAGTCGCGGCGGAGCGGGGTGGGGAAGGAAGACGGTGCACCGACGCTTCACCTCCCACTTCCTGCCGGACCGGAGGGCGCCCCGGAGGACGCTGGGGGTGATGTCAGCACCGCTGCGGCGCGGAGGCCCGGGCGGGGGAGGGGCCCCGGGGTTGGAGGGCTCCGGGCGGGCGGGCCTCTGTGGGAAAGCAGGAGGGGCCCGAGACGGTACCACCTGCCCCCTTCACTTTAGATCCCAGTAACTACAGGGGCGGGCGAGAGGGTACCCGCGCCCCACCGTGCCTCACCGTCTCGCGTCAGTCAGTGGTTTGCCTCGTAGCACGGCTGTCACTCTTCTATCCCGACTCCGATCTGGGTGTTCTGACTGCAGACCACGGTGTACCCCTGTTTCCCACTACGGCACCCGGGGCCTGCTTTTGTTTGGCTCACTTAACATTTTCTGATAAGTTGTCAACATTAAAGATCAGATTTTACACATATTCCCACATTTCTGCTCTTGCTCGCAAACCAGATCGTCGGCCCCCGCTGGGCTCAAAGCGCGCTGGGGATGGGACCCAGGCACCCCGAGTTCAAGGTACCCATAGCCCAGGTTCGTTCCACCCTTTTCCTTTCCTGTGTTTTGGGTAGTCAGCTTCAGGTGCAAAATTCCGATTCTCTCTTTGCAGGGCTTCCCCGACGCGGTCGCCCGGGGAGGCCCCTTCGCAGGCTCCAACCCCCGCGCTCATTGTCTGAACCCGCCCCGGGAGCTGGGCTCGCGGGGGCCGCCGGCTCTTTTGTTAGGCGGGTAGAAAAGATCATTTGTGTGTCAACAGCTTCCCGCATTGTGCTGCGGGCCGTGTGACTGCGGTGCGGCCTGTTCTGCCGGAGGCGCTTCTCTGGGTCTATCCCCCCCCCCCCCCCCCAAAAAAGAGCGAAAGGCCGCCGGCTCTTTTGTTAGGCGGGTAGAAAAGATCATTTGTGTGTCAACAGCTTCCCGCATTGTGCTGCGGGCCGTGTGACTGCGGTGCGGCCTGTTCTGCCGGAGGCGCTTCTCTGGGTCTATCCCCCCCCCCCCCAAAAAAAGAGACGAAACCACTAGACATGTCCTAGAATACCATCTTTCGGTGAAAAAAACAAAAAACGCAGGAGAGAATTTCACGGTAATTCTTTCTACAGAGAAGGTGCTCGTAAGGTTATTTTAAATAACTTACTTCGTCGAAAGGACAGAACGGGAGATAAGGACCCCAGGAAGACCTCCAAGCTGGACGCTCCCTTTCCCTACGCGAGCTGCTGGTCCCGGCCGGCACCACCGTCTCACCCAGTGATTTACAGACACTCGCGGCCAGGGGCCCCGCCGCCAGAGATGAGTCACCCTGGCGTGGCCTCGGGCGCCGACCCCTGCCCCGCCCCCGCCGCCCAAGCTGCGGACCTTACGGCGCGAGACGCCCGGTCTCGGGCGGACCGAGGCGCCGGTCCGGGGGGCAGGCCCGCGCTCGCCCCGCCCGGTGCCCAGAGCTTCGGGCCCTGCGCCCGCCCGGGAGCAATGGCGACGACGCCCAGGCTACCTCGCTGATCCGGCCCCCAGGCAGTGCCCTCACGGGGTGCCGGGTTCCTGTGGGCTGCGACGGCCTTAGCTCCGATATAGGCGTCCCCGCTCCCTCGCCCGCCCGCCTGGCCGGCGACCCCATCAGCTCCGGCCGCAGCCATTTTGGAGCAAGCGGAGACAAAGAGCCAGTCATTGCTGCCGCGCCCACCAGGCCCCAGCCGCGGTCCCCGCCCGTCTTGTCCTCCGGGTCGTCAGCCTCTGGCCTGTCCGGCAACCTGGACCCCACCAGCCCCGCCAGCCCAAGGACTCCCGGGCCCGCAGCCCACTAGCCCGCAGACCCCCGGACGCCCGCCCGCGCCCCGGCTTCTGTCGCTCGCAGCCATTGGCCGCGCCTTTTAAGTGCACGGTGCGGCCAATCGCGGGACGCCGGGCAGCCGGGCGGGGGGGCGCCGCCGCCAATGGTGAGGCGCCGGGCGGCGGGCGGGGGCGGGCGCGCCGCCGCGCCTGCGCATCGCGTTGCCACCGCCCTCCCCCCCGCCCAGCCGCCCGCGCCCCCCGCCACCGCGCCCGCCCCGGCGCCCGCCGCCAACAGTCAGCCCGGGCCCGCCGCCGCGCCCGCGCAGGTGGTCAAGGCCGACTCGCCCAAGACCGCGCTGCAGCCGGCGCCCCCGCCGCCGCAGACCCTGGCGACCAGCTGCCCGGCCGGCGCGGGGTCCGGCATGATCCTCGGGCCAACTATGCAAGGGGCACTGCCCGCCGCCGCCGCCGCCGGCCTCCCGCCGCCGGCCCCGGGTACCCCCACCGGGCTGCCCAAGGGCTCGGCCAGCGCGGTGACCCAGAGCCTGCCCAGGACGCCCTCGGCCACCACCGGCGGGATTCGGGCCACGCTGACGCCCACGGTCCTCGCCCCACGCCTGCCGCAGCCGCCGCAGAACCCCACCAACATCCAGAACTTCCAGCTGCCCCCAGGTGAGTGGCCGCGCCGCCGAGCGGCTGTGTGTGTGCTCCCCAGCCGGGAGTCCAGGAAGTTGTCGGGCTGGCAGGACGCGGAGGTCATGAGCCCTGCCGGTGCGTCTCTGCCCCGGTCCGGGCCGGTCCCGGGCCTGTATGTGCTCTAGTGTTGCGTGATGTGGCTGTGGGGGCCTCTTAGCTGTGCGGGGCTTGGCTTCTACTCTCCACTTTGCGTTGGGGAACTTTCTCTGTCGGGATTTCCGTCGAGTGGGCCCTCTCCTCTTCTGGCCTTGTGTGTCCCTGCCCGGTGCCCCCACAGTGGACAGCAGTAGCAGCTGGCGCTCTGGGGACAACTTGCTGGGTTATTCAGTCTGGGGCAGTGACTTCCCCACGCTTGGCTCTTCTCTCCCTGGTTTCTGGGATCAGGCATATGGTTTGTGTCCTCACTGAACTCTTCTGCTGTTACTGGGCTGGTCTGTGATTGGTGTCCCCTTCTGGTGGTCTAGGGACCCCCTTTCCCGGTGAGGTCAGGGGAGTGACGCCCCCTCCGTGAGGCTGGGCAAGCCTGCGTGGAAAGCTTTTGCTCCCCTGCTGACACCAGGATGGCAGAGTTCCCAGGTGAGCTTGTAGGGATCCCGGGGCACACACCCTTCCTGGTCACAGCCCTTGCCTCACGCGGCTCCTGCGGTCATTTTTCAGCACTTCCCGTAGTGGCTGTGTGGTTCTGCACGGAGTCTCCACTTGGAGGATGCCCGTTTACTTTGATTGTTACCCATGCAGTCAGCGGTGGGCTGGGGCTCCCTGGTCAGTGAGTCCTTTGGAGGTACACATGGTGTAGGAGGCCAGGCAGCATCTCCAAACCCACACTCCATCTTCTGTCTTCTGGGCAGCTTTTTAAGGCTTTCCAGGTCCCCGTGGCATTACGTGTGTCCCGCTGCTTTCTTTCGGGCTTCCTGGGCAGAGAGAAACCCCAGCACTGGAGGCTCCCAGTCTCTGCTTCCATCCCTGGCCTCGCCTGCGTGGACACAGAGCGCTCCTCCCCTGCCGTGTAGTAACATGTGCTGGTGGCAGGAGTAGTGGAAACAGCACCGCCTGTGTGTGCATCCCCTCGTGCTTTCTGAAGCAGCTGTTGGTCACCTTGAGAGGATTTCAGCGTCTTAGAAGGAAGGTCTTGTTGTCACAGTGCTGTGAGGTTTGGAGCGGTGGCGGCACCTGGCAGGGATCTGATTTCACACCACAGAAGGGAGGAGGCAAGGTTCCAGCCAAGAGTGCTGTGTTTGGGGGTGGTCGTGAGCGCTGCCCTGCTCCCAGGAGGAGATGATGTGAAATAGGTACCTGAGAGGTGTAGGGTGCCTCTTACAACATGCTTTGTTTTTGAGTTTGTAGGAGGGTTTCATTAAAGGTTCTGTTTTGCTCATTATGTGTATTTTGACCTTTTAGTGGAAAATATGTTTGATCTCTAGTGACGCTTTAAAAAGAGAAGTCATGGTGGTAACAGGTTATGTAAAACGTCAAAATACTTTTTAGTTACTCATTGAAGTACCCCTCAGCGGTCCTCAGCGCCTGCCCACTCCTGGCCAGGACAGTTCCCTGCATGACGCTTTTGTTCTGAAAACTGTCAGTGAAGTTTGTGAGTCAGTGGAGCTGGTGAGGCTGGCGCTGTGCCCGGGGAGGAGGCCCCCCGGGGCACTCGTGTGATGCCTGTAGGTGTGGCGGTTTGGGGCTGACTGGATCCCCTCGCCTCTGCATAGGTGCAGCCTTCACTGCCTGCCGCCTTCTGGGGGAGGAAGCTGTGGTTCTGAAAGGGCGCCTCTGTCAGCTTTGTCATGATTGACCTGGACGCACTTTCATCTCCTGTTCTACCGACGGTGTTAAGGATGTCTGCATGTGACAAGTAGGCGACTCGTTGAAGAAAACTGTAAAAGCGCTGACTCTTTGCATGAGTTCTCATGAGTCTTTGCAGTAGTCCCGTGTGTGTGTGTGTGTGTGTGTGTGTGTGTGTGTGTGTGTGTGTGAGTGAGTAGAGAACAGCTCGTGTTGACATTTGGGTGACAAATGCGGAGAGCTGTGCTTTAAAGGGGCCAAATGCTTTCTAGAAAATAAAAAACTCACATCCATCTCTTCATGCTTCCCCTACCCCCACAGTCGATCCGCTCATTTGGAGCTCTGATTAATTCTGTTCCATCGTTTTAATAAAAGCAGGAGCAGAAAAAGCATAGTTAAAACTACTATCAGTTCCCCACAACAGAGTACTTTCTTTTAAATAGTACAAATTAATTCTATAAATCAAAGTGACAGATTATGAATATTCTAGTTACCTCATGTAATTGATCGATTGGAAGATACTAAGTTCTACTTGAGGTCTCCTGTTCATTGAAAGCTCTCATCATAAAAATGTATAAAGCGGAGGTGGAATTAACTTGTGGAAAATAGCTATCACCTGGCTGATAATGCACTCTGGTTAGTACTCAGGGGTTAGAGGTGGGCAGGGTTTTCAAAGCTACACATAGGTGTCAAGTGAAATAACAGACTGTTGGCAATTGGAGTATGGGTGAGAGAGGCCTGCCCCACTGTCGGTGGGTGGTGGTGATGGAAACAGAGGGATAGAGGCTTCACTGAGTCGCTGAGGGCTGGCAGGCCTTGGGAATTTCATCCTCCCAGCCTATTGTGAGTTCCTGTTGAATTTGGTTTCAGCAGATCCAGTTATGATGTCTTTGTCAGGATGGTTCTGTAAAGAGACGTTGATGTTATTGTGATTAATTTACTTGTTTGAAGGAACCAGAGTCTCAGTTTTAATCTGCTGTGGGGAATATTGAGAACATGTGAGTCTTCAGAGAGAGCGTTGCAGCAAAGGCGGTGGTCCCAAGAACAGTGAAGAGCACTAGTTAGTTCTGTACAGCTTAGAGTAGTCATAACATAAAAGTAATATTATGATTATAGTTGAAAGGAGAGAAAAGTGATATGACACCAAAATTAGCATGTGTGCAAATGGATTTAAGAGATCTTTTCAGATAGGTGTTACGTTAGAGATGCTCATTTCTAAAGGGTTATCTTTTGTTGGCAAGTTTGCATTTTCAGTAGTGTGTGTCTCTGTCTGTTCTGCTTTCATGGAGAATTTGTCTTCCTGTGATGCTCAGGTTTGGCCGAAGTACAGTTCTCATTCCAGGAGAGAATGCCTTTCCTCCATACCCTGGCTTCGGGACTGACTTGGCATGGGGCTGACTTAAGATGAATAGTCTTGAGGTGGCTGCGCTTGGAAAGACGGGGTCTAGGGTGGGGTTCCCATCCTCAGTGAATGGAACTGTTGGATGGTGGGGAAAGAGGAAGAAGAGCCAGGGGGCCAACTTCTTTGTAGACCGGGTTGAGTTCTGGGATGGCGGACCCTGAGCAGGATGGTAGGGCTTGGGGCTCAGGATGTTCTGGTGGTCGACTTCTGCAGAAGTGTTGGGCACAAGGGATAGCCTTAGGAGTTTATATGTTGTCACTTGAGGGCACTCTTCACGTGGGACAGAATACGTGGTTCCGGGGCCCTCAGTTTCCCCAGGTAGAAAGTGGGCTTGACCCTGTTGTGAAGGCTGTGGAACTGCATTGGGATGAGCCGTGCACGCCTGTCAAGTAGTGTTTACTCACATGCTGTCTCAGCTCCCTGGCCTTTGTCATCAGCTTCAAGCAGTACATCCTATGGATGTAGCCGAGTCTAGAGGATGGCTTTATTCCCATCAAAACTGCGCCCAGATTGGATAGGTTCTCAGCACCCCGGGGAGCCTGGTTCTGTAGGTGAGAAAGTTGCTGAGGTTTCACAAGTGGGCTGCAGATCTGGGGGATGTGTCCTGACAGACATGGGGGACACGGAGTGCAACTCTCTGCGGAGAGAGTAGGGGCTCACTTTAGGCCAAAGGCCTTGGCCAAGTTTTCCTCTTGATGTACTTAGATAACAGTGGGATTTGAAAAGAAGGAAGAAAAATAACTTTGGGGCAGCTCTGCTCATTGACAGATGAGGTGATGTCTCTGAGGTCACTACTCCACTGCCAGCTTGGGGGAGGCCCTCAGTGGACAAGCAGGCGGTCCTTCCTCCTCGCTCTCTGCCCCACCTTCTGTCCTGGCTGTCCCTGTCTCTTTAGTGTGGACATAGCTGTCTTGGTGGTGTGGCCTGGGATGATGTCCCATGCCCACGTAGGTGTCTTTGGGACTGATGATCCTCACATTTTAGCAGCAACCAGGAAAGGCACCCCAGGCCTTTTGGGGACATCTCTTCTCACTGCTCACTATGCTCCAGGGCAGTGAGCCCTGCCCTAATGGCAGAGTCACCGGAGTTTGAGAAGTTTGAGAACAGTCAGTCCTGCTGCAGGAGGGGTGAGCCCTTATCTGTTAGGGCTCTGGAAGGAAGCAGTTAGGAAGATGGTCTCCTGGCTGGTGGGTGGCCATCCTGTCTCCCTGGACGGTGAGGGTGGAGCCTGGGCTCCTCAGATACCTTCAAAGTTGCTGACTGGTGGGCGCTGGGCCCCCAGTGGTGGGGTGGGATCAGAACAGGACTGGCCCGGTTCTGCGCTGCCCTGCCCTAGCTCAGGAGGTGGCAGTGGGAAAGAGCAGTAGGGGCGGGCGCACCTGTTTGTTTCTTTGAAATCGTAATGAGATGACGGTGGTTCTGACATGCTACTTGAGCCCATGCAGTGTGTAAATGTAAGCTTTCCTCGTCATAAGTGATACGTCTGAAGAGAGCTTTTTTATAAATCACTAGTTGTGTGTGAGTTGATCAAAACATAATTAAAACTGTTTTTGAAAATCTTGAAGCAGAGATTTGAAAGGACTCTGGAGAAACTTGCCTGAGCTTTGGGGTAATTTTCATCTTTCTCAAAAGTACTTTTCCTTGTCTTCAAGTTGATAACAAGCAGGAGACTCAGGTTTTCCAGATTGTCTTGATTGACTCAGTCGCTGCTTGGGGCTCTCACCTCTGAGATTTGTCTTTGGCTGGAGGTTGGCAGCCTATTATTTAATCAGGCTTTTGATAGTAACAGGACAAACTGAGAAAGAAAAACAAGGGCGAGGGGAGCTGTCTGCAACAGGACCCTCCATCCTGGGTGTTGTCTGCCTGGCAGGTGACTGCATTGTGCTGTTCCCTTTCGGGCCTAAGGGGTCATGGCCCCTGGTCTGTAAGTTACAAACACTGCACTTCAGACCATCTTAGAATAATTGCTCTTTAACGCCGAGTGAAGTAGATTAAGTGCTGTAAAATTATGTTTGAATATTGGAAACTTTATATTTCTAGGATAGGGCCATGCCAGGTTTAAATTAACAGTTTTGAATTTTACATATCCTCAAATAGCTACACCAAAAAATTAAAACCTTCAGAAGACAAAGTTGTCCACAATTTAGATTCCTCCCTTGCTCCCAGTTTGAGAAGCGCATGGATGCCACACCTGTTTCTTGTCTGGCTGCGCTGCTGCTGGGGGTGGGTGGAGAGGGGAGCCCCCCACCCTCCCGGCGTGGGCTTCCTGACGGACGTGATGCAGGCCTGTGATCGAAGAGCCCCTCTGCAGCCCTGCGGGCCTGTGAAGCTGGGTCGGACGTTTGTCCTTCCCTCCCGAAGTTAGAGCCTGGATGGGACCTTTCTGTGTTTTCCATGTGGCCTGGGAGGACGGGACATGCCTGCTGATGTTGAGCCCCAAACTTGGGAGGTACGTGACCAGGTGAAGAGGAGGGTGCAGGGGGTCGGTGCTGATGCTGGGGAACTTGTGTCCTGGAGGGCTTGGTATTGTCTGAGTATCGTCCCGCTCCAGAGATGGGGAAATCTTAAAACAGTTCTTCAAACTGGATGTTGGATTTCAGAACTTAGGGGCAAGTGGTAAGAAGGTTCTACCTCGTGAGTGACTTGTTTTGGGGGTCATTGGCCTGAGTGAACACTGAATGGACAGGGCAGGACTCGAAGACCTCAGTCCCCTCCCCAGTGCTGGACGTGGCTGGCCTGCTGGTCAGGCAGAAAGAGGCCGGTGGGGTCAGCAAGGAGACCATGGGTTTTGGGGAGGAAGTGTATACTGTGCTTACACCTGAGTCTCGGGGTCGGGGGGAGAAGGCAACTTTTCTGCTCTTTGTGCTGAAGTACGTGGACAGCCACTCAGGAAAGGTGTTCAAGGAGTTTGTACAGCTCTCACAGGGGGGCTCGTCTTCATGAAGCTTATTCAGATGGACGCCAGGCGTTAGTGAGCTCAGCACGGAAGAGACAGGCCTGTGTCGAGCCTGTTTGATCTTGTAAAAATGCTGTGAAATAGTAGCGTCTTAGGTATCACAGTGACTGTTCAAACAGTTATAAAAGAATATGTTCTTGAATTTTTTAAAATAAAACTATGTTATACAAATTGTTGGTCACTTGAAAATGATTTCTTTGTCCACCTGTTTTTTCTGATCATAAAATTAGTTTTATTCATTATAGGAAGTTTGGAAAGAGAGGAAAAGTGTAAGGAGGGAAAAGACATCACTTGTAACCTCACTTTGTTGGCCAGGTCTCATTTTGACAATGTCATCTCAGCCCATGTCGGGTGCAGAAGTGCTTCTAACTTTTACGGAGTCGGGGTCACCCCATAAGGGCCGCCTTCTCCTGCCTAAGTTTTGGGTGTGGCTCCCACCCCTCAGTGGTCTTTGAAGTTCCCTTTGGTGCCCCTCTGCCTCGGGCCAGCACTTCATCTCAGCGCCTTGACGCCCTGCAGTGCTCACGTCCACTGGTCTGGCGTGGCCGTCCCGTGTCCACTCTCTGTGCGCCTGCCGTGCTGAACGTTTTCAAGTCTTTGATACTGGTGTCTTTTGAAGGACTCGACTGTTTACGTGTTTAAAACTGAGGTGTTTAGAAACATGGCCAAAATGTGACTTTTTAGAAACCAGCAGTGTTCTAAAGATTTCCTTTAGCAAGTCGTATCTGGTTTTGCGTATGGATTCTTAAACCTTGTGAGGGTAATTAAGCCCTTGGTTGATGGAGGTGTTGGTGGAGACCGTGTCCTGCTTTCCAGGCGTGGAGTTAGCCAGTGAGCCAGGCTGCTGTGAATGCCAGCGTCCAGGCTGGGGCCCCAGATCCACAGAGCCCCTGCTGTTGGGGGCTTGGTTTTGCGGGTTTCTTACCCCAGGTTGATGAAGGAGTGGACAAGGGACCAGAAGGCCTTCCGAGCAGGCAGTTGAGGCCTGGGTGGTGAGAAGGGAGCTGCATGCTGCTGGGGACCTGGGTTCAGGAGAGGAAGGGGCCAGTGCAGGGACTTGAGAGCAGGTCAGGGAGGAGAGCCCAAGTTGGGGGAGCCACGGGAGCTGGCTGGGGGCCGGCTGGCCACAGAGCTGTGCATTCAGAAGTGCTGGGGGTTGATTTTATTCCAGGGTTCTCAGCAGGGCAGTGGTCAGCTTTGAGCTGTGTTATGAGAGCACTTTTTGTGTGTGGAATACAGGGGTGAGGTAGGTAGAGGCAGGTTGGCCAGCAGGGGTTGGTGGTGGCCAGGGAGGCATCCAGGCGTTGGCAGGTAGCCGGGCCTGGGATGCCAGTGTCGACATGGAGCATGGTGGACCTACTGATAGATTGGAGGTCAGGGGTAAGGACAGGACCTCCTGTGGGGAGTGAGGTTGGGGACTGGGGTGACATGAAAGAAGGTGGAACATTCCCTGGGGGCCAGTGGGGGTGGGCACAAGTGTGCTTGTTTGGACATGTTAAATTTGAGATGCCTGTTTGTGGAGGAAATGGAGGGAGTTGAATATAAGCAGAAGATTGAGGGAGAGGTCGGAAGAGGTCAGAATTTGGGAGTCGTGGTGTTTGATGGAATTTTTCGTCGTGGGGTCACCCCCACGGACGCCTCAGTGCAGATCCAGAGAGAGAGGGCTGCCTTCTGGGAGAAGGTGGAGAGGGGCAGACCCCGCTGGGCAGAGGGTAAGGAGGAAGGGGGGAGTGGCAGTGAATGCTGCCAGTCCTTCTGGGTAGAGTATTTTGTGATGTTGGATGTTGTCACTGGGGAAGTGCTGTCCGCTGGCCTCTCTGCCTTATTATGAAGACCCCCTAGAATGAATGTCAGTACTTTCCTTGTGGGGCTCGAGTCAGCGAGCCCAGGTGTGTGCAGTCCTTGACTCCTGCCATGTGCCAGTGGGTAGGCATCTGTAGGTCTTCAGGGGCCTGTTGGTTTCTGGAGCTGATGGTCCCCTGCAGATGACCTCCTTTGAAGATGCTGAGACTGGAGGTGAGTCGCTTTTCAAGGACCTAATGGCCACTTACCAAGGGGCTGGGCATCCAGGGTGCTGCCCTCCTTCCGGTATGCCCTCTGGGCTGTGCCCACTGGAGCAGCTGGTGTTCAGGGACCAGGCTCTGCACAGGGAAAGTCTGCCTGTGGAGAGGCTGTCCCAGGGAGCATGCTCGCTTCCTGTCTGGAGAGCAGGTGTGGCAGGGCGTGGAGTGCCCGGCTGTGGGCTTCTCCTGGTGGCAGGAACTGTGCTCCATGGTCCTGGCTTTGAAAGGCCCCTCATGGCCCCTGCAAGCGCTCCGGTAGAGGCCACCCTGCTGACTGGGAGGGTGAGCTGTCAGGAGGCACACTGGCCTCAAAGGGCAGAGGCCACGGCTCCTCCAGCTGGGCCCTGAAGGCACAGAGCTGTTTCGGTGGACAGTCAGTGGCCCTATTCGTGGCCCCACAGGCCAGGGCGGTGGTTCCAGAGCTTGGCTGCTCATCGATCAGCAAGCATGAACTGAGCACCAAATTCAAGTCTGACCTGGTGCTGAAGCAGGACTGCCCTGCCCTCAGGGAGTGCCCTTCTGATGGGCGGGGCATGGCTGAACCTCTGCGGGTCAGTGGGGGTGGGGCGAGTGGAATGTCATTTCTGAGTTGCCGTGTCATTAGTCACTCCCTCCCTTGGTGTAATTTCTCAAAATAGGCTTTTTGCCTGTTCTGTTCAGTTCTGGATGCTCCGCAGTTTCCTCTGCTGCTTTGGACTGATTAGATAACAAGTCAGGTTTCATGCCGCTTAGTGACGTGTTTTGCAGTTAAACTCAGTTCAGAATGTCCACCTTGAAAGTCCTCGGGTGATGAAGACAGCCTCCAGCTGGGCCACGGGGATGATGGGCAAAGAGCTCGTCAGGGATCGTGTGGGTCCAGGCAAGGCTCCCAATCTCTGTGTGCCTTGGCAGCCTGGCCTGGGCCCTCGTGGGCCGACTCTGCTTTCCTTCCACGCTGAGCAGCTGGGAAGCCACACGCCTCTGTGAATGTCTCTGAGGCTGCGCTTGGGGGTAGTGTTGGCTTGGTGACCTTGGGGGCTGCCAGCCTGCTGGGGACCTGCCACCCTAGAGAGAAGTGTCTTGTTCCGGCCTAGCCACAGCAAGGTGGGACAGGCCGTGCGGGGCCGTGTGGGCACAGGCAGAGCTGACAGAGCATCTGGGCTCCATTCCCTGGGTCAGCACGGCTGGCCAGCAGGAGTACCCTGTGTGCAGGGAGAGAGGGGCCCAGGGTGAGCCCACTTCCGTGCCTGTGCAGGGATACTGCTGGGATCAGTGCGTTCCCACGTGTTTTGTGTCGTGTGTTCCTTCACTTGAGGGCAGTTGTCCAGAGGATGGGCTTGAACTTTCTGAAGGTGTGGCTTCTGAACCCTTGACCCCCAGCAGAGCAGGCCCTTCCTCAGGACCATGGGTCTCTCCCCGAGGCTTGTCTCCAGGAGCTCCAGACAGTACGGCAGGTGTTCTGAGTCTGTGTAGGTGGGACTTTCTGGGAATTACCCGTTGGTCTCGATTGTGGTCTCATCAGTGAAGCAGGGCACCTGGGCCTTGCTCTGCCTTGACTTCCGGTTGGCATGGCACTCATGTGGGGAGTCCCGGAGACCTGGGGGTGTTTGTGGACAGTCCATCATTTAGCAGACTGGCCAAAACTTCGGGAAGCATTGGTTGAGACGGAGGCCAGTGGAGGGCAGGGTGTGTGTGTGGATGTGAGGCGTGTAGAGTTGATTGAGTCACAGTCTCTGGTCGCTTACCAGTTAAATAGTCACCTGTGACACCCCTGGCAGGAGACCTGGGTCCCTGCCTGCCTCCCGTGTAACTGTCTGGACCCTACCTCCCCAGCTGCAGCAGCCCGTGTCCCCACTTGTGGTCACCACACCCTCGTTTTCCGCTCCTACCCGCTCGGGGCATCTTACTATCTGTAGCCGAACCATGCGTTGGATTTTGTTGTCCCTCTGTAGGGAGAGCCGTGCTGCGGGCCATTTTCTGGGGCCTTGGGTGTTATGGTGCAGGGGTGCTCTTCCTATAGGGTGGGTGGTGTTTTGTCATGTGGGGACCCTTGCCCCGGTCTCCAGTGGGGGAGCAGGGGGCACAGGCCTGTTGTGGGAGGAATTGTCATCCAGGAAGCGTTGCCACGTCCCAGCAGCGTGTGGGACATCTTGCGAGCAGGCCAGTAACTCCCTTAGGAAAGTCACATGCTTGGTTCTAGAAGTTTGAGTTTGGGTCGTCTACCCACATGAGTGTGAGTCAGGAAGTGGGTTCAGGGCTGGGACCTAGAAAGGGGTTCTTAAAAGGGGGATTGCTCTTCACACCACAGGGAGGGTGTGCTCACTTGGTTTGGGGGAGGGTAGGATAGCCCGGAGAAGAGAAGCTGCCAGAGATGGGTTCTGGGTGTTGTGACCCCTGGAGGGTGGAACAGGTAGAGCCCGTGAAGGATGCTGTGGAGGAGAGAGGGCGGTGTGCGTCCCAGCCACTGGACTGCCAGGGGATTCCCGCAACCTCCTGTCCATCTACTCTCTCCGCCTCTTGCGAGCTTAGTACCTCTAAGGTTCCTTTACTCTTGGTTTAGAGGGTCTTGGTGCGGGAGGAGATTGTTCCACTATCAGCCAGTCACTCAGAGGCTGTTTCTCAGGTGGGGTTTGGGGCTCTACCCTGGACTGTCCAGTCCAGTTGAGTCGCTCAGTCGTGTCCGACTCTTTGTGACCCCATGAATCGCAGCACGCCAGGCCTCCCTGTCCATCACCAACACCTGGAGTTCACTCAAACTCATGTCCATCAAGTTGGTGATGCCATCCAGCCATCTCATCCTCTGTCGTCCCCTTCTCCTCCTGCCCCCAATCCCTCCCAGCATCAGAGTCTTTTCCAATGAGTCAACTCTTCACATGAGGTGGCCAAAGTATTGGAGTTATCATGTGGGGAGTCCCGGAGACCTGGGGGTGTTTGTGGACAGTCCATCATTTAGCAGACTGGCCAAAACTTCGGGAAGCATTGGTTGAGACGGAGGCCAGTGGAGGGCAGGGTGTGTGTGTGGATGTGAGGCGTGTAGAGTTGATTGAGTCACAGTCTCTGGTCGCTTACCAGTTAAATAGTCACCTGTGACACCCCTGGCAGGAGACCTGGGTCCCTGCCTGCCTCCCGTGTAACTGTCTGGACCCTACCTCCCCAGCTGCAGCAGCCCGTGTCCCCACTTGTGGTCACCACACCCTCGTTTTCCGCTCCTACCCGCTCGGGGCATCTTACTATCTGTAGCCGAACCATGCGTTGGATTTTGTTGTCCCTCTGTAGGGAGAGCCGTGCTGCGGGCCATTTTCTGGGGCCTTGGGTGTTATGGTGCAGGGGTGCTCTTCCTATAGGGTGGGTGGTGTTTTGTCATGTGGGGACCCTTGCCCCGGTCTCCAGTGGGGGAGCAGGGGGCACAGGCCTGTTGTGGGAGGAATTGTCATCCAGGAAGCGTTGCCACGTCCCAGCAGTGTGTGGGACATCTTGCGAGCAGGCCAGTAACTCCCTTAGGAAAGTCACATGCTTGGTTCTAGAAGTTTGAGTTTGGGTCGTCTACCCACATGAGTGTGAGTCAGGAAGTGGGTTCAGGGCTGGGACCTAGAAAGGGGTTCTTAAAAGGGGGATTGCTCTTCACACCACAGGGAGGGTGTGTTCACTTGGTTTGGGGGAGGGTAGGATAGCCCGGAGAAGAGAAGCTGCCAGAGATGGGTTCTGGGTGTTGTGACCCCTGGAGGGTGGAACAGGTAGAGCCCGTGAAGGATGCTGTGGAGGAGAGAGGGCGGTGTGCGTCCCAGCCACTGGACTGCCAGGGGATTCCCGCAACCTCCTGTCCATCTACTCTCTCCGCCTCTTGCGAGCTTAGTACCTCTAAGGTTCCTTTACTCTTGGTTTAGAGGGTCTTGGTGCGGGAGGAGATTGTTCCACTATCAGCCAGTCACTCAGAGGCTGTTTCTCAGGTGGGGTTTGGGGCTCTACCCTGGACTGTCCAGTCCAGTTGAGTCGCTCAGTCGTGTCCGACTCTTTGTGACCCCATGAATCGCAGCACGCCAGGCCTCCCTGTCCATCACCAACACCTGGAGTTCACTCAAACTCATGTCCATCAAGTTGGTGATGCCATCCAGCCATCTCATCCTCTGTCGTCCCCTTCTCCTCCTGCCCCCAATCCCTCCCAGCATCAGAGTCTTTTCCAATGAGTCAACTCTTCACATGAGGTGGCCAAAGTATTGGAGTTTCAGGCTTTAGCATCAGTCCTTCCAATGAACATCCAGGACTAATCTCCTTTAGAATGGACTGGTTGGATCTCCTTGCAGTCCAAGGGACTCTCAAGAGTCTTCACCAACAACACAGTTCAAAAGCATCAATTCTTCGGCGCTCCGCCTTCTTCACAGTCCAACTCTCACATCCATACATGACCACCTGAAAAACCATAGTCTTGACTAGATGGACCTTTGTTGGCAAAGTAATATCTCTGCTTTTTGAATATGCTATCTAGGTTTGTCATAATTTTCCTTCCAAGGAGTAAGCGTCTTTTAATTTCATGGCTGCATTCACCATCTGCAGTGATTTTGGAACCCAAAAAAATAAACTCTGACACTGTTTCCACTGTTTCCCCATCTATTTCCCATGACATCATCTTTCAGGATTTGAAATAGCTCAACTGGAATTCCATACTAGCAAAAGTAGATTAAAAAATAATAATTTTTTAAAAAGCATTTTTAGTTTCACAACAATTTAAGAGGAAAATCTAGCGATTTTCTATACACCCCTGCCCCCAACACACACAACCTCCCTCAGCATCCACAACCCCCACCAGATGATGCATTTGTTACAGCTGGTAAGCCTACATTGGCACGTCATGACCACTCAGGGCCCACAGTTTCTCTCCGGGTTCGCTGCCGTGTTGTGCCTTTGGTGGGTCTGGACAAACGTGTGATGCTGCGTCTCCATCATGACAGCATCACCCAGAGTGCTTTACTGCCCGCACAATGCTTGGTGCTCCACCTTGTTGTCCCTCTTCTTCAGCCCCTGGCAACCACTCATCTTTTCACTCTCTCCATGGTTTTGTCTTTTCCAGAATGGCATATAGTTCAAATCGTATGCTATTGGTGTTTTCTCTGATTGGCTTCTTTCATTTGGTAATATGCACTCAGGGTTTCACCGTGTCTTTGTCACGGCTTGATGGCTCATTTCTTTTTATCACTCTGTGACGTTCCACTGTCCGGGTGCTCTACTGTTCGTTTATCCATCACCTGGTGAAGGGCATCTTGGTTTCTTCCAAGTGTTGACAGTTCTTCATATGGCTGCTATAACATCCACGTGCGGGTTTTTGTGTGGATATAAGTTTTCAGCTCCTTTGGGTAAATAGGAGCAAGAGTTGCTGCATTGTATGGTAAGAAACTGCCAAACTCTTCCCAAGTGACCGCACCGTTTCACATCCCCGCCAGCAGTGAACGAGTGTTCCTGTTGCCTCACACCCTCACCAGCGCTCGGTGTTGTTAGTGTTCTGGCTTTCGGCCTTTCTATTTGGAGTATGGTAGCATCTCATTGCTTTCGGAGAAGGCAGTGGCACCCCACTCCAGTACTCTTGCCTGAAAAATCCCATGGATGGAGGAGCCTGGCAGGCTGTAGTCCATGGGGTCGCTAAGAGTCGGAGACGGCTGAGCGACTTCACTTTCACTTTTCACTTTCATAAATTGGAGAAGGAAATGGCAACCCACTCCAGTGTTCTTGCCTGGAGAGTCCCAGGGACAGAGGAGCCTGGTGGGCTGCCGTCAGTGGGGTTGCACAGAGTCGGACACGACTGGAGCGACTTAGCAGCAGTAGCAGCAGCAGCATCTTGTTGCTTTAATTGGGGTTCCCCTGATGACATACGATGTGGAGCATCTCTCCGTGTGCTTGTTTGCCTTCTGTACTTTGCTGAGATACCGGTTTAGGTCTTTGGCCTATTTCCAATTAGGTTGTCTGTTTTCTTGATGAGCTTTAAGAGTTCTTTGCATATTTTGGATTACAGTTTATCGATGTGTCTTGTGCAAGTATTTTCTTCTCCCAGTTTATGACTTGTCTTCTCGTTCTCTTGATACTGTCTTTTGTAGAACAGATGTTTTCAGTTTTGATGAAGTTCAGCCTATCAGTTTTCTCTTTTATAGACTGTGCCTTTGGTGTTGTATTTGAAAAGGCATCACTGTGCCCACATCACCTAGGTTTTTTTCTGTTATCTTCTAGGAGTTTCATAGTTTGCACTTTACATTTAGGTCTGTGATGCATTCGAGTTCATTCCTGTGATGGGTGTGAGGTCTGCTGTAGATTCATCTTTTGCTGGTGGAGGGTGTCCAGTGGTTCCAGCACCATTTGTTGAAGAGACTGTCTTTGCTCTGTTGTGTTGCTTTGCTCCTTTGTCCAAGATCAGTTGACTGTGTTTATGGGGGTCTGTTTCTGGGCTCTCTGTTTTGTTCCATTGATCTGTTTGTTCTTTCCCTGAACCACTTTCACTACTGTAGCATTTTAGTAAGTCCTGAAGCCAGGTAATCACTCCTCCAGCTTTGTTCTCCTTCAGTGTTCTGTGGCCCATTCTGGGTCTTTGGCCTCCTCTCCATGTGAACTTCAGAATCTGCTTGTTGATACTCATGAAATAACGCACTGAGATTTTGATTGGGAATGTGTTGAGTCTACAGATCAAGTTGGGAAGAACTAACATCTAGACAGTATCGAGCCTTTCTCTACATAAATGTGGAGAATCTATTTCTTCATTGATTTAGTTTTCCTTTGACTTAATTCATCATTGTAAGCATTATGTTCGATTTATAGCAAAGTATTTCATTTTTTTGATGCTAACATAAATGGTATTGTGTTTTTAATTTCAAATTCCATTTATTCATTGTTGGTTTATAGGAAAGCAATTGGATTTTATGTATTAACTTCATATCCTGCAACCTTGCTATAACTGTTTATTAGTTCCAAGGAGTTGTTTGTTTTTTGGTCAGTTCTTTTGGATTTTCTGCATAGATGATCATATGATCTGTGAACGAAGGCAGTTTTATTTTTTCTTTTCCAATCTGTATACTCTTTCTTTTTATTGCCCTGGCCAGGACTTCAGTTTTAAGCAGTGGTGAGAGGGGGGTTTTTGCCCACACCAGATCTTAGTGGAAAAGCTTTGAGTATTCAGTACTGACTCGATGGACGTGAGTCTGAGTGAACTCTGGGAGTTGGTGATGGACAGGGAGGCCCGGCGTGCTGCAAATCATGGGGTCGCAAAGAGTCGGACACGACTGAGCTACTGAACTGAACTGATGATGTTAGCTGTCGACTTTTTGTAGATTATCAAGTTGAGGTAATTGATCTTTTTTCCTGTATTGAGACTATTTACTATGAATGGGGGTATTTGGGGAGCATCCATGGGATGCTAGGGGCACACACTTGGCAGGGGAAGGCTGAGGGAGACCCCCCATCCTGTCCGGGTCTCTGTCCCTGAATGAATCCAGGGTTCTGAGAAGGGCATTTCTGGAATGCGAGTCCCTTCCTTGGTCTGGGGTTCTGGTGACAAGGGCCAGTGTTGCAGCCCAAGGGACCTGGCCCTACCTGAGCCCCCAAGGGCTTTTGGGACTTTCAAGGGTGAATTGGGTGTTTGTGTTAGTAAGTGACCCTCCCCAACCGGGGTGTCCTGCTCTGGGCTGGGGGTGGGCTGGTCCCCGTACCCCATGGGTAGTGAGGAGGGAGGTGCCTGCTGGGGGGCTGGGGGGTGGGGGTGGGCCAGGCTTGGTCCAGGGCTGTGAGGTAGGTGCAAG
>SJYT01082573.1:1092912-1107923 GCA_006410635.1 Cephalophus harveyi
GGGGGGGTGGGGGTGGGCCAGCCTTGGTCAAGGGCTGTGAGGTAGGTGCAAGAGTGAGTCTGGGGGATCCCAGGAAATAGTGGCGTGGGTGCTGCTTGCCCATCAGGCAGCCACGTCTGAGTGTCCTGGTGAGGGAGTCCAGGCGCTGTATTGAGACGACAGATCTCTGGCCCCTTGATGTGTCATTTTCCGTAGGACTAGAATTTGATGGCGGGTGTTTGTATTCCGCACATGCTTGGTGTGGAGGCAGGGGTCACTTTTCTTGGGGCAGAGCCCGGCTTGTGCAGGTTAAGCACTTGGCGGTTGCGCGGTGTGAGCACTGCCTTCACAGCAGAGAGGGCGGCTTGCTTTCTCAGTGTCTCGTGAGGTGTCACCACCTCCACTTGTGAGTCTGCTTCTTTGCAACCAGGCTGTGCCCCTGCAGGTCTCCCTGAGGGCAGCTTCACCGAGGATCCACCGAAGACAGCGTCCTGTTTCTTTTGGGTAGGGTCTTCTCTGCTTGTGCCTGAGTTTACAGTTTCCCGTTCACGTCTAGGGTTCCTGTTTTAGGGATGGGAATGTCAGCTGACCGTTTAGAGATCTCTCGATGGTCACCCTTGCTGGGAACGAGTGTGAATGCTCATTATCTTCAGGAGAAGTCCTGCTCTCAGTGCCTGCTTGCTTTACTCTGAGAAGGTGGCGCCTCAGGGCTGACGACAGCAGTAAGGAGACAGCTCTGTTCAGAACCGCAGGAGTTTGAATAGACATAAGACAGATCTTGAAAATGGCTGGCAAACACATGAAAAGTCATCAGAGGAATTCTGATGAAGGCCCCTGTGGGGTTCCCCCACTCTGTCCACTCCCACTGAGGCCGGTAGAGTGAAAAGGACTGAGGGCACCTTCAGCGGGTGGATGTGTGGGGGTCGTTTCAGAAGTGGCCTTGGTAAGGTACACGTGTCCTCATTTGAGCTTACGAACAAACCAGGTAAGATCTGGTCTCTCAATTTATTTCCATTGTAGAAAATTTGATGAACAGGAACAAAGTGTGGGAAAGGAATGGTTATTATTATTGTGTACTGTTATTTCTGTCACCAAGAGGTCATTATAAGAATCTCTGACCCATTGTTTCTTCATGTCCAGGATTTCCCCGGTCCTTAACTATGCTCTGGTTAACGTGATCTTAATGGGTGTGCCTGTAAGTGGCCCGCCATTCACTCTTCAGTACTAGTTTAGCCAGCTCTGGGCCAACCCGTTGTACATGATGGGGCCCTGCAGAGAGGGAAGACATGCCGTGCGGGCAGGGGCGTGCGTGGGGTGAGTGGTGGAGGGTGGGCTCCTCATGTGCCTGTGTGGGTGGGCTCTTGCTGTGGGAACGACCCAGATGCTTACTGGGTCTTCTCGTGTGTGTTTCCTCATGGTCTTGGCTGTGTCTGGGATTGGTCTGTGTGTTGTAAGGCGAGTGGCTCACGCAGAGTTTCTGGAGGTGCCTCTTTCTTGTTGTCCCCTGTCTCTGCCCTGGGGGCCAGGTGGGAGTGGCTCACGCAGCGTTTCTGGAGGTGCCTCTCTCTTGTTGTCCCCTGTCTCTGCCCTGGGGGCCAGGTGGGGTGGGGATGCCTCTTCACTCTGTCCTGCTGGGCTGTGAGTGCTCACTGTGTCCTGTGCTCTCGGGGTCCCAGGCCTGGAGATGAACTTTTCCCAGCAAGGTGGGGAATGGTCTTTAGAGGCAAATGGCTCTGGAAAAGCCAGGGGCTGGGCCTGGTCTCTTAGGAGAGGGGCTCCTCTTGGTGTTTCTAACACAGGTTACCCGCTAAGTCTTTGAAACTGTATGTATTTATAGTGTTAAGATTTTATTTATTTATGTCTGCGCTAGGTCTTCATTGATGCACATAGGCTACTCTCTAGTTGCGGTGGCTTCTCTTGTGGAGCATGGCCTCAGTGGTTGTGGCACATGGACTGCAGAGCGGCTTCTTATCCACTGGGCCACCAGGAAAGCCCTTCTTTGCAGTTCTTTATATGTTCAAGACTCCATTAAAATAATCTTTTCTTTTGTTCTGTGCTACCAATTTGATACATGGTTTACTTTTTTTCTATTTTTGTTTTACTTTGTTTTAAACTTTAGTTCCTATTTTTTTGTTTGTTGTAATTTTGCATTTTGAATGTGTGAAACATTTTCAGACATTTTCATTGTATGAATGCTGAGCTTTTTAGAAGGACTTTCAACTCTAGTCCCGCTTTCTTCCGTACCCCTAGAGGGATAAATTATATTAGTCTGTGGGCCCTCTTTTCAAGTATGTCTTTTTGTAAAAATAAATATGTGCACACAGAGATAATATTCTTTCCCCTCTTTTTTCTATAGGTGGCATATACATCGACTTGAATCTTGATTTTCTTTTTTTAGCCGTGTAACCTGCGAGATCATCATCTAGTGACGTTTTGATTGAAAAACTACAATTTTATATCTAGGATACTCTGAGACGAAATCATTTTTTGTGGTGATACCTTTCTGCAGGTTCAAACACTAAAACTTAAAAGTAGGTTTGGAGGGGGATAGTTGAAAATGACATTTTACCTTTTCCTGAATGATCAAAGGCATCCATTAGCGTGGGTCTGCCGGCAAGTGTTGGGCTGGAGGTGGAGGGCGGTCCTACCTGTGGAGGGCAAAAGCCCGGTGGTTCTGGTCCAGTCTGCTGTGCACTGGGAGTGGGGCCTCAGCTTCCAGGGTGACTTGGAAGTCTGGTCTGTGATGCTTTAGGGTTGACAGGGCTCGTCTTGAAACACTCGTCAGCACACGTTAAAATCTTTCTGGGGGTATTTGCATCCAACAGAGTGGATCTGTTTTGAGTACACAGATGGAATTTTGAGAAGTGGATGCCCTGTCTGCCCCCCATCACAAGACGCAGGACTCTTGTTTACCCTAGGTCACCCTGGAACCCACGCAAATGTCCTTTTTGCTCTTCTGTCACTGCCGTCTGGTTTTGCCTTTCTAAAATTTCCTGTGTATAAAATCATGTGCCACGTGCTTTCTGGTGTCGGTCGCTCTTCCCTCCATGCATGGTTTGAGTTCACCCACGTGGCTGTGTGTGCCAGTGATGCGTTGATCGTGCTGAGCAGCATTGCACGTTGGGACACACTCCATCCGTTCATCCGTTCATGGTGGGTCACTTCCTGCTTTTGACTGTGATGATTGACACTTCTGTAACGTCAGTGCCCTGGCTTCATGTGGACATGTGCGTGGACATGCTCTCCTCCTGCATGAATGTTAGGAGTGGAATTGCTGAGTCGTATGGAAGCGTACGTTCAGTCTCATCAGAGGCCACTTCACTGCTTTCCTGAGTGGTGGTGTGAATTTCCGAGAGTCCCTGTTGCTCCGTGTCCCAGCCAGGGCTTGGCATGGGAAGGCTGCATCATCTTAACTGTTCCAGTGGATGTGCGGTGGTATCTCATTGTGTTTATTTTTTAAAGTCTCTTTTATTGAGGCATAGTTTTCATACAGTAAAATTTACCCTTCTCAAGATATAGTTTTGTGAGTTTTAGTAAACATAAATTATGTAACCATCACCACAGTCAAGATAGAGAATTGTTCCAAAGGCTGAAAAAGTTTTTCCTTTTGCCCCTTGCCTCGGTGGTTAGCTGGTCATCTGCCCCATTTCTATGATTTTGCCTGTTCTAGAATTTTATATAAATGAACTTACACAGTGATAGTCTTTTCTGTCTGGCTTCTACTTAGCAGAATACTTGTGAAAATTTCCAAGCTGTTGCGTATATTGGTGTATGGCTTTTTGTTGTAAAGCAGTGTTCCATGCTGTGGATGGATCTGGAGTTTTATTTGTCTAGTCATCATTTGGTGGGTATTTGGGTTTCCCGCTTTTGACTATTAAGGATAGTGTTTCTGTGAAGCTGAATAACTGAAACTAGCACAGTATTGTCAATTGGACCCACATAAGAAAAAAATTATATGGCTTCTATAAACTTTCTTGTCAATCTCTGTATGGATGTGAGTTTTAATTTCTGCTGGGCAGATGCATAGGAGTGGGACTGTTGGATATTGTAAGTGAATTAACTTATTAATCTGCCAAGCTCTTTTCCAGAGTGGCTGTCCTATTTTACATTACCACCAGCAATGTGTGATGGTTGTTTCAAATCATTGCTGTTATTATAGTATTTTAAATTTTAGCTGGTTTATTGGGTGTGTGATGCTATCTCATTATGGTTTTAATTTGCATTTCCCTAATGACTAATGTTGTTGAGCATCTTTTTGTGTGCTTATTTTTCATTTTCCTATCTTTCCTGAAGTGTGTATTCAATTGTTTCACCTGTATTTTTTAATTGGGTTGTTTGTTTTGTTATTATTGGTTTGGTAAGAGTTTTAAAAACATAGATACAATCAGTCTTTTATCAGAATTGTTTTATAAGTGTTTTTTCTTAATCTGTGTCTGCCTTTTCATTTAACTGTATATCACAAAGAGCAAGTTTTTAGTTTTAATGAAGTCCAGCTTATCAATTTCTTTTAGTGTTCACATTCAGTTCAGTTCAGTTGCTCAGTCGTGTCCGACTCTTTGTGATCGCATGGACTGTAGCACGCCAGACTTCCCTGTCTGTCCATCACCAACTCCCGAAGCTTACTCAGTCTCATGTCCATCGAGTCGGTGATGCCATCCAACCGTCTCATCCTCTCTTGTTCCCTTCTCCTCCTTCCTTCAGTCATTCCCAGCATTAGGGTCTTTTCCAGTGAGTCAGTTCTTTGCATCAGCTGGCCAAAGTATTGGAGCTCCAATTTCATCATCAGTCCTTCCAATGAATATTCAGTACTGATTTCCTTTAGGATTGACTGGTTTGATCTCCTTGCAGTCCAAGGGACTCTCAAGAGTCTTCTCCAACAACACAGTTCAAAAGCATCAATTCCGCGCTCAGCTTTCTTTATGGTCCAACTCTCACATCCATACATGACTACTGAAAAAACCATTTGACTAGATGGACCTTTATCGGCAAAGTAATGTCTCTGATTTTTAATATACTGTTTAGGTTGGTCATAGCTTTTCTTCCAAGGAGCAAGCGTTTTTTAATTTCATGGCTGCAGTCACCATCTGCAGTGATTTGGGAGCCCAAGAAAATAAAGTCTCTCACTGTTTTCATTGTTTCCCCATCTGTCTGCCTTGAAGTGATGGGACTGGATGCCATGATCTTAGTTTTCTGAATATTGAGTTTTAAGGCAACTTTTTCACTCTCCTCTTTCACTTTCATCAAGAAGCTCTTTAGTTCTTCTTTGCTTTCTGCCATAAGGGTGATACTATCTGTGTATCTGAGGTTATTGATACTTATCCCAGCAATCTTGATTCCAGCTTGTCCTTCATCCAGCTCAGCGTTTCTCATGATGTAGTCTGCATATA
This sequence comes from Cephalophus harveyi, assembly GCA_006410635.1. Taxonomy (NCBI): domain Eukaryota; kingdom Metazoa; phylum Chordata; class Mammalia; order Artiodactyla; family Bovidae; genus Cephalophus; species Cephalophus harveyi. Next base: position 1,098,279 of record SJYT01082573.1, read on the forward strand.
AGTAAGCACTATGACAGTATACAGCCTTGATGTACTCCTTTCCCAATTTGGTATCAGTCCGTTGTTCCATGTCCGGTTTTAACTGTTGCTTCTTGACCTGCATACAGATTTCTCAGGAGGTAGGTAAGGTGGTCTGGTAGTCCCATCTCTTTAAGAATTTTCCAGTTTGTTGTGATCCACATAGTTAAAAGCTTTGGCATAGTCAATAAAGCAGGAATAGATGTTTTTCTGGAACTCTCTCACTTTTTCTATGATCCAACAAATATTGGCAATTTGATCTCTGGCTCCTCTGCCTTTTCTAAATCCAGCTTGAACATCTGGAAGTTCTTGGTTCACGTACTGCTGAAGCCTCGATTGGAGAATTTTGAGCATTATTTTGCTAGTGTGTGAGATGAGTGCAATTGTGTGGTAGTTTGAACATTCTCTGGCCTTGCCTTACTTTGGGATTGGAATGAAAACTGACCTTTTCCAGTCCTATGGCCACTGCTGAGTTTTCCAAATTTGCTGGCATAATGAGTGCAGCACTTTAACAGCATCGTCTTTTAGGACTTGAAATAGCTCACGTGGGAATTCACATTTTGTCTTATCAAAGAAGTTTTTGCCTGACCCAGGGCACAGGATTTTCTCCCAAGTACAGGTTTTTTCTGTTTTTAGCTTTTACTCAATCCAATTCAAGTTCACTTTGGGATATTGGTAAGGTGGGGGTTGAGATTAATTTTCTCCCCATAGAATATTCAGTGGTGCCTATCTGATGTCTGTGTTTATGGATTGTATTCTGGTCTCATCTGTTTATCCCTGGCTACAGTTCTTGATGAGCACAGCTCCTCCATAGCGAGCCCTTAACTCAGGGAGCATCAGTGCTCTGGGTGCTCTTCTTCTTCAGAAATGTTTAGAGCTACTTGTTGTTGTTCAGTGGCTACGTTGTATCCGCCTCTTTGTGACCCCATGGACTGCAGCATGCCAGGGTCCTCTGTGTCCTTGGAGCTACCTGAATTTCTTGCAGTTCCATTTAAGTTTTAAAATCAGCTTATCCATTTCTACAGATTAGTCTTCTGATATCTTGCCTGGCATTGTATTGAATCTGTGAGCCAGATTTGTGATAATTGACATGTGAAAGACATTGATTTCTGGTCTATGAACATAGAATACCTCTCCATTTATTTAGGTCTTTAAACGTTTCTCTCAGAATTATGGTTTTCAGTGTTTATGTCTTAAACATACTTTGTTAATAAGCATGTCTTTAAGCATTCATATTTTTAAGCTACATAAATGGTACTTAAAAATTGCAGTTTCCACTTACTCGTTGCTGCTGCTAAGTCGCTTCAGTCGTGTCCGACTCTGTGCAACCCCATAGACGGCAGCTCACCAGGCTCCCCCCGTCCCTGGGATTCTCCAGGCAAGAACACTGGAGTGGGTTGCCATTTCCTTCTCCAATGCATGAAAGTGAAAAGAAAGTGAAGTCGCTCAGTCGTGTCCGACCCCCAGCGACCCCATGGACTGCAGCCCCCCAGGCTCCCCCGTCCATGGGATTCTCCAGGCAAGAGTACTGGAGTGGGATGCCGTTGCCTTCTCCACTCGTTGCTAGTATTCACAAATAAAATTGCTCATTGATTGACCTGTATCCTGTGGCTGTGCCTAACTCATATATTAGTTCTTCTGGCAATTTTATGGATTCTTTAGAGTTTTCTACAGAGACAACTGTTTTGTCTGTAACAGAGAGAGGTTTCCTTCTTCCTTTCTGATCTTCATACCTTTATTTTTCTTCTTGCTATGTTGCACTAGCTGGGACCTCCAGTGTAATGTTGAATAGAAGCAATGGAAAGGGACATTTTTGCCTTGTTTCTGATTTGGGGGGGTCGTATTAGACTTCTTCCCTTTAAATGTATGATATTAGCTGTCGGATTTTCATAGGTGTCCTTTACTGGGTTGAGGGAACTCCCTTCTCTTCCTTGTTTGGTGAGAATTTTTGAATGGATGTTTAATTGGCAAATGCCTTCCATGTTCATATATTGAGATGTGTGTGTGTGTGTGTTTTGTCTGTTACTAAGGTATTACATGGATTTAGTTTTGAATGTTCAGCCATGGTGCATTCCTAGGATAAACCCCACTTGGCCGTGAAGCAGTATCATTTTGTGTACTGTTCTGTTTGATTTGCTGAGGCTTTTGTGTGTGTTTGTGAGGGCTGCTGGTGTTGTCTTCCTGCAGCATCGCTGTCTGGCACTGGTACCCGAGGGCTGCTGGCGACTCCGGTCTGCCTGCCTCCACGCAGAGTTCCTGTGGGTCTTCATCCCGGACAGCACTTGGTGTTGTCAGGCTTTTCAGTTCTTCAAACCTAGTGCGTGTGAAGTGCTGCCACGTTATTGTTTTAGTTTTCATTTCCTTTTCCTCCAGGATTGAGGAAGTGGACATTATGTTGTACACTCCTGTTTGTGGGTATCCTTCTGTGAACGTCTGTTTATTTCTTTTTGCCCAGTTTTCTTTTGAATTTTTCTGTTAATCTGTAGGACTTCTGTCTGTATCGTGCTTACGATTCCTCTATGGGTCATGTAAGTGACCAGTTGTCCTTTCAGTTTGCGGCTGGGCTTTTCACTTTCTTTATGATATCTTCTGATGAACTGGAGTTCTTGATTTACTGTAGTGAAGTCTGTTTTTTTTCTTTATGTCAAATGCCTTTTCCAGTCATGTTTAAGAAGTTCTTTCTAACACCAAGGTCATAGGTGTGGTCTCCTGTGCTTTCTTCTAAAACTTCAGTGTTTACTTCCACTTGTATGTCTGTAAACCTCCTGGAACCCGATGTGCATATGGCACGTGAGAGTCAGTTGTCCTGGCACTGTTGCTTGCAGTGACCTTCCCTGTCTCGGTGATCTGCGTGTCCCTTTCGTGATATTTCTGTTTTTATGTTATGCAGGGGTCTGTCTCTGGACTGCCAGGATTTTCTCTTCATTTGTTATTTCACCCGTGCCACCATGTCCATAAATCGTGTGGCTCGTGCCCACTCTTGGTGTCCAGTGGAGCCAGTGTCTCACCGGGTTCTTCCTGAGAATTGTCTGTGCTTGTCTTGGTATTTTGGTCTTGCTTATACATTTTTGAATCAACTCTTCGAGGCCCAGGTTATTTTGATCAGAATTGTATTAATCTGTGGGTCAATTTGGGGAGGATTGCCATCCACAAATAGTACATATGTATTCATGAATATGGCATATCACTCTACTTAGTTCTATATCTTTCAGTCAAGTTTTAGAATTTTTTTCTATTATAGGTCTTGTGTATGTTTGGTTGGATTCATTCTAGGACACTGTAAAGTTTATTCTGTTATCGTAAATAGTAGTTTTTTAAAATTGCATTTTTCTAATTCTTTATTGATGAAATGTTGAATTGTAGTTGAGTTTTGGATATTGATTTTAAATGTAGCGATGTTATTGAGCCATTTCTTTTAAAAATGTATGTGCAGTGACTTCCCTGGTGGTCCAGTGGCTAAGACTCCCGCTCCCAATGCAGGGGGCCTGGGTTCGATCCCTGGTCAGGGAACTAAATCCCACTTGCTGGGGTTTGCTGGGATCGCTGGTATGGTGTTGGGTAGATGGGTACTGCTGCCACCCTTGAATTGTTCCTGATACCAAAGGAAATGCTCCTGAGGATTTACCCCTGGGGGTGGGAGTTTGGAGGCTCATATCAGAGAGTTAGCGAGGTTCCTTGTCTTCTAAGACTGTTTGTTTGCTTTTCCTGGTGGAGGATATTTATTTTTTAGTCCAGCGGATTTTGAATTTATCAGATGCCTCTTCTCCTACTGTGGGTTCCTCGTCAGCTCCTCACCTTCCTGGTCCTCTGGCTTCTCCTGCAGACGCACGACCCCCACCTGGGCCCAGGGCCCTCCTGGCGGATGGCCGCAGGTCTTGGACCTCAGCCCTCAGTCCCCTTGGCTGTCTCCTTGGCGTGCCCCTGGGTGGTCTTTGCCTGCTGTGCTGCAGTGTGGGGTGCCCTGCCTTACCCCTCCTGACACTGGCCCCCTCTCCTCCCTCCCGGGTCGTTTTGGGGCCCTTCACTTTAGACCAGGAGTGTGCCCTGGTTGCACCGAGCACTGGAAGCCTTCCCCCTGTAGCATGGCCCTGGCATCGACGGATCAGTCACATTAGTTGATAGATGGTTGTGTTGATGGGAGGCGGTGGGTTGTGGCTAGTGCCTGTCTCACCCGCTGTGTGGGAAGCCCCTGGCCAGTGTGCGTTTCTGGTTTTTCTCCAGGGCCCCATGCAGTCCAGCATGACTAGGTCCTCCGTGAGTGTTGGCGGCAGTGAGTGAACGAAGGTGGTTCAGTCTCTGGTTTTGCTTCTTCCTCTTGGGCCTTCTGATGAGTGAGGGCAGGTGGCTAAAGTTTGCTGTGAATCCTGGACCGTGCACATTGTCTGCCACCTGACCTTGGTTCCCTGGAAACCGTGCCTGGTTCGCACTGTCCAAATGTCTCACAGCACGCAGACCCACCCTGGGCTTCAGTTGGCTGCCGCAGACCCAGGCCCTGCACCAGCCCTTGGCCTGGATGCTGGAGCCCAGGGTGGGGTGGGGTCGGGGCAGTGGGCCACGTTTCCCACCTTCGGCTCTCAGATCAGAGCAGCCCCTCTGCTCTGGCCTCTTTGGCTGAAGGCCAAATTACTGAGCCCTTGAACATGTGAGAAGGTGGAGATGGACACGTCTGTGGCGTTCAGGCTGGAGAAGCTGGTACTGACGCGTCCTCAGAGTCAGAGCCTGTTGAGCACACTGTCTGGAAGAGGGGTTTGCATCTCTTTGCTTACTGACCTTGAGAAGGGCCCAAAGGTTCCTCCAGAGCGTCCTGTGTGTTCCCGTCCTGCCCTGTCTCTGGAGCAGCTCTCGACACGCACAGCTCTGTGGAGAGAAGGGGGTGCTTCAGGTCCCCGCCTCCTGGCTGCACCCCCTCCCCTGTTCTAGGAGGAGCATCTGCTGGTTCTTTTACTTATTTACACATATTCTTACCCCTAAGAAGGAACAGAAAGTGAATAATAAAAACAACAGAAGATAAAGTTAAGGGAAAGTTTGAGGAAAGGGAAGATAAAGGAAAGGTAGGGTGGACTGGGTTGAGTGGAGAAGTGCCCACCTGGGGTCTCTCGGTGCTGTGTGTGGGGGTGGGGGCAGACTGGCTGCTGCCAGTCAAAGCGAAGGGAGCAGAGATCTGCGGGCAAGAGGGACTGCGTTGAATCACGTGTGGATGCAAGTTGTCCGCTAGCACGGAGTGTTCAGAGCTCGGGACGTGGGTCGCAGTGAAGCATGTTCTGGCTTTCTTCCCGAAGTTCGGGGAGGCTGCATTCAGGGGCACCAGGCCCTCGGGATGCTGACTGGCCTTTCAGCATGGCCGCCCTGGCAGCCGATGGGCGCAGGCTTTGGGCACCAGTTCCAGGGTGCGGAGGGAGGTTCAGGGCCTCCAGAAGAGCTTGGGGAAGCCTCTGAGACCTGTGGGTTGCAGGACTCTTGAAAACCTGAGGGGCTGAGAACCGCTTGGGCTGGCGAAGGTGCGGACAGCAGAGAGGCAGAGGGGGATCCGGGCCAGTGGCGCACTGCACAGAGGCGTCCTCCACAGGTGCGTGGAGAGGCCCGCTGGTCACATGGTTGTTTCCCATTTGCTATGCGTGGACGTGCAGGGGTGAGGGCACTGGGCCAGGGCACCTCGTCGGGCAGACACGTGGACGCGTGCCTCTGTGTCAGGTGAGGCCTGTGCCAGGTTGGAGGGAGGCCCTCCCTCCGTCGTGCTGTGCCCTTAGGGGCACACGCCGTGTCCTTCCGTGGCATTGTGTTCCTTCTGTCACCCAGAAAGGAGCGAGGTGACAGGCACTCGGAGCCACAGAGCCGGCCCAGGACACAGGAGGCGAGCGCAGCGTCCGAGACGGGCCGGGGCAGCGCTGGCTGCCGAGGCTCGCGGGTGGCGCCCTCGGTGGTGGACCTCGGGGAGGAGGGCCTTGGGGAGGGGGAGAGTGGAGGCCGCCCCAAGGGTTGAGAGGACCTCGGGGCTGGGGGGCTGCGGCACCCCAGCACTTCTTGGTGTTGTCTTCCTTTCTGAGGTGTCACTGAAATGACAGGGTGGTCCCAGTGCTAGTTTAAACGACGGTGAACTTGAGTCTTTCTCTGGAGGACAATACCCTGAGGTGTGTCTAGACCGGGTTTTTATCTCTCTGGTACATGACTGAGTGTGCACACGTGACTTTTCCGTGAGCTGGTCGTGTGTGTTGTGGTGCCATTGTCTTCTCACATCCTGTCCCATCGCATGTCCAAGGCACGCGTCCCTGCCAGCGCACAGGTGGGCTGCGTGTGGGCACGTGCAGCAGGGGTGCGGCTGCCTGAGCCCTGAAGGCGGGTGCCTCCGCACAGGGACCCCGCGCTGCAGTGGCCGGGTCCAGGGGCACGCACCACGGTGTTGATGCCTGCCCCACGCCCTCGCCCGTGCCAGGGCTGAAGGTAGAAAGGACACTGAGCTGCGTCTGGGGGACGGTCCTCGGCTGAAACCTGCGAGGTTAAGCATCTGCTCTTTGGCCCTTTGTGTTGTTTTTGGGAATTGCTTGATGGACATTTTTATGGTCAATTTTTAAAGTAGGTAAGACAGTTGTGGTTACTGACTATTTAGTCAAGTTTGGGGTAAAACTTTGTTTTCAGAAATTGTACTCTAAGCAGGTCCATTTCTGGATTTCAGCCTCTGTGGACGTGCTTGGTGTGGGAAAGACCCCCTCCAGCCCTGACCCCCCACCGCCCACCTCGTCCTGGCACTCATTCTCCAGCCTGTCCTGTGGGGACAGCTCTGCTGCTGTGTGTGTGCACAGCAGTCAGCTTCTTTCCTTTCCTTACTTTTAATTGCGGGGTAGTTGCTTTACAGTGTCGTTTGCTTTCTGTTGTACAGCATGAATCAGCCGTAAATACATGTATGTCCACCCTGGGAGTGAGGTTCTGAGGCGCAGCGTCTGAGGCCCAGTGATGCCTTACCTTACTTAGAGCCGATGCTTGGTTTCATCAAAACTTTGAAAGTCACTGTGTGATGTGAAGTGAAAATCAAATGTGGAGTCCTGAATCTCCAGCCGTCCTCTGCCATGACCCTGAGCCACGTTTGTGTGGGGGAAACCTGACTTGGAGCTGGAAGAAATGGGTGGGGTCTGCCTGCCCAAGGCTTTTCTTGTTGCTGTTTTTTAAATTGTTTTATTTGCGTATTTATTTGTGGCTGTGCTGAATCCTCTTTGCTGCGTGGGCTTCTCTCTCGTTGCAGCGAGCAGGGGCTCCTCTCTAGTTGCGGTGCGCAGGCTTCTCGTGGTGGGTGCAGAGCACGGGCGCTAAGGCACAGGGGCTTCAGTAGTTGCGGTTCCCCGGCTCTGTAGCACGAGCTCAGTAGTTGTGGTGCATGGGCTTAGTTGTTCCCAGGCATGTGGAATCTTCCAGATCAGGGATCGAACCTGTGTCTCCTGCATTGGCAGATGGATTCTTTAGCACTGAGCCACCAGGGAAGCCCGGTTGTTGTTTGTTCTGGTCAAAGGTTTCAGGTGTGTTTCCTCACCTTTAGCTTTGAAAGCACTGAGAGTGCAGGCAGGCAAACCCTTCTTTACGTCTGCAGCAGTCCTGCCCCACCCTCAGTGCTCGGGTCCTGTGAGGCTGAGGTGAGGCCAGGACACAGGAGCCCCGCCTCCCACACGTCTGACCCCACCACCAGCCTTCCTGGAGTCACAGCTCTGTGGGTTTAGGCACTTTCTTTTAGGTGATTTAAAAGGCAAGCAGCCCTAATGGTGAAAGGATGCTTAGGCCGTAATTAAGTCAGCGTCGCTGGTATCTGTGCTGGTGTCTGGCTGAGTTTGCTTCCGGTAGAGTAGTTGGGGAACCCCGTCCCACAGGGACGTGCTGGAGGGGCCCCCGGCAGGACTGCGGGTGGTGTGGCAGGAGGTCCCCGTCACACCCTGGCCGGTGGCTGTTCTCTTGGGCGTGGGTCTCAGAGATGCTCCACGAGGCCGGGCTCCTCTGCTGCTGCTGCGGGCTGGGGTCTGGATGGTCCAGTCCTGAAGTCCCTCCCTGGTTCCTTGCATGACTCTCTCGTTCTCCGGCTGTGTCACGCCTCCCTGCATTCCTCTGCTCCTGCTCCGATTCTGGCTTCTTCAGCGTTCATGTCAGGGTTCAGGGGCAGTTTTATTTTGCATCTTGATTATGGAGGGTCTGCCGTTCATCGCACCGTCTCTGCAGACTCTCCGAGCCATCTGGCTAGCAGTGGTGCTAGCAATGCTTGTTGGAGGCGGGTGGGAGGGCAGGGAAGGGTCTGGCTCCTCCAACCCAACTGCTGTTCCCTGCTTGTGGCAGTGCAGCTGGGCTGTTCGCCAGGCCTGGGAGCCCCCAGCTGAGGCCGAAGGACATGCCTGTGTCCTGGGGGCAAGGGCGGGGCTGAGCACGGGAGGCCATGCTAAGAATGTCTCCCCAGAAGTGGTGACTTCCAGGTGGAGGAGCACAGGTGGAGTGGAAAATGCCTATTTAATTTGTCGTGTAGCTCTGGCTGACCTACATTTTGGTTAAAAATACAGTGAAAAATGTTGGTATGAAAGGGATCAGGGAAACTGTAACCTTGGGTACAAATGCTGGAGTTGATCTTGAACTCTGGTTCTTGCAGGAAGGTGGGGCTCATTTAGTCCTAAGGACTGTTGTTGTGCTCGGGCTGTGACGGGGATGTGCTGCTCCCTCTCCCTTCCCCCGCCCCACAGAGCTCCCTGCATTCTGTGCCTGTGGGTGCCCAGCCTCCCAAACAGGCGGTGTTGTGTCTGTCTTAGGTATGAGTACGCGCAACATGGCCTTAACACGGGTGCTGTGGGTTTATGCTGTGTGTCTTTCTGTAAAATCCTGAACTCTCACAATGACAAAAAGTAGAAAATTGCCTGCCTTCATCAATAAAGAAATTATAAATACATTTTGGATGAAATACATAGCCACTGAAAATTATGGTTTTGAAAAGAAAACACCAAGCTGAATATCAACAGAATTATCCCAATTTTTTTACGGTTATCAAAACACATATGTTGTACACGTGCTCATAGAACAGAGGGTGGAAAAAAACTCAGTCTTGTAGCCAGAGGGGGCGGGCTCCTGAGAGTTCCGTCTTCTGGGTTCATCTCTGCGTTTTTCAAGTCTGCTCTCATGAATGCTTGTCTCTGCACTAAGAAGGATGTTAGCATTATCTAACATGGAAGTTTGAGTGGCTTTCTGCTGTGTGAACTCGCCATGTCATGCTTGTTGCTGTGCACACTGGCTGGTTTTGGTTCCAGAGCACTCTGAGTGGGGGGTGAGGGGTGCAGGGAGGGGCCTGGTGGGGTCCATGGTGCAGCCAGACTGCCAGGGTGTGTGTCGGGGGCACCTGGGGACTGTGTGTCTGTAGGGTGGGAGGGTGGCGCCTGCAGGGGCCCTTCGCTGACCACTCCCAGAGCTGGCCTGGCGCCGGCAGAGGGATGACGGCTCAGATGGCCTCCTGGTCCTCCCTGGGGCCAGGGTGCTAGGAGTCCCAGGCCGGGCGCTGCTGTTGTGAACACAGATGGTTGCTTTTCTGTGATCTTTTATCTAAAGTTTAAGTTACATTTTGAGACAGTTGTGTTTCTTTGCCTTTGAGTGGTACTGCAGAGTCATCTGTTAGAAATG
>SJYT01082577.1:0-34801 GCA_006410635.1 Cephalophus harveyi
GGTCGCAAAGAGTCGGACACGACTGAGCAACTTAACTAACTTTATACTTTAAGCTCACTTAAAATATTTCTTCTCTGCATGGTAGCTATCAGCTCAACTTTAATTGTTCTGTTTTGTTCACAGATTTTAGGAGTTGCCTTTTTTTCCTCCTTTGATTTAATTTTGTTTTATAATTATGCAAAACTTTTACATACTTCTAATGCCAAATCCACAAAAGAGTATATTCAGAGAAATGTAGTTTCTGTTTCCTTCTTGTTTCTGTCCTCCGTATCATCAACTTAAGCACTTAATGAATTATTTTTCCAGTTTAAAAAGGTAAGCAAATATTGATAAGTTAAATTTTTATTTCTAAAATACCTGTTACCATAAATAATGTTTTAATAATTTGCATACTTAAACTTATTTTATTATAACATAAGAGTTTCATGAAACTCAAAATTGATCTAAATGACAATAACTCAGCAAAAGGAGACTTCTGGGAAGGTGGATGTAAAGGTAGGCATATATGTTACATTAGCCCTTGGTTGAAGGAAATAAGTTGTTAAATGCTCAAAAGGTATAATAAAATTTTTAGCTAAGCAAACTAATTTTGTTTTGTTTAAACTTAAAGATGACAAAATATAGCTAAGATTGGCTTTCATATGTGGTTTATGGGTCAAGATGGAATGTCATGATAGTCAAATGTTACAGAGAAAATTAATCAAGTTTTCATACATATGTATGCAGATAAAGATAAAAGATAAAATAATAAATAGAAATAGAAACTAAGAGATTATTTAGTGTGTACACACATACACACACAGATAAAGATAGAGAGGAAGAGATAAAGGAAAGAGTAGAAAGCAGGACATAATTAGAAACCAAAAAAAGATTTATATTAAGAAGCATATGCTTCATAAGTCTGTAATATTTATTGAATGCAGATTAAATATTTAANGTTACAGAGAAAATTAATCAAGTTTTCATACATATGTATGCAGATAAAGATAAAAGATAAAATAATAAATAGAAATAGAAACTAAGAGATTATTTAGTGTGTACACACATACACACACAGATAAAGATAGAGAGGAAGAGATAAAGGAAAGAGTAGAAAGCAGGACATAATTAGAAACCAAAAAAAGATTTATATTAAGAAGCATATGCTTCATAAGTCTGTAATATTTATTGAATGCAGATTAAATATTTAACTTTGGTACTCTTTTTCTATTATTGCTTGAAGTGTAATTGATATACCATATTATATTAGTTTCAGATGTACAACATAGTAATTCAGTAGTTTTATAGATCATGCACCACACAGTTTTTTGTTAATAACATATTTGGTTATAAACATTTTGCACTTTATAAAAGGAATATAGTTTATATAATTCAATATTACTGTGCCTAGTAAACAATCTGTACAGGCCTAGCAGAACTGAGAATATATAGAAATGTTCCAATATTATATTCTTATTCCATCAATGGTGGTGCCAGAGGTACAGAATCCACCTGCCAATGCAGAAAAAGCAAGAGATATGGGTTTGATCTCAGGGGATCTCTCAGGAAGATCCCCTGAAGAGAGAAATGGCAACCCACTCTCACATTCTTGCCTGAAAAATTCCCATAGACAGAGGAGGCTAGCAGCTTACCAGGCTACAGTCCATGGGGTCACAAAGCGTTGGACATAAGTGAACACAAACATATATATTTTATCAATGAAGCACCCAAATTTCAAAGATAACAAAGATGTTCATAAAGATAACAAATTAAAAATTAAAAATCAGAGGAAAGCCTATATCTTTTAATTCTATTTTTATTGTACCATGCCATCTCTGACAGATAGATATTAGAAGAATCTGACTCACTTAAGATAGTAATATGTGATATAATAGCTTGTTTTATTCCTGTGTGGTATCAAAATAAATGAGAGCTAATAAGTCTCATAATTTCAAAATTAGTCAAATTATTTTGTATGCATTATCTTATTTAATACATAAAGAAACTTTGCGATATAACATTATTTACCCCATTTGTTAGTTTAGAATCAGAATGAACATGTGGCTTCTCAAAACTCTCATAATAAGACAGTATATGGGTTAGGAAGGGGTTCATATTTTGGGATTTTGATTTCAAATAAAGCATTATTTCAACTAATATATAATTTAAATGTTATAGCCACTTCTATTGGTTGAGTTATTTAAGCAATAAACATTTATTGAACAGAAGTTGGCATGAATTATCTGACATATTATCAATTATTATCTGAAAAACACAAATTGCAATAAGATTTAGCTTCTGTTCAAAAAGAACTCACAATATACACAGGAAATAAAGTGAAACTAGACCAAAGTTAGTTCTCCAAGTGTTCTAGTAATCAATTCTTTTGCTGTTATAAACTTTTTGCTTCATGAGTGGTATCAAATGGTAACTTGCAAAATTTGCACTATTCTAGAACGCTGCATTTTTAATTTGCTTTAAGATGCATAAATGAATGATATCATTAATGATATCATTAAGTAAAATTACTGACAAAGAACCATTATTAATTATAATTGTAGTATGAGATGTGCTGGACTGGAAGAAACTCAAGCTGGAATCAAGATTGCCGGGAGAAACATCAGTAACCTCAGATATGCAGATGACACCACCCTTATGGCAGAAAGTGAAGAGGAGCTAAAAAGCCTCTTGATGAAAGTGAAAGAGGAGAGCGAAAAAGTTGGCCTAAAGCTCAACATTCAGAAAACGAAGATCATGGCATCTGGTCCCATCACTTCATGGGAAATAGATGGGGAAACAGTGGAAACAGTGCCAGATTTTATTTTTTTAGGCTCCAAAATCACTGCTGATGGTGACTGCAGCCATGAAATTGGAAGACGCTTACTCCTTGGAAGAAAAGTTATGTCCAACCTAGATAGCATTTTCAAAAGCAGAGACATTACTTTGCCGACTAAGGTCCGTCTAGTCAAGGCTATGGTTTTTCCTGTGGTCATGTATGGATGTGAGAGTTGGACTGTGAAGAAGGCTGAGCTCCAAAGAATTGATGCTTTTGAACTGTGGTGTTGGAGAAGACTCTTGAGAGTCCCTTGGACTGCAAGAAGATCCAACCAGTCCATTCTGAAGATCAACCCTGGGATTTCTCTGGAAGGAATGATGCTAAAGCTGAAACTCCAGTACTTTGGCCACCTCATGCGAAGAGTTGACTCACTGGAAAAGACTCTGATGCTGGGAGGGATTGGGGGCAGGAGGAGAAGGGGACGACCGAGGATGAGATGGCTGAATGGCATCACTGACTCGATGGATGTGAGTCTGGGTGATCTCCGAGAGATGGTGATGAACAGGGAGGCCTGGCGTGCTGCGATTCATGGGGTCGCAAAGAGTCAGACACGACTGAGCGACTGAACTGAACTGAACTGAACTGTAGTAAGAATTGTTAATAACTATTATTATAAAGCTAAGAAATGTTCATAATTTTTATGCATGCTGTTAAAATAAAAATTCACCTTGGTTAAACAATGTACACTAAGTTGAAATTTTTCACAAAGGAGTTATCTCCTCTCTCTTTAAATAATCTGACTGACAATTAAGAGGTCAAATAAGAACCACTGTGAAACTGAAATATATCAAAAGAACTATTGGCATCATTCATCATTTACACATTGCATTACTAAAGTGTAAGACTTTTTTAGACTTTCATGAATTCCATGTTTATCTTTGAAATTTTGGCTTCCCAGTCATGATATATACAGAGTCTAATTGGAATTTCTTTTTCCATATGTAAAATAGATACCAATGGGAATTTGCTGTATGGCTCAGGAAACACAAACAGGGGCTCAGTATCAATCTAGAGAGGTGGGATGGGTCGGAAGATGGGAGGGAGATTCAGAAGGGAGGAGATATATGTACACTTATGGTTGATTCATGTTGAAGCTTGAGAGAAAATAACAAAATTCTGTAAAGCAATTATCCTTCAATAAAAAAATAAATCAAAAAAAAAGAATTTCTTTTTCAGTAAAATGTAAAACACATTTAAATAAACATTAGGAAAAGTTGTCGCTTGCATAAAATATGAGAAATTCCTTAATTTTGCCTTTCTTTTTTTCCAATTTAATTTGGATCCTACCTTCATTTACAATGCTTTGGGACCTTTCCTGTTTTTTTCTCCATAATTAAATGGTTCCCGATATCCCTTTTGAAATCAGATTCAGCTGCAATTTGGGAACTGATTCAAACTAGCTATCTGTCTATGGGGAAGTCATAACTTTTATATGATTTACTTCCTTCTCCTGTAAGATGATGATTTTTTAAAAAAGCCTCAAATAGTTACAAGAACAAAAAAATTCATTTAGTATATGCAGTATATATGCTTCAATTTATAACATTTTCTATTGTCCTTTTAAAAGTAAGAGTTAAATTGAGAGACGTGAAGGTATTTTAAGTAAAATTAAACAACAAAATTATCCTGTGTTTAAATGCATAGTTAAAGTTGCAGGGGGAGAGTCCTCCTCCTCCCTATATACAATAGTGTTTTTCTTCTGAAAAAAAGGAAAAATTCAAGAATCCTGCATTTATTAAGAATGTACCTTTTGTTTTGGACAAACCTATCCATTTAGTAAACTTTATCTGGCTTCTTTCAGTTAACTTACTTCCTTAATAAACAAAAATTAAGTTTTTTTTTTTACCCTGGAAATTCTCTCGCCCTAATTTTTTTCCATGAAATGGAATAATTTTATTGCTCATTGCTTTTATAAATGACTTTTATTGTAATGAAAATGTGAATTTTTGTAGCATTTTAAAAACAAATACATGTATAGTAACTTACAGTTTATGATTTCTTGGTGGTGCTGTGGTAAAGACTCTGACTGCCAAAGCAGGAGACACAAGAGACATGGGTTCAATCCCTGGATTGGAAAAAGCCACTGGAGTAGGAAGTGGCTACCTGCTCCAGTATCCTGGCTTGAGAAATCCCATGGACAGAGAGCCTGGTGGACTATAGCCCATGGAGTTGTAGAGTCAGACATGACTGAGCACATACACACTCTTAAAGAAATTGATGTGCTACAATTGTTATATTATTCCTAAGCATTATTACTCCTCACAGTGTTAATTACTCAGTTGTGTCTGATCTTTGCAACCTCATGGACTGATTGTAGCCCATCAGCTCCTCTGTCCATGGAATTCTCCAGGCAAGAATACTGGAAGATCCCCTCCTGCAAGGGATCTTCCTGACCCAGGGATTGAACCCAGGTCTCCTGCATCGCAGACAGATTGTTTACTTTCTGAACCACCAGGGATACTCAAGACTTCTCTTGGGCAGTTGTAAAAAGAAGACGTATACTCAGTTATACTCTACTTTGAGGGAATATGTGTTTAAGTATATTTAAGGATGTCAGAATGTGGCAGCAAAATTTCCTCAGGGGTACTTATGCCTTTATTTTATGTTCTCAATAGATAACCTAATAATTAGTGTTTATTTATTTTTTCTTTCAGATGTAGCATTGACTAAAACCCAGTAACAATATCTACAGGAACAAATATGAGCTTTTCCAACTTTAAAGTTCTTAGAAAAGAGATCAGACCTATATCAAATGCAGTTAAACAAAAAAAAAAAATCAATAAAGGACACCTGCTTTTCCTTTTCACATAATGGTGTGAATAAAGTGAATAAAACCTATATATTCTTTGTCTATATTTTATATCTAGTTCTGGGAAATCTATATTTGTTGCTTAAAAAGACATAAAGAATATTTTAATGATTTTTTCCTACAATTCTAATTTTTAACTATTTAATTTTTAATTATTTTCTTTTATATGCAACTCAGTTATCATAGTAGCTTCTATCTTTCAATGCCTTGTTAATTATTAAATTTCTTTTAGACTGTATCAGTAACTTCCCAAACAGTTTATTTGAACCTATACTTAGTCTTCATTAGTGGATATAATTCCTAAAATATTACATTCATAAAATCATTCACTTTGTAATAAAAAACATGCTGTGTGGCTCAAATGTCTATTGGATGAAAATTTAAGTGAATTGTGCTGGAACTAAAAATCTCCATTACCTATGTCCAACAACAGTTCTAAAGTGTTTGCTAAGAGCAAACATTTAATGTCACAAATTTGTCTGCTTAGTTGCCTATTTAGTAAGTCATGTGTAATATAATAGTATGAGTTGTCATAGTTGTTGAAGTAATCATAATCAGTTCACTGAATCATAGTCACTCAATCGTGTCTGACTCTGCGTGTCTGACCCTATGAACCACAGCAAGCCAGGCCTCCCTGTCCATTACCAGCTGCTGGAGTTTACCCAAACTCATGTCCATTGAGTTGGTGATGCCATCAAACCATCTCATACTCTATCCTCCCCTTCTCCTCCTGCCCTCAATCTTTCCCAATGTCAGGGTCTTTTCAAAGGAGTCAGGTTTTCACATCAGGTGGCCAAATATTGGAGTTTCTGCTTCAACATCAGTCCTTCCAATGAACACCCAGGACTGATCTCCTTTAGGATGGACTGGTTGGATCTCCTTGCAGTCCAAGGGACTCTCAAGAGTCTTCTCCAACACCACAGTTCAAAAGCATCAATTCTTCAGTGCTCAGCTTTCTTTATAGTACAACTCTCAAATCTATACGTGACTACTGGAAAAACCATAGTCTTGACTAGATGGATCTTTATTGGCAAAGTAATGTCTCTACTTTTTAATATGCTGTCTAGGTTGGTCATAACTTTTCTTCCAAGGAGTAAGCATCTTTTAATTTCATGGCTATCGTCATCATCTGCAGTGATTTTGGAGCCCAGAAAAATAAGTCATCCACTGTTTCCACTGTTTGCCCATCTACTTGCCATGAAGTGATGGGACCAGATGCCATGAAGTGATGGGACCAGATGTCATGATCTTATTTTTCTGAATGTTGAGTTTTAAGCCAACTTTCTCACACTCTTCTTTCACTTATTCACTTTCTGCCATAAGGGTGGTATCTTCTGCATATCTGAGGTTATTGATATTTCTCCTGGCAATCTTGATTCCAGCTTGTGCTTCATCCAGCCCAGCGTTTCTCATGATGTACTATGAATATAAGTTAAATAAGCATGGTGAAAATATACAACCTTGATGTACTCCTTTTCCTATTTGGAACCAGTCTTTTTTTCCGTGTCCATTTTTAACTGTTGCTTCCTGACCTGCATACAGTTTTCTCAAGATGCAGTTCAGGCGGTCTGGTATTCCCATCCCTTTCAGAATTTCCCACAGTGTACACACAGCCAAAGTCTTTGGCTTAGTCAATAAAACAGAAATAGATGTTTTTCTGGAACTCTCTTGCTTTCGATGATCCAGCAGATGTTGGCAATTTGATCTCTGGTTCCTCTGCCTTTTCTAAAACCAGCTTGAACATCTGGAAGCTCACAGCTCTTGTATTGCTGAGGCCTGGCTTGGAGAATTTTGAGCATTACTTTGCAGTGTGTGAGATGAGTGCAATTGTGTAGTAGTTTGAGCATTCTTTGGCATTATCTTTCTTTGGGATTGAAATGAAACTGACCTTTTCCAGTCCTGTGGCTGCTGCTGAGTTTTCCAAATTTGCTGGCATATTGAGTGGAGCACTCTCATAGCATCATCTTTCAGGATTTGAAATTGCTCAACTGGAATTCCATCACCTCCACTAGCTTTGTTCTTCCTGTACCTGCCTAAGGCCCATTTGACTTCACATTCCAGGATGTCTGGCTCTAGGTAAGTGATCACACCATTGTGATTATCTGGGTTGTGAAGATCTTTTTTGTACAGTTCTTCTGTGTATTCTTGCCACCTCTTCTTAATATCTTCTGCTTCTGTTCAGTTCAGTACAGTTCAGTCACTCAGTCGTGTCCGACTGTTTGTAACCCCATGAATCGCAGCACGTCAGGCCTCCCTGTCCATCGCTAACTCACAGAGTTCACTCAGACTCGCATCCATCGAGTCAGTGATGCCATCCAGCCATCAAATCCTTTGTCGTCCCCTTCTCCTCCTGACCCTAATCCCTCCCAGAATCAAAGTCTTTTCCAATGAGTCAGCTATTCGCATGAGGTGGCCAAAGTACTGGAGTTTCACCTTTAGCATCATTCCTTCCAAATAAATCCCAGGGCTGATCTCCTTCAGAATGGACTGATTGGATCTCCTTGCAGTCCAAGAGACTCTCAAGAGTCTTCTCCAACACCACAGTTCAAAAGCATCAATTTTTTGGTGCTCAGCCTTCTTCACAGTCCAACTCTCACATCCATACATGACCACAGGAAAAACCATAGCCTTGACTAGACGGACCTTAGTCGGCAAAGTAATGTCTCTGCTTTTGAATATGCTGTCTAGGTTGGTCATGACTTTTCTTCCAAGGAGTAAGCGTCTTTTAATTTCATGGCTGCAGTCACCATCTACAGTGATTTTGGAGCCCCCAAAAATAAAATCTGACACTGTTTCCACTGTTTCTCCATCTATTTCCCATGGAGTGATGGGACTGGATGCCATGATCTTCGTTTTCTGAATGTTGAGCTTTAAGCCAACTTTTTTACTCTCCTCTTTTACTTTCCATACAGTTTCTGTCCTTTTTTGAACTCATCTTTGCATGAAAAAAATCCCTTGGTATCTCTAATTTTCTTGAAGAGAACTCTAATTTTTCCTATTCTATTGTTTTCCTCTATTTCTTTGCATTGATCATTGAGGAAGGCTTTCTTTTCTCTCCTTGTTATTCTTTGGAAACTCTACCTTCAAATGGGTATATCTCCCCCCCCCCCTTTGCTTTTCACTTCCCTTCTTTCTGCAGCTATTTGTAAGGCCTCTTCAGATAGCCATTTTGCTTTTTTGAATTTCTTTTTCTTGGGGATTGTCTTGATCCCTGTCTCCTGTACAATGTCATGAGTCTCCATTCATAGTTCATCAGGCACTCTATCAGATATAGTCCCTTAAATCTATTTCTTACTTCCACTGTACAATCATAAGGGATTGATTTAGGTCCTACCTGAATGGTCTAGTGGGTTTCCCCACTTTCATCAATTTAAGTCTGAATTTGGCAATAAGGATCCATGATCTGAGCCACAGTCAGCACCCGGTCTTATTGTTGCTGACTGTATAGAACTTCTCCATCTTTGCTGCAAAGAATATAATCAGTCTGATTTTGGTGTCGACCATCTGGTGATGTCCATATGTAGAGTCTTCTGTTGTGTTGTTGGAAGAGGGTGTTTGCTATGACCAGTGCATTCTCTTGACAGAACCCCATGTATTTCTTGACTTTCTACTTTTACATTCCAGTCCCCTATAATGAAAATTGAATGAAATAGATTGTAGGGTAATATATTACTATATGCCAAAATTAGACTATAGCCATGAAATTAAAAGATGCTTACTCCTTAGAAGAAAAGTTATGACCAACCTAGATAGCATATTCAAAAAGTACTTTGCCAACAAAGGTCTGTCTAGTCATGGCTATGGTTTTTCCAGTAGTCATGTATAGATTTGACAGTTGTACTATAAAGAAAGCTGAGCACTGAAGAATTGATGCTTTTGAACTGTGGTGTTGGAGAAGACTCTTGAGAGTCCCTTGGATTGCAAGGAGATCATGTTAGTCAAACCTAAAGGAAATAAGTCATGAATATTCATTGGAAGGACAGATGCTGAAGCTGAAGTTCCAATATTTGGCCACCTGATGTGAAGAACTGACACATTGGAAAAGACCCTGATGCTTGGAAAGATTGAAGGTAGTAGGAGAAGGGAACAACAGAGCATAAGATGGTTGGATAGCATCACGTACTTGATAGACATGAGTTTGAACAAGCTCTGGGAGATGTTGATAGACAGGGAACCCTGGCAAGCTGCAGTCCATATGGTTACAAATAGTAGGACACAACTGAACACCTGAACTGAACTGATGACCTATACTTTTTGAATACTTTTTGTTGTATGGCAAAAATCACCACAACATTGTAAAGCAATTATGCTTCAATTAAACTTTTTTTTTAATTCAAATGATTCAACTGCAAAAAAAAAAAAAAAAAAAAAAACCCTGACAGAAATAACTTCACATGTTCTTATAGACAGATCTGGCTTGAGAAGTTGGAAGAAATGGAGGATGAATTTAGACTTTTAGAACTGGCCCAAAGATAAACCAAAAAGTGACTGTTTCATCAACAACACAATTTAATTTTTGTAATCAAACCTTGAAGTTATTTGAATTTCAAGAGAAATCCAACAGGTATTATTTATCTTTGTAAAATTTGGAAAGTAATAGCTATGGCTAATGAAGACCAAAACAAGAAAGCTTAATATTGAGAAACTGAATATTCAGCTTATGTTCAGTTCAGTTCAGTCGCTCAGTCGTGTCCGACTCTTTGCGACCCCATGAATCGCAGCACGCCAGGCTTGCCTGTTCATCACCATCTCTCGGAGTTCACCCAGACTCACATCCATCGAGTCAGTGATGCCATCCAGCCATCTCATCCTCGGTCGTCCCCTTCTCCTCCTGCCCCCAATCCCTCCCAGCATCAGAGTCTTTTCCAATGAGTCAGCTCTTCGCATGAGGTGGCCAAAGTACTGGAGTTTCAGCTTTAGCATCATTCCTTCCAAAGAAATCCCAGGGTTGATCTCCTTCAGAATGGACTGGTTGGATCTCCTTGCAGTCCAAGGGACTCTCNATGTTGGCAATTTGATCTCTGGTTCCTCTGCCTTTTCTAAAGCCAGCTTGAACATCAGGGAGTTCACGGTTCACGTATTGCTGAAGCCTGGCTTGGAGGATTTTGAGCATTACTTTACTAGCATGTGAGATGAGTGCAATTGTGCGGTAATTGGAGCATTCTTTTGCATTGCCTTTCTTTGGAATTGGAATGAAAACTGACCTTTTCCAGTCCTGTGGCCACTGCTGAGTTTTCCAAATTTGCTGGCAGATTGAGTGCAGCACTTTCACAGCATCATCTTTCAGGATTTGAAACAGCTCAACTGGGATTCCATCACCTCCACTAGCTTTGTTCGTAGTGATGCTTTCTAAGGCCCACTTGACTTCACATTCCAAGATGTCTGGCTCTAGATTAGTGATCACATCATCATGATTATCTGGGTCGTGAAGATCTTTTTTGTACAGTTCTTCCGTGTATTCTTGCCACCTCTTCTTAATATCTTCTGCTTCTGTTAGGTCCAGACCATTTCTGTCCTTTATTAAGCCCATCCTTGCATGAAATATTCCCTTGGTATCTCTAATTTTCTTGAAGAGATCTCTAGTCTTTCCCATTCTGTTGTTTTCCTCTATTTCTTTGCATTGATTGCTGAAGAAGGCTTTCTTATCTCTTCTTGCTATTCTTTGGAACTCTGCATTCAGGTGCTTATATCTTTCCTTGTCTCCTTTGCTTTTTGCCTCTCTTCTTTTCACAGCTATTTGTAAGGCCTCCCCAGACATTATGGTCATATGGCTAGTGAAGACCAAAACAAGAAAGCTTAATATTGAGAAACTGAATATTCAGCTTATGTAATATCCATAAATTTGAATTACTGAAAATTAACATCTCTTTACTTGCAAAAAGTAAAAGATAAAATGCATTGTTAATGAAGTTTTGAAAATATAAAAGAGGCATTGTTAAAATCATGTTATAGATGGGAAAACTAAGACTGAGGAACCACTGATAACTAGTCCCAACTGAGATAGTGACAGATAGTAGAGACAGAGATTGCATATCACCTTTGAAAAGCTGAACTATGTTCTTTTTTTTTTCTTTTTCTTTTTTAATTTTACTTTATTTTACTTAACAATACTGTATTGGTTTTGCCATACATCAACATGAATCTGCCATGGGTGTACATGAGTTCCCAATCCTGAAACCCCCTCCCACCTCCCTCCCCATATCATCCCTCTGAGTCATCCCAGTGCACCAGCCCCAAGCATCCTGTATCCTGTATCGAACGTAGACTGGCAATTCGTTTCTTACATGATATTATACATGTTTCAATGCCATTCTCCCAAATCATCCCACCCTCTCCCTCTCCCACAGAGTCCAAAATCTTCTATACATCTGTGTCTCTTTTGCTGTCTCTCATACAGGGTTATTGTTACCATCTTTGTAAATTCCACATATATATGTTAGTATACTGTATCGGAGAAGGCAATGGCACCCCACTCCAGTACTCTTGCCCAGAAAATCCCATGGATGGAGGAGCCTGGCAGGCTGCAATCCATGGGGTTGCAGAGAGTCGGACACGACTGAGCAACTTCACTTTCACTTTTCACTTTCATGCATTGGAGAAGGAAATGGCAACCCACTCCAGTGTTCTTGCCTGGAGAATCCCAAGGATGGCAGAACATGGTGGGCTGCTGTCAATGGGGTCACACAGAGTCAGACACTACTGAAGCGACTTAGCAGCAGCAACAGCAGCAGTATATTGTATTGGTGTTTTTCTTTCTGGCTTACTTCACTCTGTATAATCGGCTCCAGTTTCATTCACCTCATTAGAACTGATTCAAATGTATTCTTTTTAATAGCTGAGTAATACTCCATTGTGTATACGTACCACTGCTTTCTTATCTATTCATCTGCTGATGGACATCTAGGTTGTTTCCATGTCCTGGCTATTATAAACAGTGCTGCAATGAACATTGGGGTACACGTGTCTCTTTCAATTCTGGTTTCCTCTGTGTGTATGCCCAGCAGTGGGATTACTGGGTCAAAAGGCAGTTCTATTTCCAGTTTTTTTTTTTAAGGAATCTCCACACTGTTCTCCATAGTGGCTGTACTAGTTTGCATTCCCACCAACAGTGTAAGAGGGTTCCCTTTTCTCCACACCCTCTCCAGCATTTATTGCTTGTAGACTTTTGGATCACAGACATTCTGACTGGTGTGAAATGGTACCTCATTGTGGTCTTGATTTGCATTTCTCTGATAATGAGTGATGCTGAGCATCTTTTCATGTGTTTGTTAGGCATCTGTATGTCTTCTTTGGAGAAATGTCTGTTTAGTTCTTTGACCCATTTTTTGATTGGGTCGTTTATGTTTCTGGAATTGAGCTGCATAAGTTGATTGTATATTTTTGAGATTAGTTGTTTGTCAGTTGCTTTATTTGCTATTATTTTCTCCCATTCAGAAGGCTGTCTTTTCACCTTGCTTATAGTTTCCTTTGTTGTGCAGAAGTTTTTAATTTTAATTAAGTCCCATTTGTTTATTTTTGCTTTTATTTCCAATATTC
Source organism: Cephalophus harveyi (assembly GCA_006410635.1). Classification (NCBI taxonomy): domain Eukaryota; kingdom Metazoa; phylum Chordata; class Mammalia; order Artiodactyla; family Bovidae; genus Cephalophus; species Cephalophus harveyi. Next base: position 13,161 of record SJYT01082577.1, read on the forward strand.
TGGGAGGTGGGTCATAGGGGATCCAGCTGTGATTTATGTCAGAGAGTGTTTTGCCTAGGTTCTCCTCTAGGAGTTTTATAGTTTCTGGTCTTACATTTAGATCTTTAATCCATTTTGAGTTTATTTTTGTGTGTGGTGTTAGGAAGTGTTCTAGTTTCATTCTTTTACAAGTGGTTGACCAGTTTTCCCAGCACCGCTTGTTAAACAGATTGTCTTTACTCCATTGTATATTCTTGCCTCCTTTGTCGAAGATAAGGTGTCCATAGGTGTGTGGATTTATCTCTGGGCTTTCTATTTTGTTCCATTGATCTATATTTCTGTCTTTGTGCCAGTACCATACTGTCTTGATGACTGTGGCTTTGTAGTAGAGCTTGAAGCCAGGCAGGTTGATTCCTCCAGTTCCATTCTTCTTTCTCAAGATTGCTTTGGCTATTTGAGGTTTTTTTGTATTTCCATACAAATCTTGAAATTATTTGTTCTAGTTCTGTGAAAAATACCGCTGGTAGCTTGATAGGGATTGCATTGAATCTATAGATTGCTTTGCGTAGTATACTCATTTTCACTATATTGATTCTTCCGATCCATGAACACGGTATATTTCTCCATCTATTAGTGTCCTCTTTGATTTCTTTCATCAGTGTTTTATAGTTTTCCATATATAGGTCTTTAGTTTCTTTAGGTAGATATATTCCTAAGTATTTTATTCTTTTCGTTGCAATGGTGAATGGAATTGTTTCCTTAATTTCTTTTTCTACTTTCTCATTATTAGTGTATAGGAATGCAAGGGATTTCTGTCTGTTGATTTTATATCCTGCAACTTTACTATATTCATTGATTAGCTCTAGTAATTTTCTGGTGGAGTCTTTAGGATTTTCTGTGTAGAGGATCATGTCATCTGCAAACAGTGAGAGTTTTACTTCTTCTTTTCCAATTTGAATTCCTTTTATTTCTTTTTCTGCCCTGATTGCTGTGGCCAAAACTTCCAGAACTATGTTGAATAGTAGCGGTGAAAGTGGGCACCCTTGTCTTGCTCCTGACTTTAGGGGAAATGCTTTCAGTTTTTCACCATTGAGGATAATGTTTGCTGTGGGTTTGTCAAATATAGCTTTTATTATGTTGAGGTATGTTCCTTGTATTCCTACTTTCTGGAGAGTTTGTATCATAAATGGATGTTGAATTTTGACAAAGGCCTTCTCTGCATATATTGAGATAATCATATGGCTTTTATTTTTCAGTTTGTTAATGTGGTGAATTACATTGATTGATTTGTGGATATTGAAGAATCCTTGCATCCCTGGGATAAAGCCCACTTGGTCATGGTGTATGATCTTTTTAATGTGTTGTTGGATTCTGATTGCTAGAATTTTGTTAAGGATTTTTGCATCTATGTTCATCAGTGGTATTGGCCTGTAGTTTTCTTTTTTGGTGACATCTTTGTCAGGTTTTGGTATTAGGGTGATGGTGGCCTCATAGAATGGGTTTGGAAGTTTACCTTCCTCTGAAATTTTCTGGAAGAGTCTCAGTAGGATAGGTGTTAGCTCTTCTCGAAATTGTTGGTAGAATTCAGCTGTGAAGCCGTCTGGACCTGGGCTTTTGTTTGCTGGAAGATTTCTGATTACAGTTTCAATTTCCGTGCTTGTGATGGGTCTGTTAAGGTTTTCTATTTCTTCTTGGTTCAGTTTTGGAAAGTTGTACTTTTCTAAGAATTTGTCCATTTCTTCCACGTTGTCCATTTTATTGGCATATAATTGCTGATAGTAGTCTCTTATGATCCTTTGTATTTCTGAGTTGTCTGTTGTGATCTCTCCATTTTCATTTCTAATTTTATTGATTTGATTTTTCTCTCTTTGTTTCTTGATGAGTCTGGCTAATGGTTTGGCAATTTTATTTATCCTTTCAAAGAACCAGCTTTTTGCTTTGTTGATTTTTGCTATGGTCTCTTTTGTTTCTTTTGCATTTATTTCTGCCCTAATTTTTAAGATTTCTTTCCTTCTACTAACTCTGGGGTTCTCCATTTCTTCCTTTTCTAGTTGCTTTAGGTGTAGAGTTAGGTTATTTATTTGACTTTTTTCTTGTTTCTTGAGGTATGCCTGTATTGATATGAACTTTCCTCTTAAGACTGCTTTTATAGTGTCCCACAGGTTTTGGGTTGTTGTGTTTTCATTTTCATTCGTTTCTATGCATATTTTGATTTCTTTTTTGATTTCTTCTGTGATTTGTTGGTTATTCAGAAGCGTGTTGTTCAGCCTCCATATGTTGGAATTTTTAATAGTTTTTCTCTTGTAATTGAGATCTAATCTTAATGCATTATGGTCAGAAAAGATACTTGGAATGATTTCGATTTTTTTGAATTTATCAAGGTTAGATTTATGGCCCAGGATGTGATCTATCCTGGAGAAGGTTCCGTGAGCACTTGAAAAAAAGGTGAAATTCATTGTTTTGGGGTGAAATGTCCTATAGATATCAATTAGGTCTAATTGGTCTATTGTATCATTTAAAGTTTGTGTTTCTTTGTTAATTTTCTGTTTAGTTGATCTGTCCATAGATGTGAGTGGGGTATTAAAGTCTCCCACTATTATTGTGTTATTGTTAATTTCCCCTTTCATACTTGTTAGCATTTGTCTTACATATTGTGGTGCTCCTATGTTGGGTGCATATATATTTATAATTGTTATATCTTCTTCTTGGATTGATCCTTTGATCATTATGTAGTGTTCTTTTTTGTCTCTTTTCACAGCCTTTGTTTTTAAGTCTATTTTATTTGATATGAGTATTGCTACTCCTGCTTTCTTTTGGTCTCTATTTGTGTGGAATAACTTTTTCCAGCCCTTCACTTTCAGTCTGTATGTGTCCCTTGTTTTGAGGTGGGTCTCTTGTAGACAACATATATAGGAGTTTTGTTTTTGTATCCATTCAGCCAGTCTTTGTCTTTTGGTTGGGGCATTCAACCCATTTAAGTTTAAGGTAATTATTGATAGGTATGATCCCATTGCCATTTACTTTATTGTTTTGGGTTCAGGATTATACATCCTTTTTGTGTTTCCTGTCTGGAGAATATCCTTTAGCATTTGTTGGAGAGCTGGTTTGGTGGTGCTGAATTCTTTCACCTTTTGCTTGTCTATAAAGCTTTTGATTTCTCCTTCATATTTGGATGAGATCATTGCTGGGTACAGTAATCTGGGCTGTAGGTTATTTTCTTTCATCACTTAAAGTATGTCATGCCATTCCCTCCTCTCCTGAAGAGTTTCTATTGAAAGATCAGCTATTATCCTTATGGGAATCCCCTTGTGTGTTATTTGTTGTCTTTCCCTTGCTGCGTTTAATATTTGTTCTTTGTGTTTGATCTTTGTTAATTTGCTTAATATGTGTCTTGGGGTGTTTCGCCTTGGGTTTATCCTGTTTGGAACTCTCTGGGTTTCTTGGACTTGTGTGATTATTTCCTTCCCCATTTTAGGGAAGTTTTCAACTATTATCTCCTCAAGTATTTTCTCATGGTCTTTCTTTTTGTCTTCTTCTGGGACTCCCATAATTCGAGTGTTGGAGCATTTCATATTGTCCTGGAGGTCTCTGAGATTGTCCTCATTTCTTTTAATTCATTTTTCTTTTTTCCTCTCTGATTCATTTATTTCTACCATTCTGTCTTTTATTTCAGTAATCCTGTCTTCTGCCTCCATTATTGTACTATTTGTTGCAGTTAGAGTGTTTCTGATCTCATTTATTGCATTATTGATTATATATTGACTCTTTTTTTTATTTCTTCTAAGTCCTTGTTAAACCTTTCTTGCACCTTCTCAATCCTTGTCTCCAGGCTATTTATCTGTGATTCCATTTTGATTTCAAAATTTTGGATCATTTTCACTATCATTATTTGGAATTATTTATCAGGTAGATTCCCTACCTCTTCCTCTTTTGTTTGGTTTGGTGGGCATTTATCCTGTTCCTTTACCTGCTGGGTATTCCTCTGTTTCTTTATCTTGTTTATATTGCTGAGTTTGAGGTGGCCTTTCTGTACTCTGGCAGTTTGTGGAGTTCTCTTCCTCACTGTGAGTAGGGTTGTATCAGTGGCTTGTCAAGGTTTGTTGGTTAGGGAAGCTTGTGTCGGAGTTCTGGTGGGTAGAGGTGGATTTCTTCTCTCTGGAGTGCAATGAAGTGTCCAGTAATGAGTTATGAGATGTCAGTTGTTTTGGAGTAACTTTGAGCTGCCTGTGTATTGAAGCTCAGGGCTGTGTTCCTGTGTTGTTGGAGGATTTGTGTGGTATGTCTTGTTCTGGAACTTGCTGGCCCTTGGGTGGTGCTTAGTTTCAGTGTAGGTATGGAGGCATTTGATGAGCTCCTATCGATGAATGTTTCCTGGAGTCAGGAGTTCTCTGGTGTTCTCAGGATTTGGACTTAAGCCTCCTGCTTCTGGTTTTCAGTTTTATTTTTACACTAATCTCAAGACTTCTCCTTCTATACTGCACCATTGATAAAACATCTAGGTTAAAGATGAAAAGTTTCTCTACATTGAGGGACACCCAGAGAGGTTCACAGAGTTACATGGAGAAGAGAAGAGGGAGGGGGGTGTTAGAGGTGACCCAAATGAGATGAGGTGGAATCAAAAGAGGAGAGCACAAGCTAGCCGGTAATCACTTCCTTATGTGCACTCCACAGTCTGGACTGCTCAGAGATGTTCACAGACTTATACAGAGAAGAGGAGAGGGAGGAAGGAGTCAGAGGTGGCCAGGAGGATAAAAGAGGGGAATGAAAAGGAGAGAGACAGATCCAGCCAGTAATCAGTTCCGTAAGTGTTCTCCACCATCTGGAACACACAGAGATTCACAGATTTGGGTAGAAAAGTCAAGGGGGAGGGGGGAGACAGAGGCAACCTGGTGGAGAAAAAGGAGAGTCCAAAGGAGGAGAGAGCAGTCAAGCCAGTAGTTTCACTCTCAAGTAAAAATGGGTTGAAGATTGGGTTTTTGAAGGTACAAAATTGATAACAAATACCAAAAAGGATAACAAGCAGGCAGAAAGTCTGAGTCCAGACTGGCCATGGCTGGCTTTCTAGATGGAATGGGAGCAGGTGAGCCAAGGGGAGCAGGTCATCCCTAGAAGCTGGAAAGGCAAGGAATACAGTCTCCCCAGGGCTTCCAGAGTGAACACAGCCCTGCCCCTCCCTAACTTCAGCCCAGTGAGACAGATGTGTATAAGAGACAGATACCAAAAGGCAAAGGTTAAAAATCTAGAGTAGAGGTTGGATTTTCAAAAATACAATATTAAAGAAAAGAAGAAGAAGAAAAAAAAAACAAAGTCACAAGAATTATTAAAAAAAGAAATATATGAAGTTTGTTTTAAAAACACGGTGTTTCTTTTTTTTTTTTTTTTTTGAAAAATAATAGTAGGTTATAAAAATAAAAATTAAAGGACAAATAGAGGACTTAAAATTTAAAAATATTTATAAAAGAAGAAAAAACAAACAAGAATGATCATAAAAATAGTAAAGTTATATCTAGGATTTTCTCTGGTGTTGTTGTGGGCAGTGTGGGGTCAGTTCATTTTTCGATAGTTCCTTGGCCCGCTTATATTTCTCAAGATCTATAGGCCCCTTCCTATGTAGTCAGTACTAACGACAAGGTTTTAATCTGTTGCACCTGTCGCTTCCAAGGTGGTTCCCTCTGTTTTAGCTTCTTCTGTTTGCTGGTCTCTTCAGTGTCTGATTTCTGCCCTGACACAAGGAGGGTGGTGGTGGGCACTTTTTTTTAGGCTCACTTGTTCAGTTGCACTGTGGAGAGGGAGGGATGCTGCAAACAAATAACACTGGCATGTGCTTGCAGTATCTCAGCCATGTTGGGCCTGCCCCCACTCATGGGCACACAGCTCAGGCCCTAGGTTGCTCCACTGGGAACCATCTGAGGCTGGCCCTGGGCTGCATGCACCTCCCAGGTCTAAGCCACTCAGCCTCAGGCACTCGGGTAGTCCTCAGAGGTGCAGACTCGGTTGGGCCTGCGTTTTGTGCCCTTCCCAGGTCCGAGTAGCTCAGGTGTTTGGCTAGCGCAGTCGCTGTGACTTATCGCCTCTCCCATCCCTGCTGCTCAGTTTTCTGGTTGTACAACTGGCGCCCCTTCTCAGGCGGATGGTGACTGTCCAGAACCCCAAGAAGTCTTAGTTAGCAAAGAAGCCTGTTTGCAGTTTGGTACTTAATGTCTCTCTGGGGCTGCTATTGCCCCCTTCCGGCCCTTCTGGCACTGGCTGCCTGTCACCGGAGGGCGATGGTCTGCAGCCAGCTAATTCTGTTCTGTCCTTTGTTCTGTGTGCGGTCCTGGAGGTGTCTTATGTTAGAGCTTTTCAAGTGGTAGCTATCCCACAGTCTGGTTTGCTAGCCCAAGTTAGTTTGCTCTGGTTACCCTCGGGGCATTCGGGCCCGTTCCTTAAAAAGCAATACACTTGTGCCTCCCTGCCCAGCCCCCACTTGCTAGTGGTGGATGCAGGCGTTTGCGCTGCTTCTCCACTGGGGAGTTACCATTGGGGTTGTAATCTGTGGGTTTTAATTATTTATTTATTTTTCCTCCCTGTTATGTCACCCTTTGTGCTTCCAAGGCTCACCATGGACTCGGCAGTGAGAGTGTTTCCTGGTGTTTGGAAACTTCTTTCTTTTTAAAACTCCTTTCCCAGGACGGAGCTCCCTCCCTACCTCTTTCGTCTCTTTTTTTGTCTTTTATATTTTTTCCTACCTGTTTTTGAAGACATTGAGCTGCTTTTCTGGGTGCCTGACGTCCTCTGCTGGCATTCAGAAGTTGTTTTGTGGAATTTACTCACCACTGAAATGTTCTTTTTCTGAATTTGTGGGGGAGAAAGTGATCTCCCCGTCCTATTCCTCTGCCATCTTAGGACCGCCCCCCCGAACTATGTTCTTTTTAAAGGGATAAGTCAGAGTAAACTGTGGCTTGATAAGAGACAGTTTTTCAAGCCTAATTTAATCTGTGTTCATTTAATAATGTCTACCTTGTTGTCTACTACTTATTTTATGATATAAACCATTAGCTTAAGTCAAAGACAAATTTGTTACTAGAACACTTTTTAAACAGTTGAAATACCTTTAGTTACCATATTCTCTCTTCTGGAGTTTCTAGCTATTGCATTATTATTTGCAATTCAAGGATGTTTCAAATAAAATTCTTCTAAGGGACTTCTATCCTGACATCAAAATTACTTAAATGATCCTAGGAAATAATTCTGTAGTCATGTGACTATTAGAAAATTATTTCTTTATTCTGAGTCTTGCTTTACTCTTCTAGCAAATGAAGTGGTTGAATCAAATAGTCCCAACATTATCTTTTGTAAATATTATGATTGTCAATTAATCTTCAAATAAGTCTTTCTAATTCTCAATTACTTAATCAGTAAATATATATAATAATAATGCCTACCAGACAGGGCTATGAAAATTAAGTGTGATTTTATTTATAAAAGGATTAAACAAGAGAATTAGGCCTAATGAGTATTCAACAAATGGAATTATTACTGTCTCTTATACACATCTAGATGTGTATAAGAGACAGACCCACCTCCCTCCCCATATCATCCCTCTGAGTCATCCCAGTGCACCAGCCCCAAGCATCCTGTATCCTGTATCGAACGTAGACTGGCATGACTCTGGCTTACTTCCCCAAGCTCATATCTTGTTATGTTCTCACTTGTTCACTTACTTTCTAGTCTTGACTCAAATTACAGTTGAGTCAAATATAGTGGAGGTTAGGTCACCTATTCTCTGCAGTCAAAAATCCTACACTGAAAAAACTTCATAGTCCACACTCTGCATGGTTCCACAATCTGCAGATTCAAACAACCAAGGATTGTGTAGTACCTGTCTCTTATACACATCTTAAACAAGAGAATTAGGCCTAATGAGTATTCAACAAATGGAATTATTATTTCTGTTATTGTTATTATTATAATCAGAATATACAGTATACCTTAGGAATAATTCCAGATACTGAATAAGTATTTGATGTTTAATAAATATTAATAGACTTTTTGCCAACATTTGTTCTTCTGCAGTTTCTTTGTACCTTGAGAACTGCACATACAGAAGACATACTATAAAGTTTTTTCAGTGTAGGACTTTTGACTTTGCAGAGAGGAGGTAACCTAGGCAGCCACCTTCTCCAAAGCTCAGTTACAGGCTCACATTAAAATATAAACAGATAGCAGTTCAAAGTTTTATTGGCTGGGATGTTTTTCATTTTAATGACACAAATCCCTAAAGTCATGCTGGTGAAGTTTTAATGTAAGTTCATGCAAAAATCTGACCATTTGAAGATAATTAGGAAAGCAATTACTTAGAAATACAAACTGTTTGTGTATCTAAATTTCCTTTTCATCTAAGTTTGAGCTTTGCCATAAAATTGTAATTGTTCTATCTCCCACAAAGAACATCTGAAATCATCTTCTTTGAAGTAACACCTTCTCTTCTGTTTATCTTTCTTACCCAGGCATTCATTTTGCCTTCTTTTGTGCTTTTCCATAATAATCAACCTTTTGAACCAGTGTAGCTGCCTCCTTGTTTCTGACCTTTCACTCATTGTCAGTCAGGCAATTCTTGAACTTTTGTCTCTGCCCCGTCTTGTCATTCACTGTGCATTTTTAGAGAAGTCAATTTCTTCTTTCATTTTTCTACTCAGACATTGTTTGGCCTTCTGGATGCCCAATATTATTATCCTTTTCCACTCTAGTCAATTACAAAGTTCCATTTTCCTTTATTAGTTTTATTTTACTTCAAAAATCTCTATCCCAAGCAAGCATGCTCCCTAACCTATCATCTTTCCCATCTCTTTAAATGTCACAATTATATAGGAAGCTAAATCAAAATCTAGAAGTTATTATTGTTGCATTTCTTTCCCTCAACCTCATATCAATCATCTTCACAAAAGCTATAATTTCTAACTCCAAAAAACACCTCAAATCTGTACATTATTTTTTTTTATATTTATTGCCACCATCTTAGTGTCACCAGTCCTCATTGCTTCTTAACTCCTTCTGTTTTCTTGTATGCTTTTCTGCAGACCATATTCTATACAATATTCCAAGTGATCTTCTTAGAATATAAAAACTGTATTTGGTCCTTGCTTAAAATATTACAGTGGTTTCTAATTGTAGCTATAACAAAATTCAAATTCTTTTACCTGTTATGCAAAGTTTTTCATGATCTGACTCTGGCTTACTTCCCCAAGCTCATATCTTGTTATGTTCTCACTTGTTCACTTACTTTCTAGTCTTGACTCAAATTACAGTTGAGTCAAATATAGTGGAGGTTAGGTCACCTATTCTCTGCAGTCAAAAATCCTACACTGAAAAAACTTCATAGTCCACACTCTGCATGGTTCCACAATCTGCAGATTCAAACAACCAAGGATTGTGTAGTACTGCAGTATTTATTGAAAAAAAAATCTGTATATAAATGAACTTGCACAATTCAATCCTATTTAGTCCAACGGTCAATTGCATTTAAGTTCTTTCAACAAACTGTCAACTTGATTTCTGCAAGGCAGCAGCAGGCAGTGACATGAAGCAAGATCTTGTTCCCTAACCAGGAAGTGAACCTGGGTAGCCTGGATGAGAACCAGGAATCCTAGTCATCAGACTAGCAAGGGTTACAGGTTAGAAGCTATTTTTCCATGGACCTTTGTCCCCAGGAAAAATATATATTTATCATGGAGGCAGAAATTGTAAATGTAGGTAGAAGTTCATTATTAAAGACATAGCACAGCAAGTGGGAGAGCACCTAGAGAAACAGTTTGTTTAGTTAAGACAGAAGCAAGGCAGAGATGCACACCTAGGGAGAAAGAGTGTAAGCATACTTCCTAGTGAAGAGGAGCACAGTAAAAGGCCGTTATGTCATTTATAAAGGTCAGCTCTTGTGGGTCTTTGTCTTCCTCCAGGCCAATTATCTGATTTCTTTTTCCACACCTGACCTACCCTGGGACCCTCCCCTGCATGTGCACACACCTCTCAGCCAAGATGGGTCTCAAAATGAAGGCTTCTGAGAGGAGCAATACTCATTATAACCTGAAGTTATCCCCTGATTTTTGATCCACAAAGAATCTTTCTGCACATGTATAGTGTCTCCCTTGTCCCAAAAGAGAGGGTACCTTAATCCTTTACTCAAACAGGGTTTTACCGCTATGTCTTTGCCATGACCATTCCCTTAAGGTGTTTACAAGAGATAAACACTGGCTATTTACTGTTTCTGTTGTTACTTCCATTTCAGAGGTAAAACAGGAGGCTGAATATAAATGCCTCGAATCACCAGAGGGTCGACATCTAATGGAGACGCTCTATACAGACATTAAAAACAAGACCAGGAGCTGACTGTAGCTTGGATCATGAATTCCTTATTTGCAAATTCAGACTGAAATTAAAGAAAGTGGAGAAAACCACTAGACCATTCAGGTACGACCTAAATCAAATCCTTTATGACTATACAGTGGAAGGGAGAAATAGATTTAAGGCCTAGATCTGATAGACAGAATGCTTGATGAACTATGGATGGAGGTGCCTGACATTGTACAGGAGACAGGAATCAAAACCATCCCCAAGAAAAAGAAATGCAAAAAAGCAAAATGGCTGTCTGAGGAGGTCTTACAAATAGCTGTGGAAAGAAAGGAAGCAAAAAGCAAAGGAGAAAAGGAAAGATATACCCATTTGAATGCAGAGATTCAAAGAACAGCAAAGAGAAGTAAGAAAGCCTTCTTAAGTGATCAATGCAAAGGAATAGAGGAAAACAATAGAAGGGGAAAGATTAGAGATCTCTTCAAGAAAATTAGAGATACCAAGGGAACATTTTATGCAAAGATGGGCTCAATAAAAGACAGAAATGGTATAGACCCAACAGAAGCAGAAAATATTAAGAAGAGGTGGCAAGAATACACAGAAGAACTGTACAAAAAAGATCTTCATGACCCAGATAATCATGATGGTGTGATCACTCACCTAGAGCTAGACATCCTGGAATGTGAAGTCATGTGGGCCTTAGGAAGCAACAGAAAGGACAAAGCTAGTGGAGGTGATGGAATTCCAGTTGGGCTATTTCAAATCCTGAAAGATGGATGCTGTTAAAGTGCTGCACTCAATTTGCCAGCAAATTTGGAAAACTCAGCAGTGGCCATAGGACTAGAAAAGGTCAGTTTTCATTCCAATCCCAAAGAAAGGCAGTATCAAAGAATGCTCAAATGAAATGAATTTGCTCAGTTGTGTCTGACTCTTTGCAACCCCATGGACTGCAGCCTACCAGGCTCCTCTGTCCATGGAATTTTCCATGCAATAGTACTGGAGTGGATTGCCATTTCCTTCTCCAGCAGATCTTCCCAACTCAAGGATCGAACCAAGGTCTCCCACATTGTAGAAAGATGCTTTACCATCTGAGCCACCAGGGAAGTCTCAAACTACCACACAATTGCACTCATCTTACACACTAGTAAAGTAATGCTCAAAATTCTCCAAGCCAGGCTTCAGCAATATGTGAACTATGAACTTTCAGATGTTCAAGCTGATTTTAGAAAAGGCAGAGGAACCAGAGATCAAATTGCCAACATCCGCTGGATCATGGAAAAAGCAAGAGAGTTCCAGAAAAATATCTATTTCTGCTTTATTGACTATGCCAAAGCCTTTGGCTGTGTGTATCACCACAAACTGAGGAAAATTATTAAAAAGATGGGCATACCAGACCTCCTGACCTGCCTCCTGAGAAATCTGTATGCAGGTGAGGTCAGATCAGATCAGTCACTCAGTCACGTCTGATTCTTTGCCACCCATTGAATCGCAGCATGCCAGGCCTCTCTGTCCATCACCAACTCATGGAGTTCACTCAAACTCATGTCCACTGAGTCAGTGATGACATCCAGCCGTCTCATCCTCCATCGTCCCCTTTTCCTCCTGTCCATAATCCTTCCCAGCATCAGAGTCTTTTCCAATGAGTCAACTCTTTGCATGAGGAAGCCAAAGTACTGGAGTTTCACCTTTAGCATCATTCCTTCCAAAGAACACCCAGGGCTGATCTCCTTTAGAATGGACTGGTTGGAACTACTTGCAGTCCAAGGGAATCTCAAGAGTCTTCTCCAACACTATAGTTCAAAAGGATCAATTCTTTGGTGCTCAGCTTTCTTCACATTCAAACTCTCACATCCATACATGACCACTGGAAAAACCATAGCCTTGACTAGACAGACTTTTGTTGGTAAAGTAATGTCTCTGCTTTTCAATATACGATCAAGGATTGTCATGACTTTTCCTCCAAGGAGTAAGAGTCTTTTAATTTCATGGCTGCAGTCACCATCTGCAGTGATTTTTGGACTCCCCAAAAATAGTCTGACACTGTTTACACTGTTTCCCCATCTATTTCCCATGAAGTGATATGACCAGATGCTGTTATCTTCATTTTCTGAATGTTGAGCTTTAGGCCAACTTTTTCACTCTCATCAAGAAGCTTTTTACTTTCTGCCATAAGGGTGGTGTCATCTGCATATCTGAGGTTATTGATGTCTCTCCTGGCAATCTTGATTCCAGCTTGTGCTTCTTCCAGCCCAGCGTTTCTCATGATGTACTCTGCATATAAGTTAAATAAGCAGGGTGACAGTATACAGCCTTGATGTACTCCTTTTCCTATTTGGAACCAGTCTGTTGTTCCATGTCCAGTTCTAACTGTTGCTTCCTGACCTGCATATAGGTTTCTCAAGAGGCAGGTCAGGTAGTCTAGTATTCCCATCTCTTTCAGAATTTTCCACAGTTTATTGTGATCCACACTGTCAAAGGCTTTGGCATAGTCAGTAAAGCAGAAATAGATGTTTTTCTGGAACTCTCTTGCTTTTTTGATGATCCAGCAAATATTGGCAATTTGATCTCTGGTTCCTCTGCCAAAACCAGCTTGAACATCTGGAAGTTCACCGCTCATGTATTTCTGAAGCCTGGCTTGGGAAATTTTGAGCATTACTTTACTAGTGTGTGAGATGAGTGCAATTGTGTGGTAGTTTGAGCATTCTTTGGCATTGCTTTTTCTTTGGGACTAGAATAAAAACTGACCTTTTCCAGTCCTGTGGCCACTGCTGAGTTTTCCAAATTTGCTGGCATATTGCGTGCAGCACTTCCATAGCATCATCTTTCAGGATCTGAGATATCCAACTGGAATTCCATCACCTCCACTAGCTTTGTTTATAGTGATACTCTCCAAGGCCCACTTGACTTCACATTCCAGGATGTCTGGCTCTAAGTGAGTGATCATACCATCGTGATTATCTGGGTCATGAAGATCTTTTTTGTTCAGTTCTTCTGTGCATTCTTGCCACCTCTTCTTAATATCTTCTGCTTCTGTTAGGTCCATACCATTTCTGTCCTTTATCAAGCCCATGTTTGCATGAAATGTTCCCTTGGTATCTCTAATTTTCTTGAAGAGATCTCTAGTCTTTCCCGTTCTGTTCTTTTCCTCTATTTCTTTGCATTGTTCACTGAGGAAGTCTTTCTTATCTCTTCTTGCTGTTCTTTGGAACTCTACATTCAGATGCTTATATCTTTCATTTTCCCTTTGGTTTTTGCTTCTCTTCTTTTCACAGCTATTTGTAAGGCCTCCCCAACAGCCATTTTGCTTTTTTGCATTTTTTTTCCATGGGGATGGTCTTGATCCCTGTCTCCTGTACAATGTCAGGAACCTCCGTCCATAGTTCATCAGGCACTCTATCTCTCAGATCTAGTCTCTTAAATCTATGTCTCATTCCAGTGTATAATCATAAAGGATTTATTTAGGACATACGTGAATGTTCTAGTGGTTTTCCCTACTTTCTTCATTTTAAGTCTCAATTTGGCTATAAGGAGCCCATGATCTGAGCTACAGTCAGCTCCTGTCTTTTTTTGTTGTTGTTGTAGACTGTATAGAGCTTCTCTATCTTTGGCTGCAAAGATAGAATCAATATGATTTCGGTGTTGACCATGAGATGATGTCCATGTATAGAGTCTTCTCTTATGCTGTTGGAAGAGGGTGTTTGTTATGACCAGTGCGTTCTTTTGGAAAAACTCTATTAGGCTTTGCCCTGCTTCATTCCTTGTTCCAAGGCCAAATTTGCCTGTTACTCCAGGTGTTTCTTGACTTCCTGCTTTTGCATTCCAATCTCCTATAATGAAAAGGACATCTTTTTTGGGTGTCAGTTCTAAAAGGTCTTGTAGGTCTTCATAGAACCATTTGACTTCAGCTTCAGCATTACTGTTTGGGGCATAGAGTTGAATTACTCTGATATTGAATGGTTTGTCTTGGAAATGAACAGAAATCATTCTGTCATTTTTGAGATTTCATCCAAGTAATGCATTTCAGACTCTTTTGCTGACCTTGATGGCTACTCCAGTTCTCCTAAGGGATTCCTGCCTGCAGTAGTTGATATAATGGTGATCTGAGTTAAATTCACCCATTCCAGTCAATTTTAGTTCGCTAATTCCTAGAATGTCGACGTTCACTCTTGCCATCTCTTGTTTGACCACTTCCAATTTGCCTTGATTCATGGACCTGACATTCCAGGTTCCTATGTAATATTTCTCTTTACAGCTTCGGACCTTGCTTCTATCACCAGTCACATCCACTGCTGGGTATTTTTTTTTTTTTTTTTTGCTTTGGCTCCATCCTTTCATTCTTTCTGGAGTTCTTTCTCCACTGATCTCTAGTAGCATATTGGGCACCTACTGACCTGGGGAGTTCCTCTTTCAGTATCCTATCATTTTGCCTTTTCATACTGTTCATGGGGTTCTCAAGGCAAGAATACTGAAGTGGTTTGCCATTTCCTTCTCCAGTAGACCACATTCTGTCAGACCTCTCCACCATGACCCACCTATCTTGGTATGCAGGTCAGGAAGCAACAATTAGAACTGGACATGGAAAAAAAGCCTGGTTCCAAACAGGAAAAGGAGTACATCAAGGTTGTTATATTGTCACCTTGCTTATATGCAGAGTACATCATGAGAAACGCTGGGCTGGAAGAAGCACAAGCTGGAATCAAGATTGCCAGGAGAAATGTCAATAACCTCAGATATGCAGATGACATCACCCTTAAGGACGAACGTGTTGAAGAACTAAAGAGCCTCTTGATGAAAGTGAAGAGGAGAGTGAAAAAGTTGGCTTAAAGCTCAACATTCAGAAAACGAATTTCGTGGCATCTGGTCCCATCACTTCACGGGAAATAGATCAGGAAACAGTGGAAACAGTGGCTAACTTTATTTTTGGGGGGTTCCAAAATCACTGCAGATGGTGACTGCAGCCATAAAATTAAAGAACGCTTGCTCCTTGGAAGAAAAGTTATGACCAACCTAGACAGTATATTCAAAAGCAGAGACATTACTTTGCCGACTAAGGTCCGTCTAGTCAAGGCTATGGTTTTTCCTGTGGTCATGTATGGATGTGAGAGTTGGACTGTGAAGAAGGCTGAGTGCCAAAGAATTGATGCTTTTGAACTGTGGTGTTGGAGAAGACTCCTGAGAGTCCCTTGGACTGCAAGGAGATCCAACCAGTCCATTCTGAAGGAGATCAGCCCTGGGATTTCTTTGGAAGGAATGATGTTAAAGCTGAAACTCCAGTACTTTGGCCACCTCATGCGAATAGCTGACTCATTGGAAAAGGCTCTGATGCTGGGAGGGATTGGGGGTGGAAGGAGAAGGGGACGACCGAGGATGAGATGGCTGGATGGCATCATGGACTTGATGGACGTGAGTCTGAGTGAACTCCGGGAGATGATTATGAACAGGGAGGCCTGGCGTGCTGCAATTCATGGGGTTGCAAAGTGTCGGACACGACTGAGCGACTGAACTGAACTGCCTTCAAGTCTTTCAGGATTTGAAATTGCTCAACTGGAATACCATCACCTCTACTAGCTTTGTTCTTCCTGATGCTTCCTAAGGCCCACTTGACTTCACATTCCAGGATGTCTGGCCTAGGTGAATGATCATACCATCATGATTATCTGGGTCGTGAAGATCTTCTTTGTATAGTTCAGGGTATTTTTGCCACCTCTACTTAACATTTTCTGCTTCGGTTAGGTCCATACCATTTCTTTCCTTTATTGTGCCCCTCTTTGTATGAAATGTTCTCTTGACATCTCTAATTTTCTTGAAGAGATCTCTAGTCTTTCACATTCTATTGTTTTCCTCTATTTCTTTGCACTGATCACTGAGGAAGACATCTCTCCTTGTTATTCTTTGGAACTCTGCATTCAAATGGGTATATCTTTCCTTTTCTCCTTTGCCTGTAGCTTCTCTTCTTTTCACAGCTATTTGTAAGGCCTCTTTAGACAACCATTTTGCCTTTTTGCACTTCTCTTTTCTTGGGGATAGTTTTGATCCCTGTCTCCTATACAATGTCATGAACCTCTGTCTGTAGTTTGTCAGGCACTCTATCAGATCTAATCCCTTGAATCTATCTCTCACTTCTACTGTTTAATCATAAGGGATTTGACTTAGGTCATACCTGAACGGTGTAGTGGTTTCCCCTACTTTCTTCAATTTAAGTCTGAATTTGACAATAAGGAGTTCATGACCTGAGCCATAGTCAGCTCTCAGTCTTGTTTATGCTCACTGTATAGAGCTTCTCCATCTTTGGCTGCAAAGAATAGAATCAATCTGATTTTGTTATTGACCATCTGATGATGTCCATGTGTAGAGTTCTTTTGTGTTGGTGGAAGAGGGAGTTTGCTATGACCAGTGCGTTCTCTTGGGAAAACTCTGTTAGCCTTTGCCCTGCTTCATTCTGTACTTCAAGGCCAAATTTACCTGTGACTCCAGGTATTTCTTGACTTCCTTCTTTTGCATTCCAGTTCCCTACAATGCAAAGGAACTTTTTTGAGGGGTGTTAGTTCTAGAAGGTCCTGTAGGTCTTCATAGAGCTGTTAAACCTCAGTTTCTTCAGCATTACTGGTCAGGGCATAGACTTGGATTACTGTGATATTGAATGGTTTGCCTTGGAAAAGAGCTCCAATACCTTGAAACTCCAATTCTTTGCCTACCTGATGCGAAGAACTGAGTCATTTGAAAAGACCCTGATGCTGGGAAAGATTGAAGGAGAAAGGAGCAGGGGACGACAGAGGATGAGATGGTTGGATGGCATTACCCACTCAATGGACATGAGTTTGAGTAAACTCTGGGAGTTGATGATGGACAGAGAGTCCTGGCGTGCTTCAGCCCATGATGTTGCAAAGTGTTGGACACGACTGAGCAACTGAACTGAACTGAACTGTCTTCAAGTCGGTTCCACCTAAGAATCAGAAATGACTTGACAAACCAGTATGTTTTACCCATACACTGTTCTCCTTATCTATGTTAATGAAACTATATTTACTTGGAAACCTGCCTTCTTCAAGATTCATGCCAATCATTTTATGGCCTGGAATGACTCACCTGGTGCCGATGTTATCTCAAAATGCATATTGTGGGTGAGAGGCTTGTTGCTGCCCTGAGTTGCTGCTTTCTATAATTAACAGCTTGCTCATAGCTATATATCATTGGGCTAAAGACTAGCAGGGGTGCACTCTTTCTTCCCTCTTCTGATGTCTATATCTGAAGCTTTCTCTATCTCTTTTATACTTTATTAAAACTTTATTACACAAAGCTCTGAGCAATCAAGCCTCATCTCCGGCCCCAGATTGAATTCTTCTGCTTTGGAGGTCAAGAATCCCAGCATCTTTTGTGGTTCAGCAACAACATTTCAAAACTAAAAGTTGAGATTATATTTTATTCAGCTGTCTTTCTGAAGACTTCCAGCCTAAGAAGCAATCTCTCAGATAGCTCATAGGGACTGATCCTAATAGGTAAGGGAGAAGCCAGGATATATAAACATTTTTGCAAAAAAGACCAGAAAGTTGGTGCATCAAAAAAGAAAGAATGTGTCGCTCAGTCGTGTCTGACTCTTTGAGACCCCATGGACTGTATCCTGCCAGGTTCCTCTGTCCATATTATTTCCTGTGCAAGAATACTGGAGTGGGTTGCCATTCCCTTCTCCAGGGGATCTTCCCCACCGAGGGATTGAACTCAAGTATTTTGCATTGCAGGCAGATTCTTTACTGTCTGAGCCACTTGGGAAAATCAATACATCAATAAATTACTGCTGAAAACAAACAAACAAAAAACCCCAAAGATCTCAAATTAATGAATTTAGCATTTTTCTATGTATGAGAAAATGTCAGACTTTGGGCTCCTTGAAATCATTCTTTTGATATTCACCTTAGCTATCTAGGACCAGTATGTTTCCCAGCCTGCATTCCCTTAAGGTTCACCTTGAGATGACTGCAGTGGCTTGGTAGCTGCAAAATGCTTTGTTTACTGATCTGGCAAGCAACATTTCTCATTCACAGAGCTGTACCATATTCTACTGGAAAGACTTTTCTTATCTTTGGGATCCTATCTGGAATGATTTTCCTCCTATTTTTTACTTGGACAGTTTCATCTAATCCTTCAAGTCTTATTTTAAATTTCATTTGAGTTAGAAGGAATTCTCTTTTCACTTGATTTAAAAGCCTAATCCTCTCCCTCAGCTCTTTTCTCTATCTAGCCCCCTTTTTTTCAGTGTATATTATCCCTTTTTATTTATATAATATTTATCAGTGCTCTTACATTTTATTTAGGTTCCTGTGCAGAAATCATGCTTGTTTCATTTTTCAACAAATCCCAAGTGATTAGTACTTTACCAAACTTAGCTAAATTGTCAGGTATGATTTGTTTAGTGAAGCAGTAAGTAAAGCCTGAAATTCTATCCTATGGTGTTAATTTTTTACATTAATAGAATGATAGAAACTGTCCAATAAGAATTCTTTCAAATTTCTACTTTTCACTTCAAATTTCTCCATATTTTAAATTATTTCTTCTCTCTACATTTTCAGCGAAACACTTAGCTACTTGAATGACTGGTCTTGCGTCTGCCAACCCTCCCAGAATTTTTCTTTTCCCTTTGTATATTTTTAGGTTATCTCTTTTCTTCTAGTGACCTTGGCTTCTAAGAACTCAAGAAATTCAATCCTTGACTATGCTGTCTTTCTCGCCCTTCTATGCTTTGAAAACATAGGCTATACTCTATAGTATTTTACAACCCACTCCATCACCTAACATGGCCTCTGTCAACAGCTCTCTCACTAAAATGTTTCTCAAAAAAAAAAAAAAAAAGGTTGGTATATCAATCATAAACCTCTCTCTTTGGGTTTATTCTGGTTAATCTTTCTATTGCATTTGACTCTGAGGCTGCCAGTTTGAGATCCTTGTGGTAATCTTAACTTTCCATTGATTTTTCTCTGTATCTTTTGATAGTTTCTCTTCTTACTCTGAATCTAAAAATGTGGACACATTCTATTGTAAATTCTGACTGACCTTTTTGTTTTTTTTCAACTATTCTCTGTGAAGCTATACATTGATTCACTGTTCAACTCTGTATAGAACAGAGTTTCATTCATTTTTATACTTTTTATATGAAAAGTTTTCAATAAACATTTCTTGAGTAGAATTGATTTAATGTAGTAGGCTTTATTCTTAACTGTAGTTTTAGATTTGAATCTGTTAAGTGGTACTGATATGGCCACCCTCAAAATATCTGCTGGATCAATTGGATCAGTGGAGCATAATATGAGTTAATGAGCCCTTTTTTTAAAGATGATACAAGCTGCAAAAGAAATAAAACCCTTTTCTACAAATTTTCTATATTAGATAACCATATTAGTCACTTCTTGGAAATAATAAAGAAGACTGCTAGAGATAGCATAGATTTTATGCAACAATCATATTATTCTTTTAATATTGAATAATAGATGCTAGCAAAAGTTCAATGTTAAATTAAGTATACAAAATTTTATAGATCCATTTAAAATCTAATTAAACATAACTCATACCAGGTAGAGTTTGGGTCCTTCTACCATACGGCATGCACACCTTCCCCACTGATATTTTCTCAAGCCTTCTGAGACCTGAGCCATCTTTAGAGATACTGCTACTTATGTTATACTAATACTGCTACTTATAAACAAATTGTGCTACTTGGTCTCAGTCTTAAATGAGTTCTCTGGTATTTGTAGCTTTCAAATATATATGGAGATTCTAAAAGCGACAATATTAGCAGGAAAAGTTGCTTTAAAAGTGGAAGGAGAGATGGAAATTTCCTCGTGGTCCAGAGGGTAAGAATGAGATCCCAATGTAGGAGACCCAGGTTCAATCCTTGGTTGAGGAACTAGATCTCACATGCATGCTGCAACTGAGTCCTAGGGCAGACAAAATAAGCAATGATGTTTTAAAAAATGGAAGGAGAGAGATTGGATCAAGGTGGTAGAGTGAGCCTGTGAATCAATTCCAATCAAAACCACAGGAAATAGTTACAAAAGAGAGCCATCATAGCTTTAAAAAGACAAATGTCATAAATAGACTTTTTGAGATATACCTAAAAGAAAGTTGTAAGTTCAAAGGCACAGAGAATTTCAAGGTACTTGAATCACTGCCTGGATCAGGTAGAAAGAGAAAAATAGAATAATTCTTGGCCACAAAACAACTAACACAATAATGCTTGGGACATTAATAATTATCTTCTTGATTAACTAAAATATTGCCTTTGAGAAAACCTGGTTCAGGGGGATCCCAGCCTTTCTCTTATATGTGCCAGTAGGTGGCATTAAAGATGGTTGGTTACTCTAGCTGAAGCACTCGTTGCTTCTACTTTCCAAAGCTTGTGAGTAAAAGGCTAGGTAGGTGCTGAGTAGTTTTACTTTGTGTGCATGCTAAGTTGCTTCAGTCATGTCCCAGTCTTTGCTACCCTATGGACTGTAGCCCACCAGGCTCCTCTGCCCATGAGATTGTCCAGGCAAGAATACTGGAGTGGGTTGCTGTGCCCTCCTCAAGGGGATCTTCTCGACCCAAAGACTGAACCCACGTCTCTTATGTCTCCTGCATTGGCAGGCAGGTTCTTTACCACTAGCACCACCTGGGAAGCCCAGTCTTACTTTGCACCTTCACAAAAACAATAGGAGAAGGAATGGAAAAGGAAAAATGATTAATCTGTGTATTTTCTTTCTGAATAATGAAGTGGTTCTAACTTAGAGTGTTGCTGGAATAGATACTGGGGATATGAAAAGAGAAAAGTGCCCAGACAAAATAACCTAGATGATTATGAACTTTGACAACCATAAATCAAGCTATATGTGTATCTTGCCACTTCATCTCATATGTCCACCATTCTCACATTAATACCAATTGTAAGATCCTGTAATGGAGAGCTCTGTTTACCATTGAATGTACACTGATTTTCATTTAGGTGACAACATATATATACCTGCTTTTGACTTTAAGTATGATAAGAAATCTAAACATATGTAACACAAGTCACCAAAACTGAGGAGGACAATCCAATGAAAAGAGGTTGTTAATTCTCAGAATTGTAAAATAGATCTCAGTGAAACAGTTAATAGAGGAAATACTTTTAAAAATATAATTAAAATATCCTCAATATGATTCTAACCTAGATAATATAGAATCTACAGAAAATTATCAAATTATCATAAAAATCTTCATGTAAAAAATCAAGCAAGAATATATGGATAAATATTTTTCCTAAGGGAAAAATATTTTTAAAAAGAGAGACAAAACATGATTGAATTAATGAGTTAGAAAAGGGAGCTGAT